>VXBZ01012538.1:124849-171672 GCA_013399135.1 Heliornis fulica | reverse complement strand
ACACAGTACTCGAGGTGAGGCCTCACCAGTGCAGAATACAGGGGGATAATCACCTCCCTGCTCCTGCTGGCCACACCGTTCCTGATCCAAGCCAGGATGCCATTGGCCCTCTTGGCCACCTGGGCACACTGCTGGCTCATGTTTAGGTGGCTGTCAACCTAACTTGTCACCTCTGCCCTGCCTTCCTGATATAAGTCAACTTCGAGACCTCTCGCCAGAGCTCTGCTGTGGACATCAAACGCCTTCCAGGAGCCAAAGGCTCTTCACAGCTTTACTGCCGGTCATCGCTTGGGGTAGGCTGTAATACGTGCAGAATACATCTGTGAGAGACAGGATCCCCCCCAACAGCACAGAGCACGTGTGGGGAAGTGAAGAAATGCCTGTCTGAGAAGTGATTCAGAAGAGATTATCAAAAGGCAAGGTAGCAGTCAAAATAGAAACCGCACGCTCTGTGATAAAGGCTGCTTGAAGCAGAAATGTCAGGGGTTTGGGGTTTTTTTACCACTGTTCCTCTTGTCTGTATTTGAATACATGTTAGTGAATGTGGGTTATTTGTTTTAAAGTCTCTTTCTTCCTTATCAAAGGCCGTCTTCTGACTTCACTCTTTTTTTTTCTTTTTTTTTTTTTTTTCTGGAAAGCTGCATTTAGTAATGTAAATGTGATTCTTCCCTGAAGCAGCTGCAGAGAGTGGCACAATTCTGTCTGTGCTTGCATCAGTAGCACACATTAGCACAGAAAAGGAGAGACTGATGTGTGGAAGGGATGGCTCAGAGGATTTATACCAGGTTGTGGCCCCATCCCTTCAGCTCTAGGACATCAGCTTGCACCCAGTGCTGGGTGCTGGGGGAGAAGGACAACCTAAAGCTGGCAGGAGAGGCTGGGCATGACATGAGGGCACAATAAGAAGTGGGTAGGTCTACTGTAGCTTCAACTAACAAACAGGAGTCCTCTTCCTAAGTGTTTGGTGTGAACAAGGTTAGATGTAATTCTAAGTTCCTCACTTGAATGTAGTTCCTTGGTGTGCAAGGAGATAATGGAATTTAAATGATGGACTCAGCACATCAATCAGTTTTTGAAGCCTTATATATTTATCATGATTCTTTGAAAAAAACATGCTTTTCAGGTCTCACAAATTTGAAGAAGGCTCATCTGCTCACCCCCCATCCTTGTGCTGCCTCCAGCTCATCCCATACTTCACACACTTCCAGCATGGCACTCTTCAACCCCTCCATCTGCCAAGGGTGCTTTCTTGCCCAAGCCTGGGGTGGGCTGATTTCAGCATGCAAGGACAGGGGGTGAAAGGGGGTGTTTGTTATTCATGGTGTTGTGCCACTGGGGTGCACAGTCCCAAATACATGGCGGTTCTGCACCGTTGCAAGACCTTGCATGGAGGCCGCATGGAACTGTTGGTACCATGAAAGATCTGATACAGCCTGGGAGGACCAGAGTTTAAAAGGGTTAAAAATTCATGAGTCTAATTTACCTGCTCCTCTCTCCCAAGAGAAATCAAAGCCCATGGGTTTTTTTTTTCAAGTCCTGCACCTGACTGTAAGAATTACAGGGGTTTTGTTTTCCCTCCAGTGGGGGAGTGGAAACCATACTATGAACCTATGATTAATCACAACAAACCAGGGCCTCATGGCTAGAATACTAACTATGGAATTCACAAGCAGTGCTTTTGTGATCAATCTGCAAGGGTTTTGTGTTTTGTATTTTTTTTAAAGGGGGAAAAAAAAAAAAGCCCTGCCAAAAATGTGTTGAGTATTTTCAAATAATGAGTACATTCGAGGAAATTTTGATTTTGCTCAGGGACCATCTGCGAGCAGAGAAAGGGACTAAATTCTTTCAGCAAATTACTGGCTGCAAATTATTTTCTCAGCACTAGTTATGAATGTTGTAACTGCACAGCTGAAAATGTATTATTAAGCTGAGAACTTGGGATTTAGGGACCAGAGATTGAGAATTCTTTTCTTTTAGGTGTTTTTTTTTTAAGCACATGAGACACCTTCAGTTGGAAACATCAGGAGGTTCAAATGGAGCACCCACAAACTAGAATCCCTTGACACGATGGGTAAGAATGAATTTTAGAGCTTATACATATGGGGACATATGCTGATGTGTAAGGGGAAGGTTTTGGTCACAGAAATGAACTGTCTTGGCTGCAGATGAAGAAAGATATTATAAATAAAATCTGCTTAGTGGATTTGAAGCAAGGGAATTTGATGTTTAGGAGCTCAGGTGGCTACTCATCTCTGGGACTGCCATGGCTAGCAAAGTCCTGGGATGGGCACTTGATCAGACACCAGCCCAAAGTTTTAAAGTGAAGCAGAAGTTTCCTAGCTGAATCCTGTGGGCAGCAAACATTTCATTTCACCAAGGTGAGGGAGCGAGATGGGTGGTGGAAATTCAAAATGTGCTCCATGGACCATCAGTGTGTTGGAAGCCACTTCCAGGTGGGATGAAGCTGCATCATGCAGGTGGGTGCCCCCTGCCAGTCCTGCACCTGCTCTTGGTGCTGGCCATCATTCCCAGAGGCATTATGTAGCAACCCCCTCCCACACACACACAAAACCCCCAAAAAGAACACACAGCCCTTGGAACAGAGAATCCAGATATTTTAAATATGGGCTTGACATGGACTTGAAATTAAAGCCCTAATTTTTGAAAGATGTTTCCTGTTAGGTTATATTCTGGGGGAAGGATTTTGTGTGTGTGAATGTAACACTTGATTCAAAGAGTATTTTATTTTGATGAAAATTAAGTGTCTTTCATTTAAACTGTTTCTTCTTCTGTTATATAATGTGCCACAGAATACATTTTCTAGAATCATCTAATAAAAAATAATCTTATGAATGAAAACCAGATATATTTCCCCACCACAACCCTCCTTAACTTCCCCCAAGAAATTCTGGCTAAAATGACCTAATTTCATGTCACTTTTCGATTCCAGTGGAACAGCAAGGCCTGGTGTATTAAGCCCTGTAATCACCACTCCCTCACCCTACTGTAACGAACAAAAATAATCAGATCTCATGTTGTGAAATAATTCCATTATATTTCAGTTAATTGAATACAGGAATACTTTAATCAAGCTGGGTGTAGATCAAATTGCCTGCTTGAAGACCTCAGAGATGTTCAGATCTCAGTATAAATTTTGCAGATTAGTTTGAGCCTTGGAACATCTTTTGCAACTCTTGAAGCTTCGTTAGGGTAGGGAAGTGGGGGTGAATTTCTCTCACCCATCTCACATGTGGTTTCTATGCCTTTGTCTAATGTGTATGGTCTCTCTGCTGCCATCAGGGACAAGAGCCTGGGCTTGCCCCAAGGGATCAGTCTCAACACTCATTTCCTAGACTAAACAGTCCTGAACTGGTCTCCTTCCCAATTTGGAGCAATAGCAAGGACAGAAATGTCGTCCCAAATCCAGAATCAGAATCAGGACTAGTTTTTGGTTTCTCTCTGGAGAGAATTTCCAGACAGATTCCAAGGATCACTAGTTCAGCCTGAGTTATCTGAGGATTATGTTAAAATGGAATTCCTTCCTTCCTTCCTTCCTTCCTTCCTTCCTTCCTTCCTTCCTTCCTTCCTTCCTTCCTTCCTTCCTTCCTTCCTTCCTTCCTTCCTTGGAAAAGGAAAAGAGGGAAAGGGACAAAAGTGATGGGGAAAATAAAGAAAGGGAAAAGGTGACAGCATGTGGGCATGGGAGTGAATGTAGAGGATGAAGAGAAAGCAAAAAGGGGTGTGTGTGTGTGGAGGGGGAGATTAAAAGAGGCAGTAACAGAGAGAAGTGAAGTTGTCTAACATCTAGAGATGGGAAGTGACATGTTTGTTTGAATTCTGGGCTGCTCAGCCTGGCTGCACTCCGGTTTCTGCCTTTGATCAGCTGCATGGCAGGCTGGTGTCAGATCAGAAAGCAAATGAGATGATAAAGCAGCTGAAGCTGCAGCGAGTTTAACAGCAGCAGAGTGGCAGGGGGTGGGAGGGAGGAACTGTCGAACCTGGAGAATGCTCCCTGTGCTTTAACTCATAGGGACCTGGTGGAGAACGTGGCTGCCTTCCCTGACAAGAGGTTGGGAATGGCCTGAGAAAGAGGCTCCATTGCACTGGTCACATACAGAAAAAGGACCCATCTCTACATACCAGCAGTGTTCTTGCCAACTTTAAGCCTGGCTGAAGCATCAAAGAGGGTTAGCAGGCTGATGGAGTGATTAAAAATACCAGTGCCTACTTCAGCTCTGCTTCCTTTCCAGCCTTCAGGTTCACTGTGCCTAGCAGAAATGCAGGCAACTGGGAGAAGCTCTCCTGCACCTGGCACCTAGCAGCTATGGGTTAGAGGTAGAAGGATGGAAAAAGAAGGCTTTGCTCCAGGGAAGGATGGTGACTGACATCAGCCACCTCAGTGACTGGGGCTGGGACTGTCTTGGAAACAGTCTATTGTTGCCATGGAGGGTGGAGGGGTGGGGATGATTGATCTGTGGGGGGAAATTGAGTGAGGACTGCAAAAAGAATATAGAAAGGATCCCCAGCAGCCAGCTTGCTTCAGCCACAAGACCACGTTGCCATATTCAGTAACTTCTGGTGCAGTGTCCAGGCAGAAGCCTTTGAGAAGAGGCCCAGGTCTGGGATGGAGTTGATGGAGCTAATGGGAATCGCATGAAGCTGGAGGTGGTGTTTTCTACAAGGTGAAGCAGGTGGGTTTATTGATTAGGGTCTTGAGCACTCTCACTTGACAAAGTAGGGTGCCCAGAAGGCATTATTACACTGGTCCATACAAACCTCTTCCTTCCAGTGTTAATTTACTCTGTCTTTTCTGTTCAGTGCCCTTGGACTGAGTACCTAAAGGTGATCCATGAGAATATAAGCCCTGTTGCGATGAGACTCATGAAGTACTACTCACAGCTGGCACAGGGATGCATGGTTGTGAAAAGAGGATGCTAGGAATTAGGACTGCATTTCCCACAAGATTCCTCCTCACCTTGGAAAACCCTTGACTCCTCCCAGCAGAAGACAGCAGGTGCCTGTCCTGGTGTGGCTAGTGATATGCCAGGCAGGTGCTCTGAGAGCACGAAGCTTCATCTCTCTGCTTTGTTTGTCCCAGCTTATAAAGTGGATTTGAGACTTCCCCACTATGCTCCTCTGAAGACAGTTTCATTGCTTCATTTTCCTGGTAGCAGAGTATATTCCAGGCAAGTTGTGTCCCGATTCAGGAATCCAAGGGCTCTAAACACTTCCTGGCACAGATGCTGGTTTTCTGACAGCTCCATCATGCCATTCCCAGAGTGAGGATTTCTACAGCGATGTTCTGGGGGCGGAGGTTGAAAGAAGTTTAGGATATCACAGAACTAATTAAATGCAAACTAGGCTGCCTGCAGAAAGCCGTGCGTGCTGGTTGCTATGTTTCTGGCAGGAACAGACTGGGAGAAAGGGGGGGGTTGAGGGGATGCTGTTTGGTTTTTTTCAGTTTAAAATGAAGATGCCGACAAAGTTCTGGTTACTCACCAGCCTTTGAAATGGGGATGAAACATGAATCCTTGCAGCCACTAAAATAAGAGAAGTGAGAAGAGGAGGTAGAGTTAGAATGGATGAATGGATGGATGGGTAGATTGGATAGAGAAGGGGAATAAGGGGTTTCTTCTGTTTGTATTCAGACATCGTTACCTCCACATTGACATAAGTTTTGCCTTCTAGATCACCCCCAATTAACACAGAGGTTTTGTGTTCTCCTTTCAAAACAGTTCCTTGCAAATTACCTTGAATGAGAAACCTTCAGAGCACTTGAGGCTTGGCAGAAATGTATGTTGTGCACATGTGAGCCCCCCAAAAAAGGTGGAGAAGTTCACTGGGGACCAGTAGGATTTGGTTTCCTTTGTGAGGGGAGAACTGAAGGAACTAAATGAGCATGCAAACACACGTGCATGAAGACTCACTAAATCTGTCCTTATTTCATTAGTCCTCTGCGGGTAATCAGAGGACAAGTTAAGCAGAGCTTTCAGCTGCTTCACCTGAGCAACACTTGGGGGGATAATTAAGGACTTGCCTGAGAGAGCAAAGAGAGAGGCAGAGGAAAGGATGAAGAACTTTGAGAAGGGAATGAATGAGCTAACTGGGATCACTTCAAGAGTGAAGTTGGCTTTGAAGAACACCCACAGAAGGTATTCAACCTGCTGGAATGAAAACATCTCTCAAACACCCATGTGGAAATCAATAGTGAACTACCTGGGGCTGCTTTCACGTAAATCCCTAGGGAAAAAGGAACTAGACTAGTTTAACCAATGGGGCTTCAGTGATGTCAAGCCACGTTTTTAACATTGTCCTGGATCTTGTCACAACCTGGCCAGCGACAGAGGCCAGGGGGAAGAACAACCGCCAGAGGCAGCGTGGGACAGGGAAGGAGTTGCAGGCACCGCTCTATCAAGTGTTACACTCAGGAAACCTCATCAAGCACCGGACAAGTTAGAGCTGTACCAGATGGTTTGAGATCTACGAGAGTGGCAGCTATAAATGTGGGGGACAGGGTGCCAGGTGCACCGAATAGGGATGGCCAGGATGATTTAGAGACGACGTGCCACCTGTCACAAGCAAGGGGTGTCCAGCCAGCTGGCAACCTCTGCCACGACATCCCAGCGCACGTGTGTTAGAGGATGAGCACTTTGTGCTGGTGATGTGGCAGGATGGTGTGCCAGCAGGCAGGGCTGCCTGCAGGCCAGGCCAAGTGCAAGCAGGGCGTGCTGGCACGATGCAGCAGGTCTCACAGTTTTCCCACAGTGCTGAGGGGATGATGTGTGTGTTGCTACACTGAGGAGACATGTGGCAAGGGCAGGTCGGCTGTCCAGGATTTCACTGTGGAAGAGAGGTTTTTCTGTCTCCTCTTGCTCCTTTTGCTGAGTAGCTGGTGTTGCCTGAGTTCCCAGGATGCAGTCACAGCTCTCATTTAACTCCCCCACCCCTGACTGCATCGCTCTGCTGAGAACACGAATGTGTCCCAGCAGGACACTGGGAGCCCAGAAGAGGGACAGAATAGGGTGGTTTAAACTCATGGTTGGCATGTCCACATCATCCATGTCCAGCATAGATACAGCTGCAAAGGGCTCCTCATCACATGGAGAAAATGCTAATGCTGGCACAAGGTGTTACAGAGGGTGTGAGCATTTCGGAAGAGCGCAGTGCCTCCTCTCCAGAGACCCCAAAGTATCTCTACCAGAGAAGGAGTCATAGAATCATAGAATGATTAGAGTTGGAAGGGACTCCCAGAGGTCATCTAGTCCAACCACCCTGCAAGAAGCAGGGACACCCCCAACTAGATCAGCTTGCTCAGGGCCTCATCCAACCTGGCCTTGAACATCTCCAGGGATGGGGCATCCACCACCTTTCTGGGCAACCTGTTCCAGTGCTCCACCACTCTCACAGGAAAGAACATTTTTCTAATATCCAATCTAAATCTCCCTCCCTCTATTTTGAGACCATCACCCCTTGTCCTGTTACAACAGGCCCTACTGAACAGCCTCTCCCCATCTTTCTTGTAGGCCCCCTTGAGGTACTGGCAGAGCGCTAGAAGGTCTCCCTGGAGCCTCCTCTTCTCCAGGCTCAACAGCCCCAACTCTCTCAAGCCTGTCCTCGTAGGAAAGGTGCTCCAGCCCCTTTTTCATCTTTGTGGCCCTCCTCTGGACGCTCTCCAACTGGTCCATGTCCTTCTTATGTTTGGGGTTCCATAACTCCAGGTACTCCAGGAAGGTACTATACTCTCCATTGCTCACCATCCTGCACAGGCTGTACCCATTGCACAGCCTGGAGGAGGCCCCTCCCCACTGGAAACCTCTTCCCCTTAATGATAAGCGCCCTGCTCTAACGAACGACAATTTCTATGACAGCACAAAATAAATGGGGAACACTCTCAATCTGAAGTTTGTATTGAATTAAATATTACAGCATTGATTGGGTTATTCATTTAGCATCTCACTCAATAAACATCTCTTGCAGCGTGTGTTTCTCCATTTATCTTACCTTGTCGTGGAACCCGCGTTTACCCACTGCTCTCGGCAGGGCCGCCCGGCTGGGGTGGGCAGGAGGGAGGGTGCAGAGCCCAGGAAAGCTGCACTCAGTATTTCTTCCAAAGAGTGCTTAAGAGTCACAAAAGAGACCAGAGCCCTGGTCTGTGGAAGAGAGGTACTCCCTTGCCTCAGAGCTGGCTCACAGCAGATAACAAGGAAAGGTAACGCAGCGCCGAGGGCTTCTCTATAACCCGTGCACGTGTTTCTCCAGGGGCTCTTACTTTAATGCCCCCAGTAAGTCATTTCTGCAGCTGAAAGAATGCAAAACCTCGCCTGATCCTGTTACTTAATCAGGAATATTACAAGAGGACCAGAGCTATTTTAAACTTCACCCCCTTAGAAAACACTTGCAAAGCTAGAAAGCCCCATAAAGATGTCAGCACAAATGCAGGCGCTCAGCGATTTGGGTGTAGGCAGTGAATCCACGCTCGTAGGCAGGGAATGGACATAGCCTGCAAAATGCTTGGCAGGCTTTTGGGCTCCATAAGTAATCCAGGAGCCATTCTGGGAGATGGAATGCAATTACTAGGACTAGTTGATACCAATTTATTTCGTGAATTTGCTTTATTCTGCTCAAGATCTGACTGAGGCTGCCCAAATTTGTTTGCTGTTTGTGTTCGTTCATTGAATTATTTGTGCAGGTAAATTATAGCCTATTAATCATGTTTATTATGACAGTGCCTAGGGATTGACCAAGAATGCACCCCCTCTGCCTGTTTTCTGGGTAGTGTGCAAAGACAGAATAAAAGGCAATCCCTGGCCTCATTTATGGTTGAATTGAGTGCTTTGATTATTTGCTGTTTGTCAGTTGTTGGCCATTTAAGTTGTTTAGCATTCTTTGTTTTCCTTAAATCCAGTAGCATAAGCTCTTCAAGAGAGAATTAAATGTTACAAACAAATCACTGGAGCTTTGGTTTTCTCTGAAGGTGGGTGGTGGGTTGGGACAGTGGAGGTGAGAAAATTCACTAAGAAGAGAGAAAGAATAGTTGGACCCCAGTTCTTCCAAATAGCTGTGTGCCTTGCTAACTGGGGGAGTGGGAGAGCTGCACGCAGTAATGACCTTGTGTTCCTTTTTCTCCCATCACACTGTTTTGTTGCATGTACCTGTATAAGAATAACCCAATGGGCCGCAGCTTAAGCTGGTTTCTTCCCTGTTTGGTTATTTAAATGAAGGGACCCAAAGTTAATCTCTCATCTTTGTCTCAGCTCTCATTGTTTCAGCTAGTTTGTGCTCCAGGCATCATCGTGGCTCCTCGATGGTACACACTTTGTGGAATATCCTTTGCTGCAAAAGCCAGGGCTGCTGTACACGTCTGAAGGTGTGCTTTTCCCATGAAAGACAAGAAACATGTTCCTACAACATCTAAAGGTCTGATAAAACCACTCCTTTGTTGTCCTGCTTCCAATATGGGTTGCAGCTGATACCTTTCCTGAAGTCTGCTCTCCAAAGTGATCCTCCATCTCTGCAACTTGTTAGATCCTTTGCCTTCTTTGTTGTCCACCCAGCTTCACCTCCTTGTTTTTACCCTTTTCCATGCCTTGTCTTCTATTTACTTGACAGCACTTTTCAAACAGTGACATAAAAATCTTTGCCCAAAACTTTGTTAAAGGGGTTTTGGTGGGGGTTTTGTGTTTTGTTTTGTTTTGTTTTTTTTTTCCAGTGGGTAGTTTTCTCTCATCTCCTCTTGTTCAGATGAAAATACTTGAAATGGAATTCTCCTGAATCTCAAAGGAACTCAAATAGGTTAGGTCAAATTGAAGACTAGCAAGTTCCTGTGTACCAGTGTTTCACTTAAAGCTGACCCCCAAACAAGAAGATTTTCTACCACAAAAGGATAACATTTAAAAGTTTCTGCCCTTAAAATTTCAATCTGGATCTCCACTTTCCACATAAAACACTGCAGTTAAAATATTTTACTTCAGCCTTACAAAGTTAGAACTTAGTATGGTTCCACAGTGGCAAGGGCAGATCTTCAGACCTTCATCTTGGGATTAACCTCTAAACAAGATCCTCTTCCAGAGCAGAACCAAGAAAAGGTCCAGAGGGTGGTGATCAGTGGAGCAGAGTCCAGCTGGAGATCTGTACCTAGTGGTGTTCCCCAGGGGTCAGTGTTGGGTCTGGTCCTGTTTAACATCTTCATTGTGACCTTGATGAGGGAACAGTGTCCATCCTCAGCAAGTAGCTGATGATCCAAAGCTGGGAGGAGTGGGGGGCACACAGGAATGCTGCACTGCCATTCAGTGAGACCTGGCCAGGCTGGAGAGCTGGGCAGTGAGGAACCAGATGAAGTTCCATNATGAGGTTCCATAAAAGCCAGTGTAGGGTCTGGCACCTGGGAAGGAACAACCACAGGTATCAGGACAGGCTGGGGATGACCTGCTGGAGAGGAGCTCTGCGGAGAAGGACCTGCGGGTACTGGTGGATGACAGGTTGTCCATGAGCCAGCAATGTGCCCTGGTGGCCAAAAAGGCCAATGGGGTGCTTTAAGAGGAGGACTTCATGGAGAGGGTGACCGAAAGACCAGAGAGGTTGTGGAGTCTTCTTCTCTGGAGATACTCAAGACCTGTCTGGATGCCAACCTGTGTGACCTGCTCTAGGGAACCTGCTCTGGTGAGGGGGTTAGACTCAATGATCTCTGAAGGTCCCTTACAACCTCTACAATTCTGTGATTCTGTGTGATTCCGTGAGGGTCAACTCCTGTAAGGCCTTACAGCAACATCCAAGGCATAACACTGCTTTTTGCCTCCATTTCCTTCTTAAATTTCAGTTAGGTAACATCCCAGTTGAAAGAAAACATAAACAATCCCAATGGGTGCTTTTTGACCCAACTGTTATTAAGACCTTTGACAACCTCTTCTATTCAGCACTAGAATTCTACTGGGTATAGAGGTCAGATCCTTAAAGCTTGTACTATCCTCAGCTTTCTTCCTTCTCTTCCTCTCTTTTTTCTCTGCCATACAAGCAATCATGATGTCTTCTTTGACAGTTGGCTCATGCTTGTTACTTATCCCCCCTTCTGTGCCTTTCAACACCCCAGTTTCTTTTCCAGATGTACAGCTGATCCTCAGGGAAAGCAATGAGCTGGAGTGAGAGAAGCAGAGGGATCATGGATCCCAGAGGATGCCTCAGATGATCATCCGAGTTCTCAGTTGGAAGTTCTGGAGCTGGAGGGGGATATTCCCTGCTGGACTAGAAATAACTGCAGGTGTGAAGCTTGACATGAATGCATTGTGGTTGAAATCCTTTTGTGTTCCCAAACCGGGGGTCACCGTGGCTACCTGACACAATGAAGGGTGCAGCTGAAGCAAGTAAATGCTCTTTGTCTGGAGAAGGAACAGGAGCACTTCAAAGTTATTGCTTTGAAGAAGAATTCTTCCAGGTGCTTATTTGATTTTGTTATACAAAGTATTCAAGCTAAATGCCTTTGCTAGCTCAGTTACTACAGTTTTCTTATGAAGGAAGGCTCTGCTAAATGCTTTCAAGCACAAGTCCCTTCTGTATTGTTAAAGAAACTTTCCACTCCTGTGATACTGTATTAAGCTTCACACTTCCAGTCCCTAGACTTGTTACTGGATCCAAATACATCATAATATTCAAATGAGAGAGATGGGGCAGGGCTGTGATACAGAAGGACTCTTAGGATCTGTTGTCCCAAATTTCTCAAAGCAGCCATTTTTATGCCTCTCCTCATTTCACAGACTTTCCAAAGTCAGGTGCAAGCCCGGTTATTTTACTTTATGCCACTTTTTCCACTTGCTCACTGCATCTCAGTTAATGTGGTGGCTGAGATGAGGAGAAACACAGCACAGTCTCCTCTAAGGAGACTCTCTGACCCAGTTACTGTACAAGATCTTCATCCTGCACTCTTGAGCGATGCCACAGGCAGCCAAGTGGACGCCAAGCTGAAGTTGTGAGTGAATATTGTTATTCAGTAGGAAGAAAGGGGAACTCCAAATTCTTCTGCTTCATCCATGACAGAGCCTCCCTGCCCCAACACAGTGGCCAGCTCTCCCTTGTGTGAAGAGGAGTGAAACTATATCCCCAGCTGCCCAGAGAATGTCTGTTGTAGCTCCTCCAGTGCCACAGGACCTGCTTTCCTGATGGCCAGTGTCTCTGCACACCAGCTGTTTGCAAACACGCCGCTGCCCACGTGTCTACTTGCAATCGTCCCCAAAGTGTATCTGTGTATTCCACAGACACCTTATGTTTTAGGGTAAAAAAAAAGAAAATACTATGGAAATATATGCAAGTAAAGGCACTAGTCACTGTGCTGCATTTAAAAAAAAAAAAACAATAATGCATTGACAAAGACTGGGCTGCAATATGACTTTAGTGACTACCCACAATGAAGGGAAACCAATAGACACAGTACAGGTGAATTGCTCAGCCTGTGCTTCCTGAAATAAAATTTTCCTATGTGGGGCCCTCAACATTTTCTAAAGCGTGGGCCACCTCCTGTTTGAGAAGCTGCATTACAGATGCCTCCCCTTCCATTCAGAACCAGGGGGGGGGATGAGTTTCTTCTCCTTGCAATTTAATAATACCCCTGTGACAGCTCCAGTGATCACTTACACAGAGGAGTCATCTGCTGAGGGTATTTTGTGTATTGCTAACATCTTTAAATGTGATTTAGCAGCTGGAAACAAAGAGGAGAAGCTGGAGCTGCAAGACCATCAGATCTGTATCGCCTGTGTTTAACATCTGTGAGCATGGCAGTGGAGGGAAGAGATGCTCAGAGATTTTCACTGCTAAAAACCCGACACAAGACAAATGAGGATCTGCGGTAAAACCGCCTGGATTAAGTTGCCCTTTTCTGGATGCAACTGAATCCTAACTGCCTGTACAGAGGTATCCCCATGGAACCAAATAAATTAAGAAAATATGTAAACAAGATAATATCTACTTTGAAATATAAATATGTCTTGTTTATGATGCAAACTAGATTCACGTGCAGTGTAAGTTCCTCTGAAACACTGCCCGAGGCAATGACACTCTAGGTGAACAATCAAACTCTGGACTACACCTTAGACATTATAGGGAAAACCATGGTCTCCCTTTTCAGGTAGGTCCAGGGACAAAAGAGAAATCTTTGCTGCACAGTCCAGGAAAAAAAAAAAAAAGTTGTTAGTTTGTCTGGAAAATCATCCCCTCCACCAGCGGACAAGTAGAAAAGGTGAACTTCTTGATATAAAAGTCAGGTCACCTTAATCTTCTCCTTTTGTGTGTGTCCTCCTATAAAACTGGACTAATCCAGTTGGTGGAGAATGCTTTGAAGGAGCCTCCAAACCTGGACAGGCTGGAGAGCTGGGCAGTGAGGAACCAGATGAAGTTCGATAAAAGCCAGTGTAGGGTCTGGTACCTGGGAAGGAACAACCACAGGTATCAGGACAGGCTGGGGGTGACCTGCTGGAGGAGAGCTGTGGAAAAAGACCTAGGGATCCTGGTGGATGACAGGTTGGCCATGAGCTAGCAGTGTGCCCTGGTGGCCAAGAAGGCCAGTGGGATCCTGTGGTGCATTAAGAGGAGTGTAGCCAGCAGGTCGAAGGAGGTGATCCTCTCCCTCTGCTCTGCCCTGGTCAGGCCTCACCTGGGGTCCTGTGTTCAGTTCTGGGCTCCCTGGTACAGAACAGACAGGGATCTCCTGGAGAGAGTCCAGCAGAGGGACACTAAGATGATGAAGGGCCCAGAGCATCTTCCCTGTGAGGAAAAGCTGAGTGAGCTGGAGCTGTTCAGCATTAAGAAGAGAAGACTGAGAGGGGATCTCATCAGTGTTTATAAATACCTGAAGAGTGGGAGACAAAGGGAAATGGCCAACCTCCTCTCAGTGGCCTGTGAGGACAGGACAAGGGACAATGGTCACAAGTTGGACCACAGGAAGTTCTGCACCTGTTGGCTACATGGGTTATTTTAATGTTGAACCAGATTGTTTGGTGTCCTGATTGCATGTACCAGAGGTGCAGCATCGTGTGCCCATCCCTGGTTAAGGTCACACCTACACAACTGCCTTCACTGGTACTGCATGGATATGGTACTGAACAGCTGACTGGTGCACAGCCTGCACTATTATCCCTGCTCTCTACTACCTTGGCATTATGGAAACCCTAAATATGAGGGGCAGGGAGACATGTTTTATTTTTACTGCTGTAGCAGCATGAAGCCGTTTGTGATGGCGGGAAATCCCTGCATTAGGTATGCTGGGACTTTGTGGGACTGCACTGGTAGAAAAAGCTTACACAGCTCTAATCTCTGGTACTTACACTGGTGTAAATCACTGAACCAGAGGCATAATTTCACTTATTCACACTTCCTTCAAATTACAACCCCTCCCTCCCCTCAGTTTCCAGCCCTGGCCTTCCCCTCAGCTATTTGATATGCCAGGAGGTTTTGGCCTTTGCAGCCCGCTGTCGAGTATGAACACTCACGGGAAGTCACAAATTCATCTCTAACCTGAGTTTTTTCTCCCTGCAATGGGAAAATGGGTGATGAGCTGTATTCTGGTGCTGTGAAAAGCTGAAATCAGAACTCAATATTCTAGGTGACTATTAAGTGTGTATTCTTTATTGCAGTGCTGGAGGCACAGGGGATCGCTCCTCCTGATGTGTGCACCGTAAAGGGGTAGTTACACAGCTTATATACAAGACATATATATGTGTTCATAGGGTTGCAAATAAATTGTTCATTTTCCATTATAAGAGCTCATTATTCCTCACTTCCACATTATAATAATTTCTTGGTGAGCCTCAAAGATTTTTGATGGTTGTTTACTTCATTTACTCATCTTCACTCCATGTCCTTTTGGTAGCTTTTGTCTTGCTAACAAAGCCAGGAGCTGGTTCTGCAGACTTGAGGTGCCTCCTGTTCTTCTTCCTCCCTCTTCCTCTTTGTCACTCCTTTCTCAGAGGTTAAGTTGTTTCTCCTGGAGTATCACAATGCACAATTTGCCAACATTGTAGTCCTTTAGGAGGAACTTTGCACATCTTTACATAGTTCATTGCTGACACTTATTTGACAAGATTAACTAATATTTCTCATGTTCTTTTCTTCAGTTCCCAGGCAGGTAGGCAGCAGGTCCACGTGAGGTCCAGCTCCGCTGCCCTCGCCCTCCCCTCCCAGCCAGGAGACCTTCCATAAGGAGGCAGTTTAGCCAATACATATTTTCCTCTTTAGTACATAATGGTAACCTGAATAAAAGGTTTGAATTACAAAGCAGGCTCAGCCAGCACATTCTCTGAGCAATGACTGCCATTTGTGTCAAGAAAATAAAGAAGGAGAGAGCGGGCTGGTGCACATGGGCAGGAGTGACTGAGCGTAAGGCAGAGCGGCGACTGAGGCACTAAGCTGGAAGTGAGAGGCTTACCCTGACAAAATGAAATTAAAGAAAGCCACAATGACAAAGGAAATTTGATTAAAAAAAAAAAAAGGTATATTGTTATTATTGGAAAGTCGAGTGCTTTGTTCCAGCAACAAAGCAATATCGTTCACAAAAGCCTAATAATGATTGTTTCTCTGCCTCTTCCCTGCAGCTCCTTGCCTGCCTTGCCATTTTCCACAGCCAGTATGTGAGCCTGGTGGAGATGCAGAGGGTGTGGGAGCCCTCCATGTGCTGGAGCCCGGGGAGTAGTGGGGCTGAGGCAGCCAGCATCCCTCTGTAACTCACCAAGGAGCTCATCCTTCCTCTCTGGCTGCCTCTCCTCTTGCATCTCCCGCTCATTCCCTTTGCTTTTCTCTTTCTCTCCCCCTCAGGTACCCTTCTCTTCCTCTCTGTCCCTCTCCATCCTTCCCTCCTTCATCCTCCTGCCTCTCCCTGTGTTTCCTTTATCCCAGACCCTCTATCTCCTCTCTTTTCCTCCTCCCTGTCACCCAGCCGTGCCTCCCCTTTCCCCACTCCCCTCTCCCCCTCGGTCTCCCTGGCTGTGCCGTGTTACTAATGGGCATGAATGGTATGGCTGGAAAGTCATTTGCGCTCCCCTTCTCTTTATTTTTTTTTTTTTTTCCTGCAGTATTATTAAAACTGCTCCATCACTGGCTGTAATGGGAGCGTCTGTATTTTCTCCCTCGCCCGTATCCCTGACATGACATAATGCCTGCCCTCACCAAGACGCTATAACACCGAGGTAATTGAAACATAACTCACCGTAAATTACAGGCCGTTGTTCCAGGCAGGGCCCCGGCCATGCTTCCTGGAGCTCATTCCAACTGGAAGCTAAACATTGCTTTTAAAGGGATGCTTAAGCAAAACAAAGCCATTTAAAGAGCAACACAAACATGGGGAGGGAGGGGAGCAGGGGGCTTGGGTTCTTCTGGAGTTGTGGGCTACGGTGGGGCTGAGACGTCATCGGGCGCTTCGGGTGACTTTCCTGTGGTCTGTGACTGCTGAGCTGGGGGGTCTGGGCTGAGGTGTCCTTGTGGAGGCANGGAGGCGAGTGCCAGCATAAAATAAGCATCTCTGTTAGCAGGGAAGCTGACAACAGAGTGGGCCATGCTAAAAACTTCCCAGCTAAGGAGGGTTCTGAGGCTTTGGTGGGACACTTGTCAGAGTCGATGTGCCCTGATGCCCAGCGCAGACTTGGTGACCTGAGGCTCTATCCATCCCTTCAGGACCTGAGCTCTTCTTGTTGAAAGTGGTGAGGTTATAACTGCCACAAGCTCCAAATCAATGTGGGCTGCAGGGTCTTAAACACTGCCAGAGACACACACACCCCTCCTAAAACTGGCAACAGATGGAATGAACTGACTATTTGTTGACCCTGAGATTTGAAAGACCTTGAGTTTATTCAAGTTCATGGTTTTAGCCCCAGTTGTCCCACTTATCTGCTGAATTGCTTCCGGTAAGTCACTTGACTTCCCTCTGTGCCTCAGTTTCCCCTTCAACAACACAGGAAACAAAACATGAGCTGCCTTTGCCAATCAGCCAGTAACTCAGTGATGTCTCAAAAGTATGTGAGGGTGAGGCTGGTGTAATTACCCCGCTGCTGATGACAGGAGTGTGAACTTCTACGTGGCATCATCGTGCAGTCAGAATGCAGCCCTGGATATCAGGACCCCTGTGTTTTGGTTCAGACTCCTGCTTCAGCAACTTCTGCACCCACCAACAAGCACCTCCAGCATCCCATGTCTCAGCTTCCCCCCACCCTATAGCGTGACCCACAGACCTGGCTGGTTTGGGGTTTGATCCCTCATCCCTTGAATTCTGGGGAATTTTGAGCAAAACGCACAAAGCCCAATACATGTGGCGATTTTTCTTCAGCGATGGGAGTGAGTACTTGGGAACTGTGAAAAGGTCAGGATTAGACAGAACAGCCTATCTCTCACAGGCACAAATTGGAGTCTGTCCAGGGCCTTTCCATTTTTATTGTCAGTGGGCGCCGCGGCCCGAAGTTGTGCCTCGGTGTCACGCGGCTGGCGTTAGAGGAATAACAGGGTTTGGTGAGAAACAGCCCTCGATGAGGTGCTCCACAAAGTACAAAGGGCTTTATTTTAGGGAATGAGATTTACTATTTTGCCTGGGATGAAATGGCAAAAACTCAGGGAACTATGACCCTGTGACTGCTCCAGTTATCCCTGGAGCCCTTCACAGTCAAAACTATTACAGTCAGCAACCTCACAACTGCGGCAAACTGCTCTGGAGGAGCCTGTGGACCCCCATCCTGGCAGCCAGAGTCCACCCAGCACAATGCCACGTGGTGGGTGGGTGCACCTGGTTTGTGTGCTCTGGGTGATGCATGGGCTTGCAGCTGATTGCTGCAGAGCCACGGGTGACAGAGGATGTAGCTGAAGAAACAAAGCCTTGGTAGCAGCTGCTCTTTGCAGTGTGAAGCAGTTCTGGTAACAGAGGACCCCTGGGGGCCCGTGGGGCTGCTCTGTGGATGCCCCTTGCTCCTGCCCAACAGTGCCTGCTCCTCCTGGGCTTCATACCTTCTTGGGAGGAGAAGCCAAGTGCAGGGTAACGACATCTCGTGTGGACAGTCGTGCAAGAAGCCAGGCCCTGCTTCTGGCATGTATTGGGTTAGCACCTGAAGCAGGTCAGTGCAGCACCCCGTGCCTCCCCTGCTTGGGCAGCAGCATCTGTGTGCTCTCCCACCCCTTGCTTTTCCTGGTGCCTGGGTGGAGTTGATTGTTCTCTGTGAGTCCTGCCACTTGCCCCTTTAAAGTGTTTCCATCAACCCCTCTTACCGTAGCTAAGGTTTCAGCAATCTCACCCCTCCTCTCCTTGACATTATTAGTTTATCTTTGTCCACTGGCAAAGTTCCCGAGCGATTCAACAATAACAGTTGTTTCTCTGTGGCTGAAAAAATCATCTCTAGCACTGGCTGTTATTGATCATTTTACAGGAACCGGACATTTTCTTTTCCTTTCCCATTTTTTAAAATACATATTTTGAGTGAGTTTCAGTCAATTTTAGTGCTCATGAAAGTGAAAGACTGATGGTGTTGACTAAAGCTAAACTTAGCTCTGTATGACTTCCCCTATGCACACACATATACTATTACACCCTATTATCAACTTCTGTCCCAACAGCAACTTCTGACACTCCCAGCCTGGGGGGGTCCTTATCAGCTCTACCAGTGCCCCCTCCTGCCTTGTGGCCCTCCCAGCTCCCCCAGCTCAGGGCTCCTCACATTTGCCCCTCACTACTGTCCTATGCAAATTCCACCTAAACATGAGGAGAAACTTCTTTACTGTGAGTGTGGCAGAGCACTGGGACAGGCTACCCAGAGAGGTTGTGAAGTCTCCATCTCCACCTGCTTGGATCCTGTCCTGTGCAGTCTTCTCTAGACGATCCTGCTCTGTCAGGGGGTGTTGAACTAGATGGCCTCCAGAGGTCCCTTCCAACCCCTGCCGTTCTGTGATGTTGATCTACTTGCTCTCGGTTAGATGGTGGTACTGCATTGGAGTAGCTGCTGTGCCCCAGCTGATGGTGGGAGATGCTGTCAGACTTGCCAAGGCAGAGTCAAAGTAGGGGCATTTCACTGCCCAGAGTGAGAGGTCATCAGCCAGACCTTCTCTTAAGTGTCCAGCCGATCTTTCCCTGCCACACAGCCATGCAGCACAGAGGGAAAAAGAAGCATCTGGCATCTCACTGTGCTCTCAGGCTGAGGTGTGCTCTGTCTGGGTAACCTGACAGATTTGGCAAGGGACAATGGGACCAGGTAGGACAGGGAAGGAGGATGCGCTTTCCTTGCTGCACTCTTCCAATTGCTCCAGGCTGATATTGAAATCAGGCTGAGCCCTTACACATCTCATGACTCTGTTTCCTGCTCACTCAGCTTCTGAGGTTCTGTTCTTCTCTGAGGGTAGCCAATGTGAAGCAAACTATCTAGGATGCCTCCTGTCCTGTCCACCACCACAGAGACAAAGGGTCATCTAGCTACAAGCTGTCCAAGCAAAAGGTGTGTGTCATAGACAAATAACCCACTTCTTGAGAAACTCTGGCACTTCAACATCCCCTTTTTTCCATCAATCCTCTAGCAACCAGGTGCTCAGCCCCCTAGGAGAGTGCTGAACTGTAACTTTCATTTCAAAACACCATTTCTAAATTAAATACTAAAAAGTCTTAACATGTCATTTCATTTTCAGAGTATTGTTACTTTAAAAAAAACCACAACCAAACAAACCACAAAACCAACCCCCAAACATCTATTGTAGCCTGTTCGTGGGGGAAAGAAAAGGCATTTGAGGCTAAAACAAAAATTGAGTTTTTGATTTTGAAGTATTGATTCAAAATAGAGGGGAGGAATTAATTTTGAATCAATTCAGAGTTTCTGGTGAGAACATACCCATTTTTCCCTTGTCTTCTCTCTCCTTCCCTCCCTCCCCCTGCTGTAGTCTATCAGGTAAATTAGGTAAGGAAAAATAACAGCAAGCAAGGCCACCCATCAGTGATGCCAGGGTTTTCATTAAAATGTTTTAAGTTGGGGCAATGAGTCTATTCATCTTCCACCCTCCATGGGAAAGCGTGGCACACACCTCTTTCCTCTGGCAATCCTGAGGACAAAATGGCTGTTGTTGCAGCAGACCAAGCAAGATCCTAAATATTCAGTGCATAGGAAGGTCTCCTTCTAGTGGTTGCAGAGACAGACAGATGCATGCAGTACTACTAGTGCCACTGTGCCCTCTCTTTGCTGTTCATGGAGCTTTGCCACCCATATCCCACACTGACGGCTCTGTAGGGACTGAGCTCCAGGCTTTGGGTTTCCCTGAGGTTCCCCTTCCCAAGAAGCCCTGCCCCAAGGTCCTGGAGCCAAGCCACATGGCATTTAAGTGTTTTGCCTTCCTCAGTTTGTCTTCATCCTGGATCCCTGAGGAGAACTCTGGGCTTCTCAGTTATTTGGAAGTGGCTAAAGCTGCAGAAAGCAGGTATGGAGGTGGAGGGGCTGGTGTTGGGTTCAGTTTACAGAGGCTGCTGAAAATGTCTTGCTTAGTTTAACAGTCACCTGCTATCAGGGTGAGGTGGTTGTCTGGGTACCTGGGGGAGATTTCTGAGATGTCCCAAGGGACTGAGCGATGTCAATTATCTTCATCTGTGCCACACTTTACTAAATAATGGTGAGGACCCTGAGAGCTGGGAAGGAGAGGGAGTAAGTCTGAGTTAAAGTGCATGGGAACAAGGTGTTTGTTGGAAGATGAAGGAGTAAGGGGCATGCTCATGGGGTAAGGTATATAGAAAAGTGAATGATTAAAGGGAATGGAGGGGGGAGAATAACAAACACACAAAGGGGAACAGCTCTGGAGGCTGGGGTTAAAAGGGAAGAGGAGCTGAGGTAGCAGTGGGATGGGACTCAGTCCAGTCCTTTGCATGAGTAACACAAGGGAAAGAGAGAGAAGGGGACGTGTGTAATGACAAGTCTGTGGTAATTGGCCCTGCTGGGAGGAGGGAAGGGGCTGGGACGGAGAGAAGACACGTGCGCCGGTTAGGCTGGTCCCAGCCCTGGAGTCCAGGAAGGCTGCAGCATTTAGGTTTATGCTGATGACACATCTTTCCACTTGGGCAAATGGACGGATTCCCTCTCTAAATCACTCCAACGTGATTTTAATAGCAGGCAGAGGTGGCTTTTGGATAATAAATGGGTACTAAACCCTAAAGAGACGCAGGCTGTGTCATACAGAACAGATGGTAAATTAAAAAGAATGGAAGCCCGTGACTTCGCTCAGCTCTGCTCCCAGCCGAGGAGTTCTCACTCTTGTTATGCTAAGTATTTAGTGTTTACACTGCAAGGTGGCTTCCTCTCCTGCCCTGACTTGGAAGATGGCAATTATGTATAATAGCAGCGAGATCACACTGATTAGAGAGGTGGCAGGAATGGCAAGGCCGGATGATGATGATGATGATAATCATCGTACTTATTAGCGATCATCAATAATTAATAATTGCATTGTTTATTCTTCATCAGTGGCGGTAAAGGCACCCAGACATGCCAAAAGGTTTAAAAATCATCTCGCTTTGTTTTGTTTACTGACAGAGTCTGCCTTGGCGCTTGCTTTTTACTGGGGGTTGCCAGGGCCCTGGGTCCCTGTTCACCTTGCAGAGAGTATTTAAGCCAGTGCTTAGGGCCCTTTGGCTTTGAAGTGATGAAAACCTGTGGTGAGGGCTAAGCACATCCTTAAACACGATGCAGAGCAGTGACTGAAGTGAGCTTGCCTTTGGTGTCACGGGAGCACCGGGGCCAGGAGATGTTTTAATAAGCAGTGACAGCCCAGAAGCGAAGCAGCAGCAGAAACCCTCACTGTGGGTGTCACGGGGCGTGACATGTCCTCTGAGGATGCTTGAGTGGTTCAGATTTGCCTGTCACTGCCCATCCCCAGAACAAGACTGACCCCTCAGGTGTCCCATGCTGGGGTCAGTGCAGGGTGGTCAGCAGAAACCATCACTACCCCCCAGAGCAGGGATATGTGTCCTGATGGCAGCCGGTCCCTTGGGATGGGGGACAGCCAACAAGCTATTGGGTTAGCTTTAGGTTTGTGAGAGGTACTGCAGAGACTGTAATGTGATTGTCACAGTGTCAGCGTGAATGAGTGCATATTCATAAGCAAAATGTGTGTCATGGTACTTCTCAGGCTATTTCACGGCCCTGTGAACTGGGATAACTGGGATTGCGTGATAAAATCTAGCAAAGGATCTCAGTAAGAAAGCATGGAAATGCATGAGCCCAAGAAATAATTGCTTTAAACACAAAAGCAGCCAGTTAAGGCAACACTGTTATTGCCTCTCTGTCTGATATACATGAGATGGAGCAAATCCTAAAAGCAGCTGAAGCCATAAAGGCAATCACTTACCAAGGCCATAAAATATTGATCTTCCCCCATCTGAGCCCTGTCAGGCTGGCATACTGGAAGATGTTTGTACCTTTTAAACAGGTGTATGATGAAGAAAGAGTGAAGACAGCACTATTAACCTAGAATGTTACTTGGAAGATCTAAGAAAAAAAAAATTCCTTCATTTTCTGGGGCTGGAGTTCTGATACTGGCTTGCTGGAAAGGAGCTTTAAAATCAAGTATTTCTGGCTCTGCTGAGGTCTCAGAGGGAGAGGAAAAGGAGGAAGATGAGTGCATTTATGTTTTGATTGTGGTTCCACATAAAAGGCATTTTAGGCCCTAACTTCTCTACTGTGCAAGTTCCTAATTCCCAATATTTTAGGGCAGTATTCTCAAATTTGCCCACCTAATGGCAGGTACACAAACCCATGTATGATTAAACTATCAGAGATGTCTGTGATGGCTAGGAGGAGGAACTGGAAAAAAGAAAGAAAAAGTTAAGCTTAATGTCTTTTTTAAGAAGTATTTTTTAATCTCTCTCCCCACCCNTCTTCATAGAGCAAAATTTCCTTGAATAGCTTGAGGGGCAAAATCATCCCAATAGGTGAAGGAGTCCCTGGTGCTTAAGTCAAGTTATTATTTTTCTATTATTAACAATGAAGATTATAGCCACTGGTAGTGACCAACTAATAAGAGATATTTAGGGTACTCCACACCACACAAATGTGGAGAGCAGAGGTTCTCTTCCCCTACAAGCTCATCATCCAACCAGACAAGACATTTGGAGTGTGAAATGGATTGGACAGACTCACGCACACATTACACTGAAGTGGGGCTTCGGGGGCTTTTGGTGCTTTCACAGGCATACTTGCAGGGAAAACACACCAAAAAAAAAAAAAAAGTAAAAAACCCCAGCACCTTGAAAATAAGAACATTTGGAGGTTTTGTTTGAGCTTGTATTGTGGGGAGATCAATAGCAACTCAACTACAAAAAAATTAATTTGATCTGATCCTGTTTATGTTCATAATTTTCTACAATTTAGATTTACCAGTTTTCATGAAAATAATTAGAGCAAAACCATACTTTCTCACCAAGAAACAATTTCAGTTGTTTTTCTACTAGTAGGAAATAATAGGTTTGACAGTGAAAACAGATTCAAAGAATAGATGAGAGGGCTCCTATGAAGAGAGAGATCACAAATATATAAAAAATCCCAAAAACAGAATGGAATAAAGACCAAAACTGGAAAACAAAAAAGTTATAATCTTGAACTTCAATTTTTCCATGCCACCTGAGTAACTTGACAAGCTGTTCCTATCAGCTCTGACATTTATGCCTTTAGGAATGTACCCTTTGGTTGCACTGAGGTAGCCAGCAGCTAGCAGTTGGCATCTCAGAAGGGCAGACTAATACAGATGCTCCCATGTAGACTGAAGCACCTCACTACGGTTTTTAATCTGAATTATAGACCTCTAAAAATTGCCTAGTAACAGGACAGATGCTTTTATTGTTATCTTAGCATTGTAGATACTAAGTGTCTTTTCATTAGCTTTTGTATGTCCCTCCAACATAGCCCTTAAGGCATTAGCAGGGCTGGACAGCGTGAAAACCACCACCCTAGATAATTGTGCTTGAATAGAGCCCTCAGAGGCTTCCCAGCTTCAGCAGGGCACATGTCACCTGTGAGGTTACATCCCAGGCTCTGTTTGTAGAGACAGACTGCCGTGTTGGGGGAGCAAGATCTTAGTCAAAGCCAGGGAGAGCGTTGGAGTCTGCCAGGAAGGTTAAAAAAGCAATGCCTTTAATGATTAGATGTATTTTTGGGTTGTAAGAGCGCTCAAGCTTTTCTGAACTTTCCTAAAATGTTTTTTCCCCTGAGGCTGTTAAAACTGTATCTCTCCTTTTAAGATTATGACAGAGGTGTACAGATAACTCCTTGAAGGATTTCTTTTGTTTTAAAAAATTTTCAACTTTTCAGTGTCATTTCAAATTTCAGAAAATAAGTGTGGAAAACAGGCTGATGACAGCTTTGTGACATCCACCCCTCTACCTCCGTGTGCCTTTTATCCAGCAGGAAAACAAGACATCCAGTTAAGGAAGACTGAACAAACAAAAGTATGTGATTACCCTTTTCCCTCCACTTGCTTCTCAGCCACCTACACTTACAGCTGGGGCAATGACTGGAATTTGTCACCTTCTCTTCACTTCTCATAGGTCTTAATCCCAGCCTGGTTTCTTGTCCCCCTGCTGTGTGTGACCCCATAAACTAGGATGTGGGATGGAAGGGATGGGAGGGCTGGCAGTGAGCAACACAAGAAGAAAAAGGGCATTACATGAAGCTGCAGGAGGAGATGGCTGGAGGGGCTTCAAGGGGATAAGTGCACAACACTCGCTCATCTGTGCCACAAACCCACCCAAGCCCTTAGAGAGACCTTTGCATTGGGGTGAGGGAGACTTCACAGTCTTGCTGTAGAGAAATGAATCTTTTGACATTGCTTTGGGGAAAACATGAGGTAGAACTCAGCTTAATGAGGTCTGGTGTAACTTGATCTCACAAATTCCATCTCATCTCCTACCTGTTTCTTGCAGAGCATTGAAACTCCAGTGCCAGCCCCATTAAGGTAAGGATGAGTGCCTGTTACATTACAAGCAGCCTTGATCAGTGACAATGGTATTTTCGCATCAGCAACAGCAAGTTCAAGGCAACTGCTGTTCATGTTGAAGTTAACACAGCTTTGCAGCGGTGTTCAGGAGCACAGAAAGCATGCTGCCACGTGTGCTTAATTACATTTGTATGGGGTCTTGCTCTTCAAGTCATTTTGGAGGGTCCAGTACTATTGATTTCATAGAAGTTACATAAATCTGACTGCCATTGCTGTTATTAAATTTCACTACCCGTTTCACTGTGGGACCTTGAGATATCTCTCTTTCTGGGGGCAGGGGGGCCGGTCCTGGAATATATGGGGACAGTTCTGTGATTTTATTTGAGGTACACCTCAGCAGGCCATTTTTAGGTGTGAGCTAGAGTGACAGCAAGGCAATTTTTTGCACTCTGCTTCTTGTTTGAGGTCTGATGCACACGTGTGAAAAAAAAATTGGAGGTTTTTAGCTGATAAGGTTATGAGCAAAATCTTCAGAAAGCAATTCAGGATCATCAACAAAGCCCTCAAACCAGAGGCAGAGTGCAAAAAGGCCCCCAATATTTCTCTTGTTATAAATCTGTGCAGGGCCACTGGTTGTACAAGAGCAAACACCAGCAGGTGACAATGGAGGTCACACGCTGCTCTTGGAACCAGAATCCAAGACACTATATCTACCTCACTACCACTGATAGGATCCAGTGTGACCAGAGAGGAACACTGAGTATCTTAAGACAGCCAAGTTTCCTTTTTACACACTGGTCCCCCTGTGCAGGTGTAAACCACTCTGCACACATTGGCTGCCTGTGTAACCATTCTGTGTCGTGCTGTGCAGTGCCTGTCGTGGGGGTTAGAATAGCTGCCAGATATATATCCTATGATATATCACATGGTATCTATTACATCATCTGCCTGTGTAGCATTTCTGTATCTATATGGTCTATGTATGCACAGGGGGACCAGTTCTCCCCATTGCCCAGGCTGAGCTTCAGTCCATCATCTCCTCCCTCCCCACTCATTTTCACTGTGTTTTACACGGTAGCAGTCCTTTGGGTGAGGCAATGTGAGGTGGGGGAAGCTGGTTTCTTGCTGTCCCTTTTTCCTCTCACTTTTGTTCCCCTTCCCTTTCCTTCTCACCCATTCCCTGCTCCAGCCTGTATCATCCATGGGCTGCAGTCTCTCACGACCTGTCTCTGCTTCAGTGTGGATCAGCTATGGGTGCAGTCCCTTCAGGGGCATCCCTGCTCCAGCGTGGGTCCCTCAGAGACCCCTCCCAAGACACCCTCCAGTACTGAGTCCCTCTCTCCAAGAGGCATTCCCAGTCCCCTTCCACATGCCTCCTCCTGTACCTTCAAGGAGGAGAAGAAATCTCACATTATGCTGTGCAAGGCTTGGAGTACTCTCCAGAGCCGTGCCATGTGTGTCAGAGGACTTCTCTGTACTGGACATCTGTAAGGGGAAGTGCTGGATAGGAAGTCACCATGGGCTGAGATCTGCTCCCAGCTCTGTCTCTGGCTTGCTGGATCCAGCACTTGGAAACATTTTCTTTTTCTTCTCAGGCACCCCAGACCGTGGCCGTTATGGTGTGTTTAGTCTGGAGGCTGTGCAGAACAGGGTCTGCCTTTCACTGCATGTGTGACACCTGGCACAACGGGGACCTGGTCTCTGCTGAAGCCTTGAGGCACAACAGTAATGCAAATAATAAATAATAATACCATTAGTGAGAGAACATACATATTTATATGAAAATGTACCGATGCAAAGCTCCATTGATTGACAGCAGTGTTCAGCACACACGCAGGGATGGGATTACATTATATCTGTGGCCATAGCTTTATACTCAAAGCCTGGCTCATAAATTAAAGCAGAGATGGTCTCTGCCAACAGCACTGACATCCTGACTCGTTGCCCTCACAGGGTGTCACACCAGTTGCTTCTCAGCAGCACATGGGACAAGGGCCACCTGCCTTGAGTGAGGGGCACTCAGAAGCAGAGTTAGGATAGGAGTGGAATTGGATGTGTACAAGGGTAGATAGTGGTAGGACAAGGGGGAATGGGTTTAATCTGGAGGAGGGAGGGTTTAGGTTGGATATCAGGGAGAAGTTCTTCACAGAAAGAGTGGTGAGGTGCTGGAACAGGCTGCCCAGAGAGGTGGTGGATGCTCCAACCCTGGAGGTGTTCAAGGCCAGGTTGGATGGGGCCCTGGGCAACCTTGTCTAGATGCAGGCCTGGAGATTGGTGGTCCTGCCTGTGGCAGGGAGGTTGGAACTCAATGATCCTTGAGGCCCCTTCCAACCTAAACCATTCTGTGAGTTAGGAACTTTTTTTTTCTGTGCATCTGACTTAACCACACAAGGTCTGGGTCTTGCCCCCTCATGTGTTGCCTAAATATATATGACAGCTCAGTGGAGAACAGCCCGTCCTCTACCCTCCTTTCTTCTCCTCTCCTCATCTCCCATCCTCAGCCTGGGAACGATGTTGTGCTCCAGTCTCAGGGGAAATGCAGCACAGTGTGTTTTCCCATGGTATCTGGCATCATGTGCCAACCTATTCCCCACCCATTTCACCCCTCTTTCTCCACCGAGGTAGCTCAAGGCCTGGGACCTGGGCAGCATTGCTGAGGAAGCTCTGAAGAACACACACCAGCACCTGGTCCTGCTGACAGATCTTCCAAGCCGGTGGTAGCATCTCCCTGAGTCATCAGCATGGAGCGTGCTCCAGGCAGCTCCACATAAACACCGCCTTCAGACAGCGAAGGGAAACATTTTAACTCACCCACATCCCATAAATGCAACTACAGATCTCTTGATGGCAGCAACAGAACTGTCATCACCCTCGATAAATAGACAGGGTGTCACTTGTTTTTCCCTCATTTCTTCCCCAGAGCCATCTTTTGTGCAGCATGAGGGTATGTCAGGTAAAGCTGTGCCTCCCCCCACCCATTCTGGGAAGCTTGTGTGCATGGTGGGGGAGGCAGTTTCAGACATCAACGTGGCTCCTGGTGGCTTCTAAGGGAGGTTCACATAGGCAGGGGAGTGATTGGGTCCCAGATGCTCAAGAGAAAGCGGCGGAGTAATTCTCCACCGCTGCTTCCATGTGCTTCAAAAAGACATTAGAAAAGAGAGAAATGCATAACTGAAAGGTGCTGAATAATTTGAGGAAATGGGGTCACGCCCACCCACCCATTTGTAGAGCTTAGAGATCTGTATAAAGATGCAAATGAATACATCTGTTGTGTCATTAAATGCAACTGCAGCAACCTAGATGAAAGGGAAAGGGAGTGAGGAAGAAGTGCTGACTAGTAATAGCACCACAAAGTTGTCTTCTTTGATGAGGATCTGCCAAGTGTGAAGCCCTAGGCTAGTACTCTGGGTTGTGGTTCAGCACCCATTTATTCACCCTCTAGTTTTCTGCTGCTTCATGTAGTCCCAGGGTCTGGCATCAACCAGAGTCCCTTGTATACTTACTGTGAAGGTTGTGGGAGCCAGTGGTTTAATTCCCTCCTTCACGTCCCTGTGGATGCCTTGGATGGCATTTTGCAGTGAAGGGGAAGGATGGAGGTACCTGTGCAGCCCTCCACTGCTGGAAGTACTTCTGCCTCTGGGAAGGGACAGGGGATGAGGTCAAGTTGACAACGTGTGTGCACAGGCTGCCGTGAGTAATTGAATGTGGGAGTGATCCTGACAGCATCTCTGGCCCCGCTTGCTGCCGGGTGCGAGTCAGCTGTGACGCCAGGGTCTGAAAAGACATTTCAGAAATGTCACAGCTAGAAGGACCTGTTAGCGTGACAACCAGCATCAGGCAGGCACTGCCACCCAGACACACCAGCTCAGCAAGGGGAGGGGGCAGAAGCTTCCCCCACACCTTCAGCAAAAGAGAGGACACCCCTAACCAACCCTTTCCTGTCCCCACCATCCTCCCCTCACATACGAGACAGAGAGCAGGGGTCCTCCCCCCTGCAAGTGCTCCAGACTCCTTCTGTCCTTGATGGTATTCCCTGGCCAAGGACACACCACGTGGACTGATGGGGAGAAGGTTGCTACATACTGCAGCCCCACTCCTGCTCCAGTGGCTTGTTGTGCTCCTCTGCAGCCAGGCTTTGTACAGCCCTGGCATTATAATTCCTCTGCTCTTCCTGAGGGGGCTTCCACAAGATTGCTGCAGTGAGCACTGGCTCTGAGCCCCCTTCTCCTGGCTTGCTGGGGCTGAGCTTTTGTCACCAAGTTCAGATCTGGCTGCAGATGCCCTCAGACTCCCCCACCATGGATCTGCTTGCCTAATTGCTTCTCCTTTTCAGGGCTATCTAACAACCTACCTCAGCTCAAACAAAATTACTTTTATGTACACACGTCTTTTCTTGGGGCAAGTGCAGAGAGGAAAGCAGAGATCAATAGAAATACAGTGAAAAACTGCAGGCACCATTCACTCCTGTAGTGTGGACACTGCTCTAGGAAGCCCTTGGAATTTGGTCAGGTTCCTTGCAGGCCCTTCCAGCCTCCTTCCAGCTCAGTCTGGTCTCCTGGTGCCTGCAAGGGACACAGCATGTGCAATACTTGTCCTCTTGTGACTTTGGCTGTAATTTTTGTTGTCTATACAAAGGCAAATGGATCAAGTATAGGGTGATTGTTAAGTTCCAGGGTAACTATTTTAAACTTCAATCATCTAGTGAGTAGTGGTTGTTTCCATGTCCCTGCTTTTTCTCCCAACACAGTTCATAAGCTTCCTGATTTTCACACCATCTCTCTTAAAGCTCAGTTTTACTAAGTTTTTCTCCATAGTCATCTTCTTCTGTTATATATCAGAGGCCATGGAGGCTTCTGATAAACTTTGGTGAAGGAGATCCCAATTTTCATCCATACATAAATATTTATGCAAATATATACACATATGTTGTATGGTCTTGATTGACCTCAAAATTATACTTTTGCTGCACACAAGCAATACCACTGGTATTCCACCAGCTGCTAGAACAAAATTTAACTCTATCCTAGCTGGAACCAGGACATCTCTACAAATAAATCTGACATTTAGGAAGTTAGCCTTTTCAGAGAGCCAAGTGTGTATACATATGTGTGTGTATATATACACATATATACATATTTACATATTATTGCTTGGTATCATTGATACCACCCCCATCACCCCCCGTGCTCATTTTTAGTGTAATCCTACCATGATCACTGGTCCCTGTAGCTGCTTCACGGAGTCACAGAATCAGAGAATTATCAGAATTGTAGGGGTTAGAAGGGACCTCCAGAGATCATTGAGTCCAACCCACCTGCCAAAGCAGGGTCCTTAGAGCAGGTCACATAGGTTGGCATCCAGATGGGTCTTGAATATCTCCAGAGAAGGAGACTCCACAACCCCCCTGGGCAGCCTGTCCCAGTGCTCCATCACCCTCACCATGAAGAAGTTCTTTCTCACATCAGTGCAGAACCTCCTGTGGTCCAACTTGTGACCATTTCCCCTTGTCCTGTCTGCACAGGCCACTGAGAAGAGGTTGGGGCCATCTCCCTTTGTCTTCCACACTCCGGATATTGATAAACACTGATGAGATCCCCTCTCAGTCTTCTCTTCTCAAGGCTGATCAGCCCCAGCTCACCCAGCCTTTCCTCATAGGGGAGATGTTCCTGGCCCTTAATCATCTTTATGTCATCCTTGAGCTAGGGTCTGCTTCCCCCTTGCTCAGGAGCTGGTGGGGCTCATTGAGAGGGCTTTAAACTAGGTATGAAGGGGGAAGGGGATAAAATGATGCTGACAGCTCCAGCTGCAGAAGGTCTGAATGAGCACCCAGCAAGTACAACCTTCTGTTATGTCTATCAGCCAGGTGATCAGTTGGACAGGCGTGTGCAAGCCCTTCTATGAGTGAGTGTGTGTGTGTGCAGGTACAAGGACTCTTGCAATAGCAAAAGCAATCCATTTTTTCTGTTATTTTTGTACCTGTTCATACTGTTAATATTGTCCAAAAGCTTATGCAGGTGCATGTGTCTGCTTTTCCTGGTGACATTTCCCCACACTATTATTAACCAGTCATACACTAATCATGCTGTTAAGCATGGATCGTTGAATAGTTTCTCATGCCAGTTTGCAGTCCAGGACCTTATCATTCTTTGAAGTTATTTATAATTGTCCTCAATGTTTCTCTTTATTTATGGCTCCCAGGCTGCTTCCTATCAGGCTTGTGCATATCAGTGCCATGTGTTCTAGAATACAATTCAGTGAGTCTGAATTTTTCTACTTAATACTGATGTCCACATCTGTCTACCTCAGCCTGCACCCCTCATTGACTTGAGACCTACCCTCCAGAGGCAACCAACAGCTTCTAGACCAGCATTTAATTCTTCTTTGTCCTTCCTAATGACAACCATGGTGGACTTTTACCTCTACCAACAGTAGACTTTTACCTGAATGTAATGTTTTCACAGGAGAAAATTATTGTCAGCATTGGTGATGGTTTTTTTTAACTGCATAAAACCTCAAGCATCTTTTCAAATTGGAATCTTTCCATAATAACTGTACTTTATATTCCCATATGCTACATTGTTGAGCAGAATCACCATTAAATCACTAATTTAGTGTTGTCTGAAAGGCCCTGATTGTCACCCTCTGAAAGGTTTTTCCCAGGAAACATAAGGATCAGGCTCTGCTCTGAAGAATCAAGTAACTGAAGAAACACAGTGGCATCTTTAATGCAGAGCATCACCCCTATGCCTTTACTCACTCTGTTTTTCCTTAAATGTTTGTAACTACACTGTTAAAAATTCTGAGTAATGTGACTAATCCCCGCAGGTTTCGGCAATGACAATAATATCAAATTTCTTCTCATCAATGGGAATTTCCATTTCCAGCCTGCTTGTTTCCCTGATGGCTGGGACTGCTGTATAAGTAATAGGAAAATCTCTCTTCCTCACAACTTTAGCACAGCAGCTCAATTTGTTTGCCTCATGCTGAGCTCGAGTTCCTATTGCATTTGCCTTCTTAGCACCTTCCCTTTGTGTCATTAGTCAAGCGACCGCCTGGCTGCTCCAGCTTGTTTCTGACAGAACAGAGTAGCTTTGAGATGGAGGCCATTCTGCTCCTACGTGGTTGCATACATATATAAAAGACTGAAGGCAGCATTATGAAACCTCCAGCAATTCGACTACACGCTGCAGCCACTTATTTTCCACTGACACCAGAACAATCTTTTTTTTTTACTATTTTTTTCCTACTCACCAGCTGGTGAGAAGTGTCAAGTGACAGTGCCAGCAGATCGCAGGAGGAATCGCTGCCTTCAAACACCAGGCTTCCTTAGCATGAGGACAACTGCATCAACCCTGATGCCTCTGGTCCTTGAAGGCACTTCATCCCAGACTACCCCTGTTCCCCATTTCATTCCTCTGTAGCTGGCTCAGGAGGGTAGAAAGGGTGAGCATAAACCTCTGAGTAATCCTCACCACAAAAGAGGATCTGCTGGATCAGATATCATCTGGGAATTTCTTCTCCAGCAGTAACACCTTGTGTGCCAAGGAAACGTACAGACTAGCACTCCTCCTCCTCCCTCATCACACTCACAGCCGCTGTGCAGATCCGGTTGGTTGTCATCTGTCGTGTTGACACAGTGCTGGGACAAACCAGCAGCATGGGAGCTTCTGCTGCCTGGTCTGGTCAGCCAAGGTTTCTTGCCTTTTTTACTACAGGAGACTGACATCTGCTGAAATTTGATGACAACAGGGGAAAAAAAAATAAGTTTTCTGCTGGTACCCTGGACTGAAAGTGGGACACAAATTCCATAACGCCTCAGTTTAAGAAAATACTCCTATATGTAGATGTTCCTTGTCTGGCAAAGGCTATAAATACAGGCTGCCTCCAGCATGCGCTGAGGTGCTCTGAGGTAGTGACAAACTGTGTGAAAAAATGGTTATAGAGGAAAATGATGACATAAAGCATTTCTCCAGGACTGCCTGGCACTAATGACTTTAATACAGCGAGTTGAACAAAAAACTATGTGGCAGCAGTGACTGTGAAGGAGGACTTTTAACTTGCCTACAATAACTACCTTGCCAGGAGGTCAGGGTTTCAGTCAGCATGATGAATAGTGAATAGAAGCCATAGGAAGGCCAGTGCGTGGAGGAGGTGCAGAAGGCAGATCTGGATGGGGCAGGGTGTAGGACACAGCTGTAGGAGAGCATCTCTGGCAGCAGTACAGTGATGTGTTGAAGCACAAATTTGATTCACAAAGATTTCAGCAAAAAGTTTGGCTGCATGGAGAAGGATCTGCCAACTCAGGAATTGGAGCACAGAAGTAACGCAGATAAAATGCCTGAGTACTCGCCTCCCCCAAGAAACACACACATGGATAATGGCTGGGGGTTGATAGCAAAGGTCCTCACATGAATCTGTAGCACACTCAAGCTACACAGTGGTGTAAGTATGAAAAACCGTGATGATGGTGTATCCTCACACTGCTTATGCCACAGTCACTCCCGTGCACTAGCAGACAGTGACATAGGAAGCAGCAGAGTTGCAGGAATCAGCGCTTGCAGAGCTGATGGAGGCCTAAATGCAGAAACTCCCTTGCTTTGTGTCTCTGCATCCCAGGCTGATAGGTCTCCTCCTGCAATTGGTCTCAGTACTGTTCACCAGTCTGAGCTGTGCTTCCAATTATATTTATAGGCCTATTAGTGAAACTGGTGATCTATTCATAGACAAGCCATGAACACAAGAAGAGAGTCAAACGCAGCCAATAAATTGCCTGCAAGAAGTAAACTGTGCCATCAGCAAAATTTTGTATCTCTGTTGTTCTCCTCTTTCTCTTAGATCGTTAATAAACATATTGAACACCCCTGGTCCTGATGCTGATCCCCGGAGCATCTTGCTATTAACCTCCTTTCATGCAGAGAATTGGACACTTATTCCTTTCCTTTGTTTCTTAACTCTTATCTAGGTTTTAATCCATGTCAGGACTTTGCCTCCCACCCTATGGGTAACAAATTTCTTTAATAGCCTCTCGTGAAAGACTTTATCAAAAGGCTTTTGAAAAGTTTAAATAAATTATATCCTCCACACACCCCGTCTCCTCAGACCAGTATTTCATTACTTCTTCCCCAGAATCCTAATAGGCTACGGAAGCACAAGTCACACTTACATAAACTGGCAGACATGTTTATCTCTATCACATTAGACTTGTCTAGGAGCTTGCTAACTCTATCTTTAATGATTTTTTCTAGTGTTTTCTCCTTGTTCCAGGGTATGGTGCTCCTTTTTCTAATTGGATCATCTTTAGATCCTTTGTAAAATACAACAATCGCCTCCCTCCCAGCTCCCCAGTCCCACGGGGTTGGTACAGAAAGCTCTGTGAATGAGCCACTGCCTGCTTTGGTTAATAGCTCAACCGTTCTGACCTCCCATTCCCCCGACATTCACAGACACTTATCATCCACTTGGAAGTTCACATCTACCTTCTGTGCCATCTTCTCATCCTTCTGACCCTTCTCTGCCTGAGACTTTCACTAACTTCCAAGAGTTACTCTCTCACTCTTGTCCTCACCTGGCCAAATGACCAGAGGAGAGAGATACATTGCTTTCCCTGTGCCTGGAGTGCAGAATCCCACTCTAGCCATGGATAAAGCAGCAAGTTGCCTAAGGTTTGGGTTTGGTGGACTGATATTGGTTCTTCTACCTTCTCAGCTACCAAAACAGTTTGTGCTGTTGGCACCTCAACCCTCCCACTTGAGCCTTCTGGTTAGCCAAGCAGCCCTAAAGGCATTGCTTATGGCTATTGTTGTTGATGGAAGCAACTTTTGACCACCTTGTTTGAGAGAACCCATGGGCAGAGCTCTGCTAGTGCTGGGCACACAAAACAGCAGAGGAAAAGCTGATTTTCACCAGTGAGAGAGAAGTGAACATCTATAAAGTACCTTTCTGCATGGTGGGGGGATGTTTCACTTCTTGCACACAGGCAGCTCTCCTGCTGTAATGAGGTGTTTCAGCTCTGAAGTTTGAGCGATTCACCTGGCTCCCAGGCAGCAGAAAAAGACATGGCCAAGCCACTGCTGTCATAGGAGAGGAAAATCAGGACTGCAAAATGTCCATTTGGTGTTACAGACACAGAGGTCTCTCTGCTGACCCTTACAGCTGCTGCACACATGCCCAGCAGCAGCTTAGCATACTGCTCTGTAGCATCAGGCCCAAAGGTTGGCTTCTGAAATGAATGACATCTACAGCTCTCTGCTATGTGCAGGCACTGAATTAAAGCCATGAAGATGCTACAAGTTACAGCAGGATCTGGATTGGGTCCAGGAAGGAAGAGGATTTGCAAGGATAGCTGAACATCCTGAGCCTGCCTGTGTCTCACCAAACCAGGATCCTTCTGCCCTTTTCCACCAGGTGAATACCTGGCACCTCCCAGGTACTGTGTCCCCTACCTCAGCTGGCTGCCCTGCTGCAGGGCTCTCGTGCCTGAGCTGCTTTGGACTGGAAGCTGCATGTTCCCCCCATGCAGATGGATGAGCTGCTGCACATCATCTGGTGTGAGGCAATGCACTTCTGTGGGGATCACTGGCTCCTGGTTCTTATCCTTGCTCATTTCAGTTTCATGCAAATTATCACTAACAAACTTCTGCTCCACTAAAATGTGATGCAGTCTAAAAAAAATCTTATACTTTTGGAAAGTAGGAAAGGTTTGGTCCGCTCTTGGGCTACACATGGTGCTCTAAACACAGAGTCACTAGCCCTACTGTGTCACTTTCATCTCCTTTACAGGCAGAAACCACCACCCTAAGCAGAAGCTGGAGTTGCAGAAGAGACAGGAGATTTGCAAGAGGAATCTCCTTCTGTCCCCATGCTTATGGAGCTTCAGCACTGTCAGTCTGAGGAGGCTGTTTTACTTGAACAGCCAAGGAAACTTTTTATGTACCCCAAATGCCTTCCTGGGGTGATCCAGTTGATGGCCCACCATGCTTACATCCTGCACATTGTTCTGAAGGTTGCCTCCATGGGATAGCTCCTGTGCTGTGGGAGGGATGACTGCCTATGCTGAGCTCTTCTCTGTAACCATCTTCTTACTCAACAGAACTGCACCATTTTACTCCCAGGGGAAAGTCAGATACCCACAGAGTTTGGGCATGGATTTGCTACAGTATGATCTGCACAGCAAAGCTCCTTATACCCTCCTTAATCTCCATTTTATATCTCCCCTGCTGCACTTTACAATCTCTTGTGTTACTGTAATTTGGGCTGGATTTCTGTATTGCAGAAAATGCCTCACTAAATGGCTATATCTCTCCCTTTATCCACAGTGTTACTTCTCAGCATTACTTCCCACCTGTGGGGAGAATGTATATGCATCATATGGAAGTATGTTATGGCTGTAGTAAATGACCTCATATCATCTGGCTGTTCCCCATTCTCCTATACCCATCAAGTGTAAATTGGCTTTAGAGATACAACTGCAGCATTTCTTCCTGCAAGCCCAGAGGCCACTCTCAAGCCAGATGAGCTTCTTGTACCTACAGAGATCTCTTGCACACCTTGTCCTAACAAGGCTGGAACAAGGCCTCTAGGCCTAGGGTGCTTGAGCACATCCATCATCACATACCAGCTGTCCCATGGGCTCTGTGTGAAGCAGCCAGGTGGGACAGACACCATGGGCAGTATTCACAAATTCCCTGGAGACTGCTCTTCCATTATGATCACAAATCCCCAGGATCTGGGACTCAGAACCCATGCTGCTACCGTGTTTTCATGTGCCTTGAAGTTTCCCATATTTCCTGTTCCACATGAGTCATTAGGAAGAGTTATTGACAAACAGAAGCTGTTCAAAGGAGAGCAACTGAAATGATCAAGGGAGTGGAGGAATTGATTTAGAAAGAAAGATTAAAAGGATAAAGTCTGGAGAGATTGGTTAAACAGCAACTACTGTGAGCATGATAACCAACACATACTTTAGAAGTATTTCAGAAACAGGAAAACACTAGTAGCATGATACATGGGGAGACAAGTGGAAACAGGCAGAAATTGAGAGCAACTTGAATTTTCCCTTTGAGATTAGCTTTCAGACAATAGGAAAGGAAATGTTCACTGTCACTACCCTAACCTGATGGCAGCATGTAAGAAACCCAATTTCTCTCAATTTTATAAACCCTAGGATAAAACAAAAGAAAAAGAAAAAGAAAAAGAAAAAGAAAAAGAAAAAGAAAAAGAAAAAGAAAAAGAAAAAGAAAAAGAAAAAGAAAAAGAAAAAGAAAAAGAAAAAGAAAAAGAAAAAAAAGAAAAAGAAAAAAAAAGAAAAAGATGAGGTGTCCAGACATGACACTGGATTGAGAATGGTGCAGAGGCCTCGTGATGAGGAGGCATCATTGGGAGAAAGCGAGGGCAAAGCAGCCCTCTTTCCAGAGCCCCACACAAGCAAGGGGAGCCCAGCTCACTGAGTAGAGTTCGCAACACACCTCACACAGAGTCTGCTCTCCCAAGTTTGCAAGTGGAACAGCTTGTGGATGAGACCAAGACTTCTCCTGTCAGGTCCATGTGCACGGGTGAGGTTCCTGCAATCCCCACTCACCATCTGGTCCATAAGCTCTGATGTGCTACAGTCATTTGTTAGTTTTAAACTTGACTACATCGCATGCCAGAGTGTGCAGCTGAGCAAGCCTGACCAGATGCTTATCAAGTGTAAATCGGAGCAAATGTCTATTTATGTCAGCTGAGGCTGTGCTCAACTCTTTATAATGAACCATGTGTCCATTGTACATTCATGGACTGACAGTTGAGGGCTAAAGGGACTACTAAATCATCTGCTTTGACCTTCCAAGTATCACAGGCCATTAATTTTCACCCAGTTACCCCTGAATTGACCCAATAAAGTGCCTTTGACTAAAACATAATATCTGCTTAGCTAACAAGGAACTCTTTGATCTTGTTGATCTCAAGACATTCAAACATGGTTCATCCTCTCCTTCGGGTGAGAGTTTCCCGCTGCAGCTAATCACCTTTGGTCTTTTATAAAAAGCACATGGTTTCCATTTGAACCTGCCCTGCTCCATCAGATGTTATCTGCTACTGAGGTCACAGTTTGTGACCTTTTGTGGTTTGAGCCACAGCGTCAAATAATTTGTAATCATTTTTATGTTCGCTCAGTTTTCAGGCAAAAATATTTTGTGGTGTTGAAAATAGTTTATTGTGAGAGTCACTTGCAGCATTTTATATTCCCCATGAATGTCATTGCATATTAAAAGTATGTGTATATCCCTTGACTTAGATGAGATCAACTAATCAGCAACCTGTTAGTCTGGTCAATCATAGTTTCCCACTTACCTGAATATTTGATATCACTCCTTGTGATAGCAGTGACAACAGCAAAGCCCCAAGGGGTTTGTACCACGGCCTGCTTGTCTTTGGGACAGCAGTTCCTCTGTTCACACTCTTCCTTGAATTTATTCCTGTGGTTGCTGCAGACCATATACCATGGTAGATGGACCTGTGGCCTGAACCAACCAGAGCTGCTCTTATAAGTGAAATTGTGCTTTAGATGTGGAAGAGGTTTGCTTGCTATTAGTTTTCTCTTTTTGGCTACCAGGGGTTTTGGGGTACGAACACGAGCCTTCACTTTGAGTTTTGTTCTTCTGGTGGAAATGTTTTCTAATGGAGACAGTGAAAAGACCTGTAATAACACATTGAAAGTGCACTTTCTGCAAATAGTATGCAACACTGACTTAAAATTTGCCATGTCTACAAACATCCCTGCCAGTAAACTGATTTGTGAGATTGTTCATGGAAACACAGCAAAAAACGGGAGTGAACTCAGCAGAAAGGAATTAATTAAAATTCGAAAGAAGATTTGTGGGTCATTCCTCAGGACCTGCTAACAGATTTAAGGCAGCTTGGCAGAGAGCTGATTTGGGGTATGGTTTCACGACAGGCAGTGCTGTGCAAAGGTATCTTTTTGTGGCCGAGGGAAGCATCTCCCAGTGCTGATAGGAATCCCTCAGGTGACTTCAGGACCAGAGACCATATAATGCTTCTGACTACAACAGCTTTCTTGTTTGTTTAGGCACTTCCAGAGTGTCTGAGAGTGCTCCAAGTATTGGAAAATAGAAACAAAACCAACAAACGTTCTGTCTTTTCCCCCTCTTCTCCTCTGCCCTAAAGGGGAAAGAGCCTGATTAGTTTACAGGGTGATATTCATTTATTTAGACTTTTGTGTGTGTTAATGAGTGGGTGTGTGGATATGTTGTGTGTTGGGTTTTGCCCCCATGTGGGTGGCTGCAAAAAACTCATTGATGGAGGACTATGTCATGGAGCTTTTTCCATGGAGTGTGCAGAGCTTCCAAGATGGTTCTCACTGGTCTTGGGAGTAATCAAATACACCCAAAGCCTGTCTCCACCTTACCCTCGGAGCCAACTGTCTGCTTGTTCCTGCATGGCATAGTTACCATGAGGCTATGCAGAAAGGTGAATTTCTCCAGCAAATCAGACAAAACCTGTGGCATGCACAGAGTACTGAGGCAGAGACCTTGAAGGTGACTGTCTTCACTGGTGGCCAGTACAAACGAGGGTGCAGCAGGGTGATGTTCTCACAGTAATTGGTGTTGCTAGGGAGACCAGAGACTGTGTTTTGTCAACTGGAGCTTTTCCAGGTTGCCTGATTTCTACACTAGACATTAGCTGCAACAATCAGTCATGAATGCCTGTATTACTGAGCTGAGACCTGTGTCTGATAGGATAGGACACCATCTTCTGGCAAGTTGCAACTGGAAGTGGGAGTGTTTTAATAATATGGTTATCTGGGAGTTGCATAGCAGGAAGGCAGCCAAAGGGATTTCAAAGCTACAGGCAGACCCAGCAGTCTGGGGCTGATGCCCTCCGTGGCAGGTGGTGCTATGGACATACATAAGTGCTTTGAAGTGTTTTGCTTCTTTTTGCAAGCATCCATTTCGCTGCCACTTTCTTGCTTTCTCCTGCCCCAACTCTTTCTTCAAAGGCTCCTTTATCAGAGGCAGAATGTGCAGCACCTCATAACAGAATATGCCATTCCCTGTCTATGGAGGCCTCTCCCCAAAATAGCTGTTCTTGCAGTATAGCCCTTAACAGAACCAGAACCCCTTTGAGCTACTTAGGTGTGCTTAAATAATCAGGAATTTCCCTGAATCCCTTTTCTCAAAGAATTCCCTTTTCTCAAAATAAGAACACTTCAATTAAAAAAAACACAGGATTTTTCCTGACAGTCACATTTACTTCCCAAACAACTCTCAGAAAACCTGAAACACATGGACTGCGAAATGAAATTCCATACAAAAACATGGATCTAAGACTGCAAGGAAAGGTTAGTAAAACTCAAGTAAACAAAAATAATCACATAAAAATATCTTTCCAGAATGATATGCTTCTCTAAATATACTTCCAAACCCATCAGTCACTAAATGCGTAGGAAATTTGAAGTGAGTGTGAAGAAACGAGAATCTCTAATAACAGTAAATACAGAACTGCACGGTGAAGCAACCTTAAGTCTGACTTCAGCAATGATTTGAGAAAAATCAGACATTCTGAGACTAACCTTGTCCATCCATTACCCACAGTGTCATCAGATCAATGGCCACAAAACTAGAATGCTTTATTCTCCATCGCTCTGAGGTTGTGCTGACTCTGGCCCTTCTTTACAGCCATGAACTCCCTGCAGAAAAACACATATTTCACAAATTCCTCACCAGAAAAATGGCACATTGAAACTGCCACTCTGCACTTGTCATTCTCATTCTATTTAAACCAATTAAAAACAGGACTGCAAATTACAACTAGCAGAAATTAATCTTCTCCACTCTGTTCCCTGCCTATGCTTGCCAAGCAAGGAATCCCTTCATCAGAAAAATGGAGCCTGGCTTTTTGGGAAGTGCTGGGCAGGGTGGTGGTTCTCACTTTCCCTCACAGCACATGCCAACAGAGATGCCCACTCAGGTCTTCCCCCTCCCCAGTGTCCCAGTCCTGCCTCAGGTCCAGCAGTCCCGCCCTACTGAGTTTGGGTTGTCCTTCACCCTCCCTGCCAGCCTGGGGAAATCTCTGCCCAGGGTTGCAGTGTGGTCTGCAGACACTGCCTGAGCTTTGCAGTGGAGAGGATGTTTAAAGAGGGCATGGGTGCTGCTTTGAAACTTCTTTCTCCTCACAGATTGCTACAGAGAATACACGAGTACCAGGACATTGGAGTTCTACATATTCATAGTGTCTGCACCTAACTTTCTGCTATGCACTATTTAAGTTGGCATTTTTATTGCCTTGCAATAGCTACATCTTCCCTCTCTCCTTTACTTCAACAGAGGAGAACAGAGAGATGGGTGGCAACTAGGAACATGGGCTTTGAAGCACCCAGAGGATGTCCTGGGGTCAGAGGGATCTGATGTCTCCTTCCAGACAACTCTGTAGTGGCATCACACTTAATGGAGAGATACCTGCTACATTCTTTAGCCAGCTCTGCAGGTTTCAGTGAGCAGCTAGAAACAGAGAGCCAAGTCCAGCATTGGACTTGACCCATAAGACCATGTCTGGATTCAAAAGACACAAAGCATTATGTTTTGGAGATCTCAAATAAAACAGAGCTGGAGTATCTGTTGTTTGAAACAGCCGTAGACCAAAGGAAGGCTGCAACACACTGCAACACAAAAGCACTAGACTGTACCTTCCTGTGGACAGCCTTTCATACTAGAAAAGGCTTTTCTAATACATACATAGACTGTTTTTCTGACCAAGTCTGATGATGGCACTGGTCATTTTCTTCACAGTTCACAGAGAGAACCATCAAAAATAGTCAACATTTCCTCCCTCTCTGTTGAATGTCTCCATAACCTTGGTCTGGATTTATAGTCTGTCATTGCCTTTTGAGATGCCATATGTGTGAGAGAATAAGAGGGAGGGAGACACTTTGTTTCTTAAAATGTTGCTATGCTTAGCACTACTACAGCACTGTGGTCACTGTATAACATTTAATGAAGCAAGAGGAGGTCTTGGGGAATGAAGACCTTGTGGCAAGCCCAAGTGTCACTTGTCCTTGGAGGGAAAGAAAAAAAATGCAAACCAACCCCTCACTCTCTGATAATTAATGTAATTTAATCCATACCAAGAGAAAGAAAGTTCTGAATAGGTTTTTTTTTAATTACTTCCTGTGGATAAATCTTCTCTGACAGGAAAGATTCAGCAGTATCCAGTGAAGGGCAACCATTTCTAAGGGTAGGAATTCATTGCAAGCCTCCAATCTGCCTTAGAGCGATATCCCAGCCAGGAGATTTATGGAGAAACTAACACCACACATGATTTTTTGAGTACTTTTACTTTGGTTGACTCTAATGATTTGGTGTCACCTTGTGGGTTTTGCTAGTCCTATCTTCTCTAACTCAGAGAATGAAGTCCAAAAGAACCTGTGAACACCTCTGCTTCTGCTTTTGTCATTCCTCCAGTTATTAGCTGTTGTTGTTATTACTACTATTAAAATAGAAGCCCATTAAAAGCCCCTAGACTAGAACTCCACTGAACAAATGCTGATAAACATTACAAGTTTCTTGACCTGTAATTTTTATGATTTATTTATTGGTATATTTTGGACAAATGACCCCTGGCAAAGTGGCTTGGCCTTCACAGCCACTGCAGATAGGCCGCAGCTCTGAGCTCCACTGCCTTATGCCTGCAAACTGCATCACTATGAAGGCAGTATCTGTCTGTGTGTGCCTTTGTGTGTGTGTGTGCTGGTCATGTGCCTCCTACACCCTCAGCCCCATCAGGTAGAAGCAGTGGTGGCGGTGGCAGCAGCGGCACATGCTGATGGCTGTGGACCAGGCCGTGTTGGTGCCAGATGAGGTCTTCAGACATTAGCCAAAGCCACTTTTTTGTTATTCACCTATTGGGAAAAGGCTGAGGGTCATGTGGAGACATCTGGCAAGATAAATTGTGTCGTGGTGGAAGGAATTAGGGTATGTTGAGCACTGCTGGACCAGGCAACCATCAAGAGTAGGGAAGTCATCCTTCCCCTGTGCTCAGCGCTGGTGAGGCCACACCTCAGCTACTGCGCTCAGTTGTGGGCCCCTCACTACAAGAAGGACATCAAGATGCATGTCAAGCATGTCCAGAGAGGGCTACAAAACTGGTGAAGGGTTTAAAACACAAGTTTTATGAGGAGTGGCTGAGAGAGATGGGATTGTTTAATCTGGAGAAAAGGAGACTGTGGGGAGACCTCATGGTTGTAGTGAGGTGGAGGTCGTCTCTTCTCCCTGGTAGCTAGTGACAGGACAAGGGGAAATGGCTTGAAGTTGCATCAGGGGAAGTTTAGGTTGGATATTAGGATACTTCTTTACTGAAAGGGTTGGCAGATATTGGAACAGGCTGCCCAGGGAGGTGGTTGAATCACAGTACCTGGAGGTGTTTCAGAGAAGAGTAGATGTGCTTGGAGACATGTGTTTCATCTAGTGGGGCCAGATAGATGATTAGACTTCATAATGTTGAAGGTCTTTTCCAACTGAAACCATGCTATGATTCTATGATTCTATGACTGCACACAGGTACTGAACCCTAGGATACATGCTGCTTGCTATGAACTTGTGTCCATAAGCTATGAAATGATTCAGAGCTACATTTGTGTGTCCATAGGACTCATCACCAAATCAGAGATGCCTGCTGTGTGACAGGGAAGACAAGCTCTGACTCTGTACTGTGTTGGTGCCGTTGTTTCTGGGTGAGCTTTTTTGTTTTCTGTGTCTCCTGCTCATAGTACAGCACAGAGGTATGTGATCAGGTGATCAGACCTGCAGAGTAGAGTGAAAATGGATGAAAAAAATTAAAACAAAACCAAACAAAACCCATCATGACATGATGATAAGTGTCAAATGGAATATAATAGCAATTGGTAAGGGTAGAAATAATATTTTCTCTCATGATTTCCTGAACTGTTCTTACCCAACAGGGTGCTCTTACAGCCAAGAAGGCTGTGGTAACCTGGCATGCACTAAGAAAAGTGTGGCCAGCAGGTCAGGGGAGGTTATCTTCCCTCTCTACTCTGCCCTGGTGAGGCCAAAACTGGAGTGCTGTGTCTAGTTCTGTGCTCCCCAGGTAAAGAGAGTCAGGGAACTACTGGAGAAAGTCCATGGAGGTCTGTGAGGGTGATGAGGAAAGGCTGAGAGAGCTGGGTCTGTTTGTACTGGAGAACAGTACTGATAGGGGATCTTGTCAATACTTATAAATATCTGAAGGATGGATGTCCAGCACAGACTCTTTTCAGTGGTGTCTAGTGGCAGGACAAAGAGTAATGAGCACATACTGGAACACAGGAAGCTCCAACTGAATATGAGGAAAAACTTCTTCACTCAGAGGGTGACAGAGCATTGGGAGAGGCTGCCCAGGGAGGTGGTGGAGTCTCCATCTCTGGAGATATTCAAGACCCACCTGGACATAATCCTATGCAGCCTGTTCTACATGATCCCCTCTGGTAGAAGGGTTGGACTAGATGATCTCAGAGGTCCCTTCCAAGACCTACTGTTCTGTGAATCAATGTACTGGCAATAATTTACCCTGGTATTAGCATTACCAGCTAAATGCAACTTTGAAAGAACATGTTTTTCAGGAATCTGAATTCTAATATAAATGGTCAAATTACCACAACTCTTCTTTAGAGTCTTGGCAAACAACTACAGGTCAATAATATGACAATATTATTATCATCATTATTAATCGTGGTATTATTTACTGTAATAAAACAATTATGGTGTTTCTCCCCAAGGTTTGTCTTCTGTCTCTCTTTTTTTTTTAATAATAATTTAATTTCCCTCCAACAGAGATGTAACTCCTCTAAAGAGGTTCTAAGCTTCCAGTTTGGGGCTTACTTTTGGATGCTTTTGAAAGAACCCTTAAAGATAGTGCCTATACTGTCTGCTGAAAGGTATTGGGATAAAACCCAAAAGAACTCAAAAAATAGTCACCCTTGTCCACATGTAAATATGCATATCATTTGCATTTTGTATTGTGCTTGGTGCAGTGGGAAGCTAGTCCTAGTCTAGGGCTCTGAGGCGTTATCACAAAGAGAGTAGTGCACAAACAAGTTAAAATAAGACAAGGTGGGAGTGGGGTAGAGAAGCAGATACAAGTGAACAGGAGGAGCACAAAATAACAGCAGGATGATTAATTAATTAATTAAAAGCTCCACAAGCAGGTAGATAATTTATTCTTCCAGGCTTCTAGAAAATTACATCATCAGTGGTGGTTCACTTTAGTAGGGTACCCTACTGTGAGGTCATCCTCCCTTCACACTAGCAATCGACCAGTGACATGCATTTAAATACAGAATATATAGAGATCATGGCACATAATTTTAACAGATGCATGTATAAATCTAGGGCAAAGTATTTAGCTAAGCAATAAATAAACATAACCAAGTCTGAAATGAATAGACCTGAGAAGAGTTCAGTGCCTGTATGAACAGGGTTTTCAGCCTTGGCCTCTAGATCAGTAACAACACAAATCTTTGCAGGATCATAATGCTGAGGCTGGGATTCCTACACAGGGAACACTGGGTGGGTAGGTAGGCCTTTGTGGTAGCTTTTCATGTGCCTCTAAGCTAACAAAACACCTCATTAATTGTGGGTGTGGTAGAACCTCTTCCAGCTGTGCTATAAGGAGAATGAGCCTTTTAAGCATGCAGGGAAGACATTGAGGTTCATCTACACCTTGTGGCTCTGTCTGGAGGATGGGGTTAAAGCATCTTACCTGGCCTAGCAGTAAGTTAAGTTTTCTATGTGTTGGTGTCTATGGGAAGGTTTGTGGTGGACTGCACATGTGGGTAAAGGAGTGAGATGTTTAGTGTGCTGCCCTGTGATGTTCATGTCTAACGTGGTGCTGGATTGTGTTATGGAGGTGGGAAGAACCAGCCTATCTTTCCTGAGCTGCAGCCATCAACAGTCTGGCTTCCAGCAGCTGTGCTGGATGTTTTCAGAAGTGTTTACAGGCTGGATTCTAAAAATGAGCTGGGGAAACAAAGGGGAGAAACACAAACCCCTAGGTTTTAGGTGCCAGGCTTGTGGAGTGTAAGAGAGAAGTTTCAGCTCTCCATGCTCCATGGGGAATAAATCTGGTGTTTCAAAAGAGTAACAACCTACAACTTGGTGCCAGTCTCCCCAGAGAAAGGCAGTGGTCACCTCCCAAAGGTAATGTGTGGGGTGGGAAACTCTTCTTGATGATCTGTGTGAAGAAAAGGGCCAGTATGCCCCTGCCCTGCTTGCAGCTGGGGTGTAAGTGTGAATGTGCAAGTACAGTAAAGGTGGTGAAGTGCTCAGGCCTTGAGGTGGTGGGGACAATCCCTACATAGGTTGGAAGGAAGGCGTTTTTTAGTGCATCACTCACGTGCAGTATGTGACTACTGTGACAACCTTGTGGAAGAGGAATTGGGGGTGGACCCTGCAGACCACTGCTGTAGTCTGAGCTGTGTGTATTGATTGAGGGAGCAGGTTTCTTCCATATATTCATAGTGGCTGGTTTAGCCTGAGCTGGGACTCGGAGACTGTGTCTCTCTTTCTCTGGCTATGATTTATGACTTCAATCCAATTTATGGCCATTTACAAGAATGCTGAACTGGCTGTAAATCAGTAAAGGACCATAAAATACTCATGAGAACTGCTGAAATCCATCTGGGTGAGGTTCCTTCCCTCCCAAGAGCAGCCAGCTGAGGGCAGGAAGATGTAGCCCTCCCATCAAGCCTGCTAGCAGTGACATGGTGTGGGGGTGAGATGTAGTACTCAGCTGGAGGAGAAGGTGAAGGAGGCTTATTCTCTGAGACCATACAGGAGTCAGATGAGCTATTGCTTGTGGAATAGAATGGTGATAGCAGCAGCTCTGTAGGGCTTCCTGAGAAGAGCTTCACCTGAGAGCAGGCCTTTGGT
>VXBZ01012538.1:98889-124822 GCA_013399135.1 Heliornis fulica | reverse complement strand
TTTTTTTTTTTTCACCTGACCATCCTGCCTGAAGATCTTACCTTGCTCCTGAGCAAGGACATCAGATGATGCTCAGAACATAAGGAAGCCCTCCAAACAAGGGGCCAGACTGTGCAAAATACATGTTTATGTTAGCAGCAGAGCCACTGGGATATGTCTGTGTGGGTTCAAGGCCTCCCTTTGCCTTGTTTGCGGTGCAGATTGCACCGCCATGCACACATGCACACTAAAAATGCCTTAATTTCCAGGCAGCAGGTGGGACCTGATGAGAATGTTTGCAAGTCTCTCTTCCTTTTTACCCTACTGTAAATCAATGANGTCTCTGCTTATGCTCTCTCTAGCAGCAATGGGGCTGTTGAATAGGATCAGTAGAAAATCTCTGAAGGATCCAGAAGCATCCTCCAAACTCTCACTCTGTCGTGGGGTACTTCCCAGTCCATGATGATGTTCAGGCCTGTAATGAATCAAGGAACTCTTGCATGCCAGAAGGAGACTAAAACATTCCCCAGACTTCTCTGCTCTGAATCACAAAGAAAGGAAAGTTCTCCACCTCCCTGTTGGGTAAACCTGGTCCTCGGGTGGAAGGGGAGCTGTGATGATGCTCNATGCACACTAAAAATGCCTTAATTTCCAGGCAGCAGGTGGGATCTGATGAGAATGTTTGCAAGTCTCTTCCTTTTTACCTTACTGTAAATCAGTGATTGGGCAACAGTGCAGCACTAGGTTAGAAGGCACTGCAGGGGTCAGCAGCCCTTGGTCTCTGCTTATGCTCTCTCTAGCAGCAATGGGGCTGTTGAATAGGATCAGTAGAAAATCTCTGACGGATCCAGAAGCATCCTCCAAACTCTCACTCTGTCATGGGGTACTTCCCAGTCCATGATGATGTTCAGGTCTGTAATGAATCAAAAGCCATGAACTCTAGCATGCCAGAAGGAGACTAAAACACTCCCCAGACTTCTCTGCTCTGAATCACAAAGAAAGGAAAGCTGTTGCTAAGTCCTCCCCCTCCCTGTTGGGTAAACCTGGTCCTCGGGTGGAAGGGGAGCTGTGATGATGCTCTGTTTTTCTTTTTTTTCTTTCCTTGGTGAGAAGAGCACTAAGCTTACTCAGGTGTCTAGGCAGTGAAATCCAGAAAGAGGTACAATCCTGCCCTGCCTGAGCAGTGGAGTTTAAGCCACTGGGGTCACTTACTGAATGTTTGAGAGGTGTCAGTGTGGTAGCCCCCTGAGCTAGGTTGTTTTGCTTTGGCTTCTGTAGCACTGGAAGACAAAAGAAAGTATAAGAGGACCTAAGATACTCTGCTGGCTCAAACATGGAGGAGGAATACAGGAAGCCATCACAAAAGGTGTGGTGTCAATAGTTCTGTATGTTCAACACCCACATTTCCAGGCTTCCTCACACCTGGGATGAGCATCCCCAGGTTATCACAGAATCACACAGAAACACAGAATTGTAGGAGTTGGAAGGGACCTTTGAGATGCAAACCCACTGCCAAAAGCAAGTTCCCTTAAAGCAGATCACACAGGCATCCAGACAGGTTTTGAATATCTCCAGAGAAGGAGACTCCACAGCTGCCCTGGGCAGCCTGTGCCAGTGCTCTGTCACCCTCACCATGAAGAAGTTCTTCTCACATTGGTGTGGAACCGCCTGTGGTCCAACCTGTGCCCCTTGTCCTGTCCCCACAGGCTGCTGAAAAGAGTTTGGCCATCTCCCTTTGTCTCCCACACTTCAGATATTGATAAACATTGATGAGATCCCCTCTCAGTTTTCTCAAGGCTGAACAGCCCCAGTTCACTCAGCCTTTCCACATAAAGGAGATGCTCCAGGCCCTTAAATGGAACCACCTGACACAGGATGCTTGGTAGGACTGGCTAAGGAAGACAGTATGTTCATCAGCCCCAGTGCTCTGCATGACAGTGCTATGGTGTAGCTCTGTGATAATTTCTGCCTCAAATCCTGGTAGCTGTGTTTGGACCACAGCTCAGAATAATCTAGTCTTGATTTAAAGAAATCCCTGCAGGAAATCCTCCCTACAAGCCTTGGCACACTGTCCCAAAGGTAATTACCCCTGCTGTTAGACATTGCTAGTCCAAATCTGCCTAGCTGCAGATCTGCAGCTGTCTTGCCCATTGGGCACGTGCCAAAGCAGCTCGGTGCTTCACCTCTGAGCCAGTATTTCCAACTGGGCTGGCTCAGGAAGATGCTCACCTCTGGGATGCTGCTGCAGTTTGCCAAGAGCAATGAACCCTGGCCAGCGCTGTGTGTCTCTTTTCTTTCTTGTATGCAATGCCTTGGGGAGAGATAAGAGATTGTGCTGTCTATGCAGAACCTGTGACCCTGTAGTGCCCTGAGAATGAAGTCCAGGCTCTGCTCTACTTCACAGTCAAAACAACAGCAGAATACAACTTCCACCTTCTTCGTTTCTGTGAGCTCGGGCTCGTGGACAATGATAACGAGAAACTGCTACGGCCGAGTGGCGAGTGAGCGAGGAAGCCTGAAGAACGTCTTCCTTATCCCCCTGGCCAGCACAGCCTTAAAAAAGCAGTGCTGATCACCTGACTGCTTGGACAGGGCAAAATCCATGCCAGGAGAATCCGTGCTGAGAGTAAGGGGAGGAAGATAACTTGCAATATGCTGCTGAAAAGCTGGGAGGACCCCTACACCTCCTGTGCCTATCCAATACAGGGTGCAGGATCTGGGCTGGTGCATCGCTCAGCTGCTTCAGGACATCTGGGAAAGGAAGGACAGATCAGGTCAGCCTCTCTGAGCTCTGCAGATTCTATGCTGCTGTGAGGGCTGGTGCCACAACTCTCTGACTAGGCTCCTTCCAGAGTGTCAGGTCACCTGAAGCCCAGGTCCTATTTTCTCCATAGTCTTATGCCTATTGGGCAAATAAGCAGTCTCCTCCATTATCACTTTTTTACCAAAAGAGAATTCCCTCTTGAGGTATTCCTTAGAGACGAGCCAGGGGTGTCAGTGTCCCATGATGAAACTCCCAGGGTTGCAAGTTTCACTCTCACTGACAGACATTTTCCTTTTCTTTTTTTTGCATTAGGAGAATTAGAGAGCCGTCACCTTGCAGACCTACTGCTCACAACATGTGCTCTTAATGCTCTGTGGGGAGTTCAGCTTAGAATCAGGACACCTGAAAGCCTGTGATGTTATGAGTACATGAAACTACTGCTAAAGGTTTGGTTATAATTAAGGGATTATATAACGTGTGGTTCTCTGACAACGGAATATTCTGCCATGTCCCCCATAGCCTGACATTTTAATTCATAATCTAAAGAGTCTACAGCTGGTTTGCTCTTTTATTTATTTCAGATTGAGTTGTGTGAATAATGTATTGCTCAATTTGATATCTGGACCAAAAAAAAAAGCAAACCTGGAGAAAAAAACAGAATGGTAGGTTCCATTGAGCAGAAGTACCTTGTTCAGTCTAGAACTGAAAGAGATGGAAAAGAGAAGTTTCATTTAATTGTGGGGAAAATGTTAACTCATTTCTTGTAACAGGGTTTGTTTGTGTTTGTTGGGCTTTTTTAAGACTGCACTGTATAAAAGAAAAAGTAATCTGTCTCTCCTGAGATTTCTTTTCTCCACCTTTCCCCATGCCTCACTTTTTTTTGTTTCATCCAGAAGTGTCTTTCAAAACCGACACCAATTCACTCAGGTTCTCCCAAGTGGAACTTTTGTTATGCTCAAAAATGCTGTGCACAGCCTCTCCCAATGGCCCCTGTTTTGTGACTTGGCACTTCCAGAGACTATGCAGGGCTCCACATTTATTTCCTTCTGGTACCACGAGAGCAAATAGTTTCCACTTGAGTGAAACTCAGTTCCTAACAAGTTCTTCAGTGCTGAACTGTAGTTTCAAAGCCCAGCCTCACTTAAAGCAGAAGTTTCCTCAAGCCAAGATGAGGTGCATTGGTATGCTGAGAGCTTCACTCCTTCAGCTGCTTTACACAGATGTAGCTGATTTGAACATAGTAAGTAATTTGTTGTACAGGAAGGTGTAAAGTCTTCCTCTCACAGAGCTGAGTTGCCTGTGTAGGACAGAGTTACTGTGATGTGTACCTAGGAAACAGATTTGTTGGATGTGAGGCGGCAAACCTGCCATCTGATAGTAACCAGGCAGGTGGTGATTTGTGATTACTGCTCCTCAGTAGCTGAGAATTATGCACATCCTATTATGTTTGTTAACCCATCTGTCCAGTTTACTTCCCCCACTTTTATCTTGCTCTTGTTTTCAAAGCTGCTAGCTCTTTTTGTAAGAGCTTGTCGTTCAGTCTGCGTTTGTACAGCTAAAATTGCTGAGTTATGTCACCGGTGTGTCCCCAGGTATGTCCTATCTTGATGAATGTCCTTTTTAGCCCTGACTGGCTGTGAGTAAATATTCAGTCTGTGGAAAGAAATGATGTTGCTGTCATTTTTGTTATACTGATTTGAGGAAGCAATCTGAATTGCTGGATTGCTGTCCAGATGAAGGCAATTTCGGGGTCACAGTTGCTTCTCAAGAGTCAGGCTCTGAGGTTTGGTGGAGATTTCTAAAAGGAGTTGGCTTTACATGTTGTTGGTGACTGTGGTGTAATGTGGAGGTGGAGGGCATTTGTGTGTGGAGTCATTTATTTGGAATATGCTTGGGCAGACAGTTTTACTTCCAGTGGAAGCCAGTCTTTAAGGTCCTGGGCATTTACTGTTGTGGGCAATAGTAACAGTTTACTCTTATTCCAGTCTTTCATCAGCAATTTCTGATGAGACTATGGCAGGAAACCACCTACAAGCAGAAGGACGGTCCTTTATCCCTCATCCTCTGGAAACCTGAGGTGGTCACTCAAGTCAGGGTGGATATGAAAGCCCAGTAATGAATAAAACCATAGCTTATTCAAAACTAAAGGAAAAAAAACCCAGTCTAAGACACAGGAAAACTCAAGGCCCAGGATCCAGCCAGAATTAAACAGGCCAACTTTGTGCACAGTGTCTGAGCCATTAGTAGCCAGCAGGGAAGAGCTCCTGAGGTCAGCTCAGACCTGGCACACAGCAGCTCACAATTGGCTCAGCTGTGTGTCGGTGCAGATGGCAGCAGCTGCTGTTGTTGTGAGGTTTCCCCAGCCCTCTGTTATTACCTGTTGCCAAAGGGAGTAGGGAAGGGGAGGGGGAGAAAGAAAGGTAGAAAGTGGTGTGGCTTTTCTAAGCCTCAGCCTTAAGCCAACCTCACCCATTCATGATGTTGGAATTGGGGAATGGTATTTGGGGCAGTGCAAGGAAATAGTCTGAAATGGGATCAGCTCTTCTCTGTCCTGCTCTTTTGCTTTGATTTCCATGTTAGCTCTCATTTTTCCTTTGCACTTGTCTTCCCTCAGTGTTTGACCTTTCCTCCCCAGTCCCCTGGCCTTTTCTATTCTAAGCTGATAAGAGGGAGCTCAGAGTTGATATGCAGGAATCCCTGGACACAGCTATTTTTTTTCATCAGTAGTTAATTTTCCACTTCTTTTATTTCCTTTGAGATTCAATACATCTACTTTCATGCTTCTGTGATTCAGTTTGTGGAGGAGACAGACAAGGAAATGCTGAATAAATCTCTTGCCTTCTCTCTCTCTCAATCCTTTACTCCCATCTTTGCATTGCTTCCTCTCCCTTTCTTCATACATTACAGTTTTTACATCTCTCTAGGTTGGTTTTGGGTTGGTTTTTTTTCCTCTGCTTAGGACAAATACAGATGTTGAGAGGAAAGTTAGAGATTGTCACGTTCAGTGGACTAGAAGCTGTTGTGGCACCAGCCCTCACAGACTTTCCCTGCACATACCTTAGAAAAACTGCCACGTGTCATTTACCATTCAGAAGCTTTGTCGGTCCTGCACCATTCCAGTTCCTGAGGAGTAGAATGTTCTCCATAAATACCATCCCTTTCAAGGCTTTCATCTTGATGACAGAAGAAAAAGTTTATTAGAGAGGAAAGGCTGCACGCTGTGGAAATGCATCTCCTCCAGTAGGAAAATAGGAGGAGGGAGATGGGAGTGAAAGGGAGGGGCAGAAGAAGGAGGGGAAATGATCAAAACTCCTCTCCTGCAGCATTCAGCTCAACCCTTTATGTCTAATTTATCTCCTTCTCACATGCCCTGAAACTAAGTAAATAGAGTTCATTGGGCTACCGTGTCTCTGCTGTGTTCCCTGTTCTTTTACTCAGGGCAGAGGCAACCATTTGCTGTTAGGAAATAGCCTGCTTAGTCTATTATTTTGCATAATGAACTGCCATCCTGTTACTGATAGAGAACTTCTAGCTAGCTAGATGCTGTTTTATACTAGAGGCCTGTTTGTAGCATCTGAGTATGTTAAAATAGCTGAAGTCACAGGCTAACAGTACCTGTCATGTCTGAGGGGAACACGTGTTGATTTCTGAGCAACTGTCTAGTTGTGTGATTTTTAGGAGGCATGTCTGAGGGAGCACATATGGGCCAAGAACTGCCAAATGCATTTCAAAACTCGTCTGGGAGACGTCTGCTTAGCAGCCAGACAAAAGTCAGACATTGCATCCAAATAAAAGCAAGCAAATATCATTCAGATTATTAACAGAGCACAAGAGGGTACAGGGCTGTTTCATGCATGCTGTAGGAAGATTTTGGATACAGTAGAGCAAATGTTCCTCGTTGTGTAATGGAGCCAGAGATGATGAAGTCCACAGGGACAGTGCAATATGACAAGGATTAGCATTTGGGCTGTTCAAGGGCTGAAAGCTTCTCTGCTTTCTCTGGTAGTCAGATGGGCTGAGAGGTCAAAATGCAGTTGTTGAAGAGTTTGCCTCAAGCTAATACAAACTTTTTGCTCTTTTAAGACCATGGAAAGGAAATTGGTCTTACCCACCAACTAAACACTGGTGGGAACATTCACAGTGGTTTCCAGTCTGTCATAGTGGGATACTGACACTGTGAGAAACAGTATACAGCAATCTCTGATCTCTAGTCTCCATCCTTAACCTTCCCTTTAAATCATGAGACAAGACATCCTCCCTGGATCATCTCTTTATAACAACACAATGATCTTTCCCCAGTCTTGATGTTTTTTTTTAAGGACTGACTGAACCACAAAGAGTTAAGTCTGTGCAGTTGATCTGGTCAGCAAAGACCTTGCAATGCTTCATCTCTGCCAAAGTATCTGGGAGGTCTCCCATTACCTGGTATCATGAGTCCTTACTGTCTTTGCATGACTACAGGAGCATCTTGTTCATAAAGGCAGAGAGCCTTCAGTGCAGATTGGCAAATAACCCTGGCAAGTCAGAGGACCATACTGATCCCAAAAAGAATACAGTGTGATCCAACAACAAGCTAAGTAGTGGCCTAAGGATGCTCCAGGAGAAATTAATTCTCCATTGCTTTCTACAGCTGAAAAATAAATTGATGGTATTTTTATTCAACTATGCAAACCTGACCTGAGCTCCAGGGAAAGGTGTGTTCTATAAATCCAGAAAAAGAACAGTCAATGAAACAAAATGTTTATATGTCTCAGAGGGGAGTCCTTGCTACATGGTAAAGTGTCACTTACCTTGAGCTGAGTATCGCCTGATGCAAGTTTGAGCCAAGAAACAAGTAATTCACTTTGGGCTCCAAACAGACCTGGCAGAGTAATGGATTATTTATTGTTGTGACTGGGCCAAAAAGTTAGCGGAAACCATTGGATTTTAGCCAGAACAGATTTTTTTTTCTTTTTTTTTTTAATAGTGTTGCCATAGCAAGGCATCTATGTCTTCCCCTTTGGTATCATCCTGGTCAAATCCAAAATGCTGTCTTTAATCCCTCTCAAAATGTCAGCTGCATTTTCAGGATAATGGCTATTACAATGCTTTTGTTATGTAGGGCATCAGGAGTGTTTTTTTTCAGCACCAGAACACAAAAATCCTTACTTAAGGGAAGTGGGACCTAAATATCTGTGGAGGTTTCCCAAAGAGCATCTGTGTATGTTGAGTGGTTTTTAAACCAGATGCAAACACTGCTCTTCCTTTGCTTGACAGGAGATCAGTGACAACTGATGACCCTAAGATGATTTATGGTCTTGAAACCATCTTATTCTACTAGACAAACTCAGGAGATATCCTCCAATCTCAAAGATCCTGTGATCCTGTAAATAAGCTACCAGTGATAGCAGCTGAAACCTGAGTGACCAACTTGTCATCTTGCAAATGGACTCTTTTAAACCCCAGAGGCAGAGTGGCTTAAAAACGACCTTTGATGGGTTAAAAAAGTCTCAATGGTTGCAAAGCTGGGCCATGCTTTCTGGTTGTCCTTGTGCCTGAAGGTCAGTAAGATTCTGTCTGCAGTATGGACAGAACCAAACTATGAGAATAGTTTATAGCGACATTTATTCTTCTAGCAGAGATGGGTTTTGGTAATTTCAGCTATCTCTAGATTAAGCAAGGGTCTTGGATGCATCCAGAGCTTTAGCATGTCTAAAATGCCATGAGTAGATTTGGTTTGTATCTTTGCACATGCTACAGCTTGAAGTACAGTTGGGAGTCTGAGATTTGTTGATTGTGTCCTAGATTAAAACCAAAAATCCCAAACAAAATCAAAATGCAGTTGATCTATTTGTGTTCTGTAGGTGAAGAAGCTGTTTGTCCTACAGCATGATTTTACTTAAGCAGCTAACACCACTCCCTGAAAGCTTCAGTTTATCTGCATTTTCCATCCTTAGTTAAATTTATTCTGACAATGAGTTTATCTTCAGTTCGAGTTCATCTCATCTCAATGGAAAACGAGTCCCAGAGGTGAAAGAAACACAAAGAATCAACTGCAAGGTTTCATTGACAGTGGTGGAAACTGAAAGTAAGCAAGTATAAGATGACCAACCCACCTAGGGGGGTTAGGATTCTTTAAAAGCATTTAAAGGATCGGATGCATTAGACACGCAGGCTGGCCTAAGGCTGTAGGAGTAACAAAGGGATGTTAGTAAGGTTGGTTTAGGGATGTAGAAATAATAGGATGTAATTTTTCTTGCTTAAGTGTCTAGAAGAAAGAAGATTTACATAGCATGGTTTCAGGCTGTAAGATAAACAGGATGAAATTAACCACACAAACAAATTAGGTGACAGGAAAAATTTCCTTTAACAAGTCTTGCAGGATAGTTTTCCAAAGGAAGAAATTGCAGTAACATCAGGCCTATTCTCTCTGAGAATCCACCAGGGAAGGCACCTTAAACTCCTGATAGCATCTTGCATACAGAGGTGGCAAGAGGAACAAAAATAAGAATTAATAAGCTTTGATTGTTATCCAGTATGCATTTACTACTTCAGTTTCTGACCTTTAAGAGTCTCCTGTGTGTGATGGTTTTTTTTACCTCATATGGTATGTAGTTATGTGTAATGTTTCGGGTGAGAAATCAAGCACACAGAAGCCTAGAAAGTAAAAAGACAAAAAAACCTAACCAAAAAGGGAGGGGTGAAGAAGAGAAAAGCGATGATTTCTCTTGCATCATTAACTGTGTTAGGAAATGTATCAAAGGCCTGTTGACAAATTGGAAAGGGTTCAGATAAGAGCCCACTGGAATGACGCAAAGTTTGGAAATCTGCCTTGGAACAAAAAAACCTAGGAAACTCAATCTATTTAGAGAAGACTGAGAGGGATCATCACCACAGGGCCTGCTTACCTACTCAGGAAGAAGGTTTTGGCAGTTGTGGCAAAGAAAAGGCTGATGATAACCAGTAGTTGCATGCAGAATTACACAAAGGGGGGATGTGGAGGAGGGGGTAAGGCATTTTTAATGATGAGGATAACTTTCCATTGGGATGAAATACCTAGAGAAATTGTAATTTTCACATATAACAGACTTTGAAATCAAGACTGACCAGCTCTCTGAAGGAGGGATTCTACCTCAAACACAGACCTATACAGAAATCATTAGTTGAAGTTCAATGGTTAAAGCTAGGAAATCAGGTAAAATAATAATCATTCCTTCCAGTCTTGATATATGAATTATATTTATAGTTATAAATTATATATTATATAATTTATAATTGCAATTATATAATTATATATTATCAGGAAGGATAAGGGTAGTTATAAACCTGGGATGTTTCTTATTTTGTTGCAGAGCTTTGTAACTGTTTTGTTCTCAGGGGTAGCAGGGAAACTGCATGAGGAAATGTGATTTTCCCTAGAGTGCTCTTTCCAGTGCACCACCACTTCCAGAATCTGGCACCAGTATTATTCTCACTGGAAATGTCTGTATTCGAGGATTGCCATCATCCTTACTGGAAGTGGAAGCTCACACTTGCAGAACTCCCCAGAATATGTCTTAAAACAGAAATGGCAATACAGTTACAGCCTGGGCTTTAAAGACCCTTCCACTGGGAACAGAGTAGCAGCAGAGCACAAGGGTGTCCTGATGTCTGGGAGGTGATGTGCCTCAGACACAGGGAATCCAGATTTTATGGAATTGGTTGCTGCATCTCTACAGAATGGCCACTGCAAAGAGCAGACAGGAAAGATGGTAAGGAAATGGGGTGTGTTGCATGAAAGTAAGCACGAGTACACCAGTGTTCCTGCCAAGCTGAGCAAAGTCAGACAAGTGGAGTTGGAAGTTAGGGTACCACAAAGGAAGGATGTAGAGTCTGAGTGGTTGATAAATGATGCTGAAATGCTATTACAAGAAGGAATAGAAAGCTAAGTGAATGGGTGGAGAAAAGTAGGAGGCTGTGTTGAGGGAGTCATGTTTTTCTACACTGAACTTGTCACTGAATTTATTTAAAACAGATGAGGCTCTCATTTCTCTCCCTCTGGGTCCTGTGTGCTTCAGGTCTCCACTCCTCAACAAAAACCTTTCCAAATGCAGCTTGTGCATTGGATGTTCAGAGGAGAGTGGTACTCTGCAAATTGGTCCACTGGTATTAATCATCTGACTTTCCTCTAGGTCTTTTACCTCAAGATTCCTCCTTTTTGCATAGCTTCCTTCTCCCACTCGTATCAGATGATGACGTTGACCTGCGCTAGAAGTGAGTGAGTTTAGAAAAAGACATCCAGCATCAGAGAGAAACTGAGAAGCCCAGATATGTGCCTGTCAACAGAAGTGGAAGATGGCTTGTCAATGCAAAGCAGATACTTCCCAAATAAGGGCTGTGCTTTTTAAAAGTGACATGAATGGGATATACATGGTCCTTGCAGTCTTCCTCAAGGGCTAAATCCTCAGGCTAAGAGAAAATGGAAATTACCTTTCCCTGTTTCAGATATGTCTATTCAATGTTGGAATAAAAGGTTAAAATTCAATTTTCACAGCAGTGGCCTGAGGCACCATGGGGGTTCATGGGAACTGTAGTTTGGGGCATCATTTTTTCCTGCCTGTCATTCTGATGTCTACCCTGTAACTCCAAAGACCAGCAGTTGGTGTTGCTCCTAGCCTGCAGTCTGATCAGCCTGGCTGTCCTTACCCTGATGGATAAGTCCTGGACCTATTTAAACCAGTTACTGTTAATGCTTTGGACCTATTATACATAGGCACAGTGATTTGGGGGACTTCTGTGCATTTTTGGTTTAAAGCTGAATCCCTAATTGCCTAATAGAAACTAGTGCTGCCTGCCATGGTTATCCTTTTTGGCAGTGGCTTTCAGCCCCTGGCCTGTAAGTTAAATCATAAGGATGCAATCTCTTATCCCAAAGCTGTTTCTATCTCCTTACAACCTTGAACTGCTGCAGAGTGGCAGAATATGCCCAGCAGAAGCAGTTAAGCCAAGAGGGAGGGTGAGATTCCCACCCCTCCCTTAGGAAAGAGATGAAGGACAAATGGTAGGGGTTCAGGGCCGGAGAGGGGATGCTCTTTTTTCTGGCATGGGAGGATTGTCATACAGAAATAAGCTGCCAGAACAAAAGCTGCTGTTTCTGGGTGATAAGCCACCCTGTCAGAGCCAGCTGGGAAGGATGTCCAGGAGAACAAAGACCTTTCTGGTTTGGTGTGCTGGGAGTCCAGGTGATGAAACAGCTGGCAGAGTTAGTAACAAGCCCACACCATTCCCAACCAGAACTGGCAGAGAGCTGTGAGCACTGGACACTGGTGTGTGTGAGAAGCATAGGGGAAAGAGGCTGGGTAGGACCTGATGGGACATGAAGCTGAGGGCTGGCAAGGTGGACCAAATGAAACTTGGTGTACTTACAGGGAGGTGAGTGGGCGAGGAGAGGAAATATGTGGTAAGTCAGGGTTAAACTTTACTGTAAGTGCAGGTGATGTCAGTGTAAAGGAAAAATAGAAACTGTTCCCTTAGCTAGGACTAAATATTCTCAATAAGGTATGGAGCTTCATTCCCTTCCTCCTTTGTTACTCATCAGTACCACCTCCACATGACTCTGCTCGGCTCACGGGGTTCCTTTCTGTGTCAGTGAGGAGACAAAGGAGGATCTCTGTCTCTCCCTGCCCTTGTACTGCTGTCACCTTTCCCTAGCTGGATCTTGTCTGAGCACAAATAAAGGATAGACCCTGCAAATGTAAGGACCACTCAGATACTTGCCCATAGGCTCTCCTCCCTCAGAGCAAGTGTTTTATACACAGGCTTTCCAGTGTGGAAGCAAGACTGAAATGCTGAAGGGTGAAACAACAGCCTCTGCAGGGCCTGGTCAAAAAGGTAAATGTTTGGTCATGTCAGTTCTGCTCTTGAACTGCTACCTGTTCTTGCCCTTCTCTCAAGAGTGCCACCAGTAAGAGATTACTGCTGGCATGATCTGATACTGGACCATAAGAGCATCCTGTGTCACAAACCCTTGTCAGGAGAGCTGCGTGCTCCTTGAGATGTGTGTGATCCAAAATTAGTGCCATTGTACCAAATTCTAAAGCCTTTACTAAAAAATTGTCAGCCTCTTGGAACATTTAGCCAGAGTAACAACTGTGGGATTTTGCACATACATCATCTTAAAGAATTCTACAGAAATGGCATTACAGTGCTCAGCCCTGGCTTGCTTACCTCCCTGTCAGTGCTATGATTTCAGCCACTCTTACAGAGAAATCCTATCAGAGGCCAGTAAACCTGTGGAGGGGAAGTTTCCATGGGAAAACAGAAGCTGCAGAGAATGGTGATGTATTTTTCCTCCCTTCCACTGGGCAGGTAATCTATGAGGCAGTCAGGCAAATAGCAAAGCGGACATAAATTTGAATGTATTTTTTCTTCTTTGCTTTTGACAAGAGTCCTTGTATTTACAGTATTAGATGAGTTTTCTGAGTGCAGTTAGGTAGGAAGGAATCTGCAGTGCCTTCCTTAGCTGAATGGATGTGTAGCTTAAGTCCCTGAGTCAGCTGGAGAATTACCAAAGGAAGTGAGACAAGGACTTTGATACCTCTGTATCCTGCCTTGAACAGAGGGCAACACTGACTATTTCAGCAGCAACTGCAAAGTACAAGAACATGGAATAATCTAGCAAAGAGACAGTTGCTGCTTGCCTGGTGAAAGAGTTCTGTGAGTGAGTAAAAACATCATCATATCCTCTCTAACATGAATGGGGGTGCTTTTACTAGTAACATCTAATGTCCTTCTAACTCACTTTATCCTCAGCTTTGCCTGTCTCAGCAGTGAGTTCCACAGATACTACACTGGAGGAGGGAGTTGTGGGTTGGTTTTTTTTTTTCATCAGCTATATGTCTTTTTGTAGTTGCAAACTCCTGAGAGTGACAGAGAATTTGTGGAAGATGAAGGCTATGATGCCCTAGTCAGCTATAACTGGATTTCTTGGTGGCTAGCCCCAGAAAAGCCCAGGGGTTGCTGACTGTTCCCCTGGGTCTAGTGGTTAAGGGTAAGGGTAAAAGGTTCATCCTCCAGCAGACAAATTCTGGTGCTGCAGCCCACAGCAGCTGCACTGGGCCAAATGAGAAGTCTGGCAGCTCTCTGTACGGGTTGCAGGGAGAGAGTGAGCTGGCAACTGGGGAGGCCCAGTAAAGGAGGAACTTTCATATTATGCTGATTTACTGCAAACTACCAGGATGCAACAGTAAACTCTTCCACTCTCTTCACATTACTCTTATTTATACTTAACATCCAATACTTTGGCTGTCATTCTTTAATCAAGATTTCTTTTAAACCTGTCTGAGTTGCTCGGGGAAAACCCTGGGTAAATATTGTTATTAGTTAAGTAATAAGACACAACAGGGTGTGAAATATTACCCTATAACTCATACCTACTCTATAGCAGTACGTTGAGTGGCACAAGGCCAAATGGCTTTGTGTGTTATTTTTTTAGTTAAATCAAATTAAAAAGACACCAGCAAAGTGTCTGTGGCTGTTAAAACATGGCCATGGTGGTAGGGAGGAAGAAGGGAGAACTGTCATTTAGTAAGTTGTGCTGTCAATTGCTCACTTTTTAATTTAGTGAATGTTGGAAAGTACTAAGTGGAGAGCCCTGGAGATAGGTGTCCTTCACTTATCTAAAGGACAGATTGTACAGAAGCAGCAGCAGCGTGAGCTCTGCCATCGCTCTGTGGCAGCAGGCTTGCAAGTTCCACCTCTGGCGAGCTAAAAGGGCCCATTTGCAAGATCCTAGTCAAACTTTTGTCACTCGGTAGGAGCTGCCCTTAACTGTGACTTAATGAGAAGCTTCCAGGACAGTAAATTGCCTTGGGGCATCTGTCAAACTGGAAGACAGATTGAGACTACCACTTAGATAAACCACTAGATAGATTTTTTTCTTTTTAAATTGTTTTTTTTTTTAATTTTATTTTACTGATGACTTGAGATTCCAACCAGTTTCCTGGGATCAAACTCAAGTCAGATGGTGCAGTCTCATCTGCGCTCAGATGGCAGTGAAAAGCATCCTTAACGAGTGAGCACGGAGGCCTCTGATAACTGCTTGTTGGACATTAGGAGGCCCTATCTCCAGCCCTCTTTACTAATTCAGCTTTATGTAACACAGCGTGCAGTCTAAGCCGCTTTGGCTGCAGAGACAACTGGCCTCCTCTCTGATCTCTCACTTCTGTTTTGGTTTACAACGACCTTTTGATGAGGAAGCCGGGTCCCGATCTCTTGCTCTACTTAATTGTCCATTTGCTGGAGGCTGGAGGCTGTGCATGTTTCCAGGAAGGGACAAGTGCCTCTTGGGTTTGCCTAATTGTGTATGGGCTCTTCAGGAATGAACTCCTTATGCTACAAAGAAAATGTAACATTTTCCTACTGCCTTTTTTTCTGTTTGCTTTGTGCAGACACTTGCTGTCATGTCTCTTACCCAAGGCCCATTAGCTACCCAGCAGCTTCTGATTCAGAGTCAGGCTAGGAAAGTAGAGAACCATAAGAAGAGATGCTCATTAATCCTTATTTGTTTCCTCCCATAGGCATTTTCCTTACATGCCCAGCATTTCTCACATGCTGGACTCCCTATGCAACAGGAGGCTTCTATTTGCTGTAGTCTTTTAAGATCCGAGCAGTTTGTTTCTGGAGCTTGCTGCACTGTTTATTCTCTGGTGGTGGGGGGAGAACGTAGCCTAGTAAGACTGGAGAAAGGGAAGATCTACTTTCCCTTGCCCCATAGAAAATGCCACTTCTCTGGACATAAGGCCAGGAAGGCTGACAATGTGCTGTCTCACTGTGGTTTGAGGCTGGGACAATTCCCAGAGCAAGACCACGTCCTTTGCATGTGCTCATATGTGTATGTTGGCTTTCAGTTAACACTGAGATATATCAATATTCCTGATGACAATAAATACAGCTATTAGGATGAGTTGAAAGCTCATCTTAATTGGGTAACAGATGAGCAGGCGTATGTTGCTGTTGAATCCATCAGCATTAACTGGGCAGAGGTAAGTTTGATCAATACTGACACTTGAGTGCATGGGTAGCCACTGGAAAATATTAATTTACAATCATGACCAGCACCTCTCATTAACCAGAAATGTGTTAACCCTAATTGGTTCAACAGGCCCCTGCTGTACTGCGTGGTGCTGCTCACAGTCTTTCTTTCAGTGCCTGAGCCAGAGTTTTCGAAAGGAAACTCGATGGTGCTCAAGTTGCTGCTTTGGGTGGCCGGGCTGGCAGCTCTTCTGCAGCATCCATCAGGCTGGAAAGGTGTGCAGTGCACACCCACCTGGATGTACAGCCCATATGGCTGTGGAGAGATGGGGATCTGCATGTCTGTCTGCTCGTGCCTTATGGCCAACTGGAATAGGCAATAGGCTGAGCAATGCTGATTTATGCCATCTGAGGGTCTGTGCCACAGATCCGTGTGCATTTATATGCGTTTGGGGCTGTATGTGTACCTGGATGCTTGCATGCAGATATGGGCTGAGTACACTTGTGGGTAGCATTAGGTTGCCCTCAGAACTGCCAGAGTATGTAAACAACACTGCTTTTAATGGAAAAACTGTAGATATGTGTGTGTGTGTATGGAATATTTACTTATGAGGCTGTGTGAAAAATGTTTCATATACTATAATGCCAGCAATGGTAATTTGTTGTCTCTACAACAAAATCCTCACAGCAATCCATTCAGAGTAGCAGTCTTTTGTAAATTCCATAAATATGTGGAGTCTATGTACAAATATGAGATGTGAGGGTTGAAATAATCTGGTAATTAAGGTCCATGCCTGAAAGTAGGAGCAGCTGAATTTGCTGTTAGATCGTTATCTGTGGAGAGAAGACCACTATCCATGTCCACCAAGAAAAGAAGGAGACATAACGAGCTTAAATTACAGCAGGAAGATCTAGGTTACACATTAGGAATAACTTTCTAGCAGTAAGAATAGCTAAGCACCAAAATAGTTTGCCTGAGAAGGGTACTGAATCTCCTTTTTTAAGTTGTCTTCACAAAAAAACCCCAAAAAACCCCAACCAAATCCAAGTTAGATAAATGTCTTTTGGGACTAGTTAAAGCCAGAAAAAGGTCTTTACGTCTTTTGGAATGTTTTCTGTTAATGTTTCTCAGGACTTTAGAAGTACAGATGTATCTTTCTCTCTTCACCTGAACATGATTGGGTTTCAGTGTTGCTTATGATGACATCAATCTCTTTTGCTACAAATTTACCTGTAAATTTAACCAGCCTTAATCTCAATCCTCTGTTTTAGTGGTCAAGCTTAAACAATGGCCTTTGCCAGTCATCATAACTTTGCTGCCCTTCTTTTAATGTTCTGGGAGCAGCAATGAAAAATGCTTGACAGAAAGAAGCAATTTCCAAGTCAAATGAGTTTCATGATCAAGAAAGCTTTTTCTCTGCAAAACTTTCTTGTGCACATGACTTCTCAACTACTTAATCTTTCTTGTTTTCACTTAGTAGTGAAGAGTGTAATGAAACTTTTGGTAAAAATGCAATCAAAGTATAGCAACAGATTATAACATTCAACTCTTGCCCTGCTACCAGGACCATGCTCTAGATGCTTTGCTTCTAGTATGCTTCTGCTGATTGTCCAGTCCCTCCTGAGCCCTCAGCATTTTTGGGGGTCTTATTGGCTTTCCCAGCAGCCTAACAATTTCTCTTTGCCACTCAGATACCATAATTAATTTCCAAAGCATTAGCCTTTAAAAGGAATAAGGCATTATTTATATATGGTTGTGCAGAAAAGTAAACAGTTCTCTTCTCCCTTGTGTGCATCAAAACCTTTATCTGAAGTAAAAAAATCTGAATTTGCCTTCCCCTATACCATCAAAGCTGACACTATGAGAGGGTGCCTAAAGCCCAGGAAACATAAAGGAAAGCAACAACCAGTAAAGCAACATATTCCAGTAGCTGATCATTTGTCTGTATGAATAATTCCAGTGAGCTTGTCTGAAAGATTTATTATTTGGCAAAAGATTAAATGAAAAGGAACAACTGTTGGCTTGTTTGAATGCTTCCATGGTGAATGAGTATGGCATACAGAGATTGAGAAACAAGGTCAGACTCTTTTATATCTAACTCTTGCTGACCTGCAGCCCAGACACTTGGCATTTATAATATTTGTACCAGTGCTGTTTCTTGGAGCATCTTTTGCAGAAGCTCAATGGGGAATTTTCTGACAGTTTTGTGTTGGAGACTTTCAGTTTATTGAAATACGAGAATAAACTGGTTGGTTTAAATGTAACTTATAACTTATGTTTGGATGGAGTTTTTTGGTCTCAGCTGGGAATTTTTGATGAAAGAGGCCAGTTGGACCTGAGTACTGAACAGTATGGTGGCCAAGGGTTTAACTAAGGAAAGTGGAAGTCACATAAAAGCCCTCATTCTGCCTCTGTTCCCAACAACTGTGGCTTTTCTCAGTTGAAGCTCACTCTAAGTCTTGCCTGAGGGTGTGATTACACTTTGTATTAGCAATACATAGTTGTCAGGTGGGGAGGAAGTTGATAGTGTGGGCCTGCTGGAGCTCTCACCTGGGATGTGGGATATGGGAAATACCAGGACAAGAACTAAGACCAGCCCAATCCAGCCAAATGCCTACCTGTTTCTTTTGCTTGAATCATTCTTTCTTGTTTTGGAAAAACAACTTTGACAGAACTTGTTGGTTGGTTTTGTGGGGTTTTTTTTGTTTTTTTTTTTTTTTTCCTTTACCTCCATTGGGCAATGACTCATTGCTGACTGACTCAGAAGCTAAGCAGTCTCACTTATGCCTGCTGGGGAATATATACTAAGGTGTCTTCCCTGCTTGTCTCTTGCAGCCCTGGAAGTCAAGGGTTCCTCGAAATGTGCAAAAGCCATAAAGCCTGCAGAGGACATCTGCTTAGCTTCACCCCATCAGCACTCTACTGACCATATCTGGATACCTTATGCCATCCAAAGAGGTTTTGGTGGACAGTGTGCATGAGAGAGCAGTGATGGGAGGAGTGTGCATGTGATGATGTAGATAATCTGCAGCTTTCTGGTACAGTTTTCACAAAATTGCTTTCCTATAGAGGGAAATAACCTGTGACAAGGACCATCCACAGTCTTTCAGGGGTGCTCCAGAGGTGCTTAAGGGTATGGGAGTGCTACATTATTTCTTTTTAGTGTTGATGGGGCCACTCTCACGATGCCCCACGGGTGCTCTAAGACAAGCTAGGCAGTCAGACAATATGACCTCAGAGGTGTTGGCAGAAAGGACTAAGAAGAATATTTATGCAGACATTGTGCCTTTGTCCTGAGCCTGCCCTGCCTCCAGCTGTATTACATGTGGTGTGGAATGAAAATTTTTTGGCAATCTGAGAAAATAGTATGGAAATAGCATTTTTCTGGCCCTCTCTAGCCTTCTGTTCTCTTTCTCAGAGCAACATTTACTTCAGAGACAGTTAAAGCAGACACAGCATTGGTATTGGGGATAGTGAGAAGGAAAGAGATAAAATCTCATGCAAACAAGTGTTGGCAGTCAATGGAATCGTACTTCCTTTTCCAAGGGTTGGATCTGGCATCACATCTTACAAGCTTCAAGAGATTTATTACCTTTTGACTTGATCTGTGACACAAGATTTATGGCCAGGCTGAAACTGCCCAGAAATAGTACTTTGTACTCACTTTGTACCAGCACTTGATCTACCCAACAGGGAAATGCCCGCTAAGTCTGGAATGCTTTAATGGTGGACATCCATCAAGACAAGAGAGCTTGACTATCTCTACAGTGGAAGTACAAGGCTCAAAAACAGGCCTTGTGTCAGCACAGTCCCTGAAGGGGCTTCCAGAGTGGGAGCACTTCTGGGTCCTTGGAGCATTGCAAGGTTGTTAACACCCTTCTCTCATATGGAAGGTCCTTGAGATGTCAGGCCTCAGAATGGAGGGCATTTATGTTTCTGACTTCCCTGATACATTTATTAACTGGCCACCTGAAAAGAATTTATAGTGGAGACATCAGAGCTCCTCTTCCATTGTCCACATGGTGAATTGAAAGCTCTTCTCCTGTGAAGACCGCTCCTTTTTTTCTAATCTTCACCTAAATTCTTCCCTACACAGGCTCAGAACTTTAATTCAGATGTGATTCTCCCTGTAACTGGTATTTCTGTATTTTACAGTGTTTTTATTAGTGCTAGAGATACAGAATTATAGACACTTTCTTGATCAGTCCTGAAGTCCTTGTACACATCAGCCTTTTAAAAAATAAACAGAGCACCTTCCTCTACTATTGTCCATTTTCTGTTCAAGGAAAATATTACCTTAATATATAATAGTAAGAATCTAATGTCATTGACCTCTTCTTTCTTGTCTCTCCTTGGGGACTTGGGGTGCTCTGGTAAAGCTGTGTAGTGACAGATACAGGCCTGTGACCGTTTCTCCAAGCCAAGGAGGCAAGTCATTCCCTCTAAGCCTGATAATGGTAGATATGTGGTCTGGGGTTTTGTTTTCTCAAGTGTTTAAGCAGCTGTAGGCTACAGTTTGATAAGAGGATAGGAGCCAGGGCAGGTAAAGGGCAGTGGAGTAGTTCTTCCACTCATGGAGGTGTGTAGAGGTTGTCTGATTTGGATTTGCTGAGCTTCTGTACTCTTAAGTCCACCTGAGCTTACAGCTGCCTTTCCACTCACTGTGTGGCTTAACTGAGTGGAATTTTATTTCCTGAGTGCACAATAAAAAGCACAAAGGTTATGACATCTGTTAAATCCCAGGAAGAAGGGAGAGGATGGGGTAGGAGAGAAAAAGAAACTTCCAATGCACACAGTTCATCTCCAGGATGACAGAGAATAGGGAAAGGATCATAGAGGGTTTCAAAGCTATTTATTTCCCCTTCTTCGTCATTACTGATATTTCCAGAGCACACAGACAACAACCACAAGCAATCCAGGCCCATTGCTTCCCTTTTGTTGTTTTTCTGTTGGCTTCACCACTTCTTTCATCTGCCTCTTGGCTGATTTTTTCCACTATATTATTTTTTGTCACTTTGGATTGCAAGAGACCCCCTGGATGCTATACAAGGTGACAGTTCTTGAGCAGCTAAGAAGAACAGTCAAATAGGATGACAGAAGCACAAAAAAGGAGGGAAGAGAAGCCCTCCAGAGCTGTAATTTCACTTTCTTTATTTTGCCTGGTTGCAGGGGCAATGCAAACAGGAGAAAAATGACAACAGACTTCTCTGCTTCTAATGACATCAAACGGTTTGAATCCGACACTGATGGGGTACTTTGAGAACCCACCATCAATTCTTTCAATTTTTCCTTTCCCTCTGGACTCCAAGCTCAGAACTGAAGAAAAGATGCCACAGCAGGTAGCTGCTGCCCTGGAATGGAACAGCAAATTCTTTCTCTATCTGTAGTCCTAGAATATTGTCTGACAAGCACAAGAAAAAGCATGGTGTGAGTTAACATTTCTGCTATATTAAATAACTAACATAAGGACTCCATTTTTTTTTGAGGTTACATACTCCACATGGCCTCTAGCAAGTCTGTAAACCTGTTGGAAAGATTCCATGTTTTCCAAGGTCAGTAAAGTGCTGCCTTCATTAAGGGAGTTGGCACCATCAGTATAGACCATGTTTTCTTAATGTAGAAAGGGCCTTGCTGTCCTTAGGAATGAATCTTGCATATAGATCTTCCTGAAGGGAAAACAATAAATAAAACAAATGTGGAGTTTACAGACATAGCTCATTTTCTTCTATTTTATGGAGAAACCTTTGAAGATTTTGAAGAAAATAGATTTTTTTTTCTTTTACAAGACTTGTATTTCTAACAAATGTTTTGCAAATGACAATTTTCCCCCAGAAGCATTTTCCTCTGACAAGTGATCTAGTCATGCTGAATTTCAGGAAGAAAAGATGTTTATTGAGAAATTTAGACACAATTAAAAACTGTGATGGGAATGGAAATTCACTGTTCTACCTTGAGTGTTCTGACTCACCAAATGTGCGGGTTCTCCATACTACCTGCTGGGTAGAGAAGATCTTGCTTGCAGCTTTTTGTAGAGTTCATAAGGGAAGATTCAGAAATATGAAGCTTTAGGATCTGAGGATGCTATTTTTATACATTTCAGCTTCACTTCTTCCCCAAGGTTTACTCTCCAACAGGGAGCTGCAGCCAATTGGACCTGCCAGGAATCTGCTCTCTCTTGTAGCAGTGGATGAGGAGTTGCCCTTCCCCTTTACCTGCTTCAAAGCTTATTACTCTACAAGCAGGATTCAGCTCCATATTCAGCCACTTGACAAGCAAGAGTAGGCTTTTGTTAAGTGACTACATTTCTGCTAATCATCTTACCCTCAAATCACAATGCACTTACATTCAGACCAGAAGATGATGAAACATGTTACTACTGTCATCCTTTTGTAGGCAAGGCAGCACTGGCAATGAAACAGTTTTCAGTAGTAATGACAGTTGAAATTTAAGGGTCAAGTGTCTGGTGGGTATTTTTTCAACAGTCCTACAAGTGGTGTTGACTATGGTGAAAACATGATGAACTAAGAACTGCTGTAGTTCCAGGAAAGCTTTCTCATGCTCCTCTTGTTCATTTCCCATCTTTCATTTCACTATTAGCTCATTGTTGCTTAGAGAACAGTCAATGAAAGTCGTATTCTTCTAGAAGAGTCTATTTTCAGTTGCATTCAAGTTATTTGATGTTCCCTTGCTCCTTTTCTCAGTAGCAACAAAGCTAACAGGACAGTATACTTCTAAAACCACTGGTGACAACAGCTTCACCTGATGTTTTCTTTGTGCCCTCACAGACAGGCGTTACTCCAGGAGGGAGAGCCAATGTAAGTCCTGCTTTCCTTAGCTGATCCCTGACTTTGTTCCTCTCAAATCTTTCAAGCCTAGCCTGAGCTCCATGATATCTTAGTAAACTTCCCTGCTGTACAGAGCCAGTCACAAAACTGGAGTGTTTTCATCTATTTTGTCTAGAAAGTCTTTATTTTCTTATGTGGACCACGTATAGTGGTAACCTGAACCCATCTAATACAACTGTGTTGCTTCTGTGTTGGTCCCCCTGTGATATGCAATATAATTATTATTTTCCTGCCTAATGTAAAAGTTTCTGGGTCATCAAACCAATTAAAGATTTGGTCAATGTGAGTTGCAGCCAAACCATCATGAGAGTCCTAGTTTGTCCCTCCACTCACATAACATTACCACTACCTCTTACGTTCCTAATAATCCCTTTGTTTCTCCGAGTTTGGTAGATGAATCAAGAGAACAATAGATGATACCTTTTTTGGAGGTATATAACCTGGTTCCTGGCTTGCTAGTGGCACTCTGCTCCACCTGCTTCCTTTGTGGCACCTTTGCAGATAGTGGCTATCATGACCCAACCTGGACAGTCCAGGGAGCCAGAGCAGGTGTGTGATTCCCTCAGACTAATTTAAGGTGAAATGACACCAAAAGAATGGTTAAATGGTTGTGGGTTCTTTTTATGGTAAAAGCAACCAGAACATGGAAAACATAATAGTAGGTGGTGTGGCCTCTTACTGAAACATTTATAGAAAGAAAAGAGAAGAAAGGGAAAAGAAAGATCAATACCCTTGGATTCTATAATCATGATGACAGACATGGTAATCCTCTGGTGATGAGCATGCATGTGACTCTTTGGGCTTGCGTTTCTAATTGTCTAGTCCTCACCTCTCAATTGTGCCAGTCACTCCCCTTAAGGACTTACATAGTACTTGTTCCAGAATGATCTTGTTCTTCCAGCTCCTAATATTCTGTGATTCTGTGCAGGTGCCATTTAGGGTGGGTGGTCTGGAGGGACCTTTTGAATGGTTGTGAGCTCCTTCCTTAAATGAACTCTCTATATCCTTTGGCCATATACAACAGTTCATATTCTGAGCTGACTTATCTGTTGTGGCTTATTTTCCTTATGTAATTATTTTGCCCTGTTGTTTGGGACATCAACACACATATTAACCCTTTCAGTCTCTCACAGTGACTGAGTACGTTCTTCTCTCTGTGATCCCAATGTGTAGGATGGTGTTGAAGATTATGATGACTTTCAATTCAGTTTACCTCCTGATAAAGCCGACTATATACCAGGAAATCACTTCTCACAGGCAAGCAAATTAGTGTTATTGATGCTATGATGTCAACTGTGCTACTTCATAAAGATAACCAAAGGATGGCAACCAATTAGATTTCACTGACAGCAATACCACAGCATCTGTCCAATAGGGAGAAGGTGCACACCCACAGCTCGACAATAACAATATATAATTGAAATTACAAAGCCCATAGAGGCTATTGTGGTGTTGTATTATAGGTAGTTACATATGTACAGCCTTATAGGAGGGTACTGACATACAAGGCTGGTCTTTGTAAGTTACTTCCAACTCAAGCCATTCTGCTCACCAACAAGTTTACAAAGCATTAATGTGGTCACAAACTATTTTTTTTTTTCAGAAAATTAAGCAAAAAGAACAGGCTGCATGGCCGACATCTCCTCCCTCACAGGAGACGGGAACAACTATTCTGTCCACGTTACACTTGCCTTTACTGTGACAGCGAAGCATGAACTGATCTGTGCCATGTCCCCATATGGCAGGCAGGTAACTTTCTCCCATGTGACTCTCATAAAGATAGCAGGGAAATGCAAGAGGCTGCAAGCAGCACAGTTTTTCTGGCCACTGCGAGAGCCCTGTGTGCAGAGTCACCTCGCACGTACTCAGAGAACAGCCAAGCGTGGCCACTCGGACTGGGTGTTCTAAATCATTCTAACCTTTCCCAATGTTTTAAGTTTGCTATTTAAAAAAAAATCTATTCAGTTTCTATTTCTGAATTTCTGTCTTTACACTCTGGTGTGCTCTTTGCAGAAGCAGGGAATGTACACACACGCTCTAGGGACAGGTTATTTTCTCTAGAATAAGGTGAAAAATATTCCCCACAATTTACCTGAAACAGGGATGCAAAAATGCTGTCTCTCTGCCTTTGCTAGTCCCATCCCTTCCTCTACAATGAGGAATGCACCCTATCCTGTGATTAATCCTCACAATTCCAACTCTAGGCAAAGGTGTTTCCAGTCATTTGCTCCTGGCTTGAGAAATTCTGGAACTAACTGTTCAAATCAGGCCATCTGTCTAGAAAAGCTTTTCTAAACTCTACCAGTGTTAAGTGCTTTATATCCCACCAGATAAGTTTCATATGCTCCCTCGTGTGCACATCCTCTCCTTCTCACTTCTCAGTGCTTCTGCATGCACAGTTGCCATGGGTGTAGGTTCATATAAGAACATAGATGGTATAGGTGGTTATCCCTCCCCCAGACTTGCCCAGGCAGGTTTTTATCTTGGCTTCTGAAATGGCACCAAAGCTGGTTTGTCTTCATCAGCCCTGGCAGGTAAATCATATTCACAGTGGTTCAGCTGCACTCATGGCTGACAATGGGGTGTATTTTTCATAGTGCAGTGAAGGCAGAAGGCCTCCTGCTTCCCTGAGAATTGAATAGTGTGTCTGTTTCAAGAGATGAGACAAGCAAATGGACATGGTGATCTGGGACATGTGTTAGATGGAGCTGCTGTTCATGCTCAAGGTAGCCTGTGTGATGCCTCTGCCTGCAATGTCTCCCTCTTCTCCCTTTGCTGCCTGAAAGACTTGTGACTCCAAGCCCCACCACTTGCAAAGCCTTGCCTTACATTGTGCTTCTCTCATGTGATGTTTTGAGGTTCTTTCATGTTAAAAATGAAATTAATGCTTTCTCTACCAGCAAGGGGAAAATATCACTTCTGGGTTTGTATGGAGGTTTTTCTGAGGACAAGGGCAAGCAAGTCTTCTCAATTTTTTTTTTCTGTTTTGTTTTGTTTTGGGGCTGGAGTGACTCAGGACAGAGCCCTGTGAGGCCATATATTGTGTGGCACAGCATCAGCTTTAAGCTCCCAGTTGTGTCACTCCTGCCCTGAGCAGCAGTGTGTGCTCTGCAGGGCACGTGCACATAAGGCAGAGGTGAGTAAAGGGCCGTGTTTTCCCGCCTTCATCTTCATCTTGGAGAATTTCAATGAAATGTGGGTTTTAGAGCTGCAACTTCACATACAGATGAGAAGATGCCCAAGTCCAATTATCCAAGCAGAGAAGATGAGTGGCTCTGAGCTGCGCTTTGGACAGCAAGATGACCATGAGCCAGCAATGTGCCCTCATGGCCAAGAAGGCCAATGGCATCCTGG
>VXBZ01012538.1:71283-98808 GCA_013399135.1 Heliornis fulica | reverse complement strand
CTCTTCTCAGTGATGGCCAGTGATAGACAAGGGTCAGTAGGGTCCAAGCTGGAACATTTTTCACCATGAATGTGACAGATCACTGGCACAGGCTCCCCAGAGAGGTTGTGGAGTCTCCTTCTCTGGAGACATTCAAGATAAATCTGGACACGTTCTTGTGTGATTTAATCTAGGATCTTGCTCAGGCAGGGAGTTTGTTCTAGGTGATCTTTTGAAGTCCCTTCCAACTCCTGACATTCTGTGATTCTGTGATTTGCTTGGTCCTGACAGGTGCTGCATGGCCTTGTGGCATCCTCACCTGCGCCACAACAGTGTTCCCTATACCAAGCTTTTCCATAAAGGGTAAAACTGGCATGTACAGAGCTGACTGCAGCACAAGACACAAGTGAGTTTAAACAAACCCTGTAATGGAATGTATGCTTTTCCAGGCATGTAATAAGCACAAGAAGATGTGAAATACTGTCAGTAAATGTCCCAGGCTCCTGTGCCATCCTCAGGTGTAAGGTGCTGGTGTCAGCACATGGGGGTAGCTATGTGAAATCCTGCTTTAGATGTGAAGGCAGAATCCAGATTACAGCGTTTGCTTTTGTGGTGTCGAGCTCTCAGAGTTGTTGTTGCCATCACTGTGTGTGTGTGTGTGTATGGGGAAGCTAGGGGAAGACTGAGATCCAGCCTGCTCCCTGTCAGTAAGGGGCAGAGATGCAGAGATAGCTGCTCCTAAGTGGGCCAAGGGCAAGGGGGAAAAGGGGAGAAGCTGCCCCCTCCCCCCCAATATGGGTATAGAGGATATCTGAGCAACAGAAACCTGTCAAGATAGTAACTAATAACAATTAATAATTTATTGTACATCAAATAGCAATTTTCCTCATGGTTTCCAAAAGCTCTTTACAGACTATATATAGTGACTGCATTACAGTGTGGTATGCACTTTTCAGCAGCCTGGTTTAGGAACAGTCATGCTGCTGAGGCACACTGGAGCCCATTCAGCCCAGAGGAACACTAGCAAAAGATCTGTACCCTCTCAATCCTGCCTGCCCATTTCACTGTTTAAATAAAAAATAAATTCAAAAGAGCACACTAGAAAAATCATTTGAGTGGTGAGGAGGTAGAGCATTGCACAGGTGTTATTTCTTCCTGCCTATTAAGAAAGGCTGTCCCAATAAATTCAATTGTATAGACCTTGAGAGAAGGAGGATGGGGGTTTGGAAGGAAACAAATGTATTTTAGCAAGCCTCTGATAATGACTTAAAATTGCTTTTCATCATAATTGCGATTTTAAGAGCTGACATTTAGTGATAAGCCAAGTGCTAGATGCTGATGGCTCATCTAGCCAGTAAGAGTCTTAAACAGTGACTGTTACACACTAATTCTTACCTATCCCTGGACCTGTTTACTTCATAATGGGAATGATGCTGCAGCTTTATGAGACAGTTCCGGGGGGGAAGGATGAAGTAGTGAGAGCAGCCAAAGGTGAGTCCCCAAACCTGCTAGCCAGCTGGTGGGCACGTAGCCATGCAATACACCCTTTCCCCATTGTGTCTGGATCTGCTCATCTCCACCCCAAAATGCTGCCACCGGGAAGGAAGGCACACAGCAACCATCTGAAGGGCAGAGCTCGGCGCTGCAGGATGGGAGGCGAAGCGTGTGCCTCGCTGAGAAGACTGCAGGGAGTGTAATGCTAGGAAGAAAGCAATTAAAAGAGCTGAGTAAACAAATGATAAATAATGTAGTAGGAGCTGGTGTAACGAACCTCCTTAGGAGAGCTCTGGCCCATAGGCCAGCCTCAAGTTCTCCTAACCAAGCAGGAGTAACCTCACCTCATACAGCCACCCAGGGCATGAAGCCACTTTGGAAGAGCAATTAGGGAAGAAGCCACTTACTTTGTCGCTCTTCGATCACAAGCTGTTAAGTTTGGGGGCGATGGGAATGCCCCAGTGGATTGACTGAGGCTGCTTTTTGGAAGCAGAAAGCTTACTTATGTAAATGTGTTTAAGAGGTGCCTTCCAGTGAAACCGTTTGCCACATTTCCTGCAAAGAGCTAATGGAAAACCTCCTCCTGGAGATGACGCAGCTAGGGCTGGCTTCCAGAATTCACCTGTGGATGCCTGAAACTCAGGTGACCTGCTAGAAAGATTATGTGCCCAGGGTACAGCCCTGGTTCTCCTGTTGATGGGCTGAACTGTCAGGGGACCTCCCATTTCCTGCTTGTTTTAATGGGCTTCGATAGACAAGTCGTGCTCTGAATGCATTTTGAGTTGCATTTCTTGCCAAAGACAGCTACAGCTCTGAGGTTGTGGGATTTCTTTGGGTTTTCTTCCCCTGCTTATCCTTAGATTTGTAATTATAAAGTATTTTCATTCATATGAAGGGCCTGATTTTGACATGAAGCCTGCAGTTACCGTTAGCAATAAGCAGTCCCCATGGCATTGTTCCAAGGGGAATGAGAGTGAACTGCTGTTGGAGATGCCTGAAAAAATGGTGCTGCTTGGAAACCTCACCTAAACTCCTGTTCAGTTTGTGCTTAGGAGGGAGATGAGGAAATGTTTCCCTAGTTAATTGCTGTGGGTTTCTGTTTGGGTTTGGGGTTTTTTTGTTTTGTTTTGTTTTTTCTCAGCACATCCAAACAGGTTTAAAGTATCAGCTCGAGCATGTATCGAGATTTCTTGTGCCACATACCCCAAAATATCCCCAAATTAAGGCAGTCTTTTCACTAGCAATGGGTACTGCCATTTGCTCACAGTGCTGACATGTCCCCCCAGATCAGGTGTATAGGTTTAATCCTAACATACAATGATGATGTTAGGCATCAGTGGGGATTCTGTTTTGCTCCACCCTCACTACATTCTCACTGTTACTCTTGATCTCGCTGTGGGGCTGAATTCTGTTCCTGGGTGAATGTGGCCCTCAGTGGAGGCAGTAGCCCTTAGGTTATGGTCTTTTGTGATGCTTCATGGTACTCTTCTCACTCATCTGTAACCTGCAGGACCCCCACTGAGCCAGCAGTGTGCTCTCATGGCCAAGAAGGCCAATGGCATCCTGGGGTGTATTAGAAGGGGTGTGGCCAGTAGGTCACAAGAGGTCCTCCTCCCCCTCTACTTTGCCCTGGTGAGACCTCACCTGGAGTATTGTATCCAGTTCTGGGGCCCTCAGTTCCAGAAGGACATACAACTCCTTGACAGAGTCCAGCACAGGGACACCAAGATGATGGAGTGGAACATCTTCCTGATGAGGACAGGCTGAGGGAGCTGGGTCTCTTCAGCTTGGAGAACAGGAGACTGAGGGGTGACCTCATGAATGTTTATAAATATGTAAAGGGTGAGTGTCAGGAGGATGGATCCAGGCTCTTCTCAGTGATGGCCAGAGATAGACAAGGGGCAGTGGGGTCTAAGCTGGAACATTTTTCACCATGAATGTGACAGATCACTGGGACAGGCTGCCCAGAGAGGTTGTGGAGTCTCCTTCTCTGGCAACATTCAAGACCAATCTGGACATGTTCCTGTGTGATCTACTCTAGATGGTCCTGCTCAGGCAGGGGGGTTGGACTGGATGGTCTTTTGAGGTCCCTTCCAACTCCTAACATTCTATGATTCTGTGATCTTGTGGGGTCTGCTCTCTGCTTCAGCACTTTCTTATTGAGGGGAACATCTGTTAGAGTGCCTTTCCCCTCCAAGGAGCAGAGAGCCCCCACAGGGTAGAGAGGAAGAGAAACAGAGGCAGATGAGAAGGCTGTGAAGTGGTGTAGACAGTGCAAAGCAAGATAGCAGACTGGTGAAGCCAATGCTGTAGCACTGCAATAGTCTAGTGGTAATACTGGTATCTATTGTGGTTGCATACAGGGAGAAGGGGCACATGGTTGTTGTACCCAAAGGTTGACTGCTGCTTCTTGAGCTTCTCTGTCATGCATGTTACATGGGGATAAGGGTATGTTCTGAGCTCACAGAAAGGCTGTGAAACTTGCAGCATGTAGCATTAGATTCCCCCTGAAAAGACCATCACAGCAAAACCTGGCTAAATGGACCTTCAACTGCAAATTCCATTAGTGGATTTCCTTTCCCTTTGTGGTGCTTGGCACACCCATTGCTGACACTCCAGAGACTCTGATCCTTGCCTTGGTGCCTCTTCTGCCAGTTTCATTGCTTGCTCCAGATCCTATCTCTTGCCTTCATCCTAGCAACCTGGCATGGTGGTCAGGTTGTCCTCCCTGTGCCCCATCCCAGGGGTCTGCCTTTTCTCCAGGCATATTGTATAGGGTGTCTGGACCATTTAAGATGAGTCTAACACTCTTTGGCTTCTTACTGTATTCATTGCTGGCCTCTGGGATCAACTTGTCCTTTCATTTCCTTGTAATGGACAGGGATGACACAAGCTTCAGAAATTCTGGCAATTTCTGCCTGTTCTCTTCCAGTCCTGCCTGGATTATTGTTTGCCAGTTAGCCATGGCTTCTGATGCATGTGCATACTTAAGGGTCAAATGGGTGTTTTCTCAGTTGAAGAGTGTCAATTCCTACCTTTCAGTGCTTGACATTGTGACTTGGAGGACTTTGTTAACAAATGTCTTGCTATCTCTTAAATCAACAAACAGAGAATTGAAAATGTCATGGTGTTGCAGTCTGAACATTTGTTTAGCAGAGTTTTAACCACTTCACAGACCTCTTCCTCTTCAGTAGTACCAGCATTGTTCAGCATTGCCAGTGGCTCAGCACTCATAGGATTTGGGAACTTGGCTGGAGATAACTGTAACCAGAGATCTGTGTTTCCCAGGAGCTGCTGCAGGCTCTAGGGTAGTGTTCTCCAGTGAGTGAAGACCATTCCAATGTTAACACTTCCCTAAATAAGACCTACTTGCATCTCCTCTACCCTGTTTTCATCCAGTGGTCTTTCCCCACCTATGCTTTCTTTGTACTACTGCCAGGCTTTATACCCCATCAGTCCTTGTCACCATTGGACTTCTCATCCAACCCTAGACTCCTTGATGAGCAGGACTAAATCATGCTCTCTCTCCTCCTCATGCTCATCTCCTTACATTGTACTAATTCTCTGGTCTATTTCCATTTCTCTCTTCTGACTACTTGTGTTTTCCCTCAGCACAGCCTCCAGTCTCACACGCTTCCTCATGCTGATTCACAGCCCCAGTATCCCCTCACACTTTACATCCACGTGATTCTTCATAGGCAACCTGTGGATTTTTATTTCATAGGCTTCTGCCATGGTAAATTTATCTGCATTTCTCTTGGCTGTATCAATGGCACATTTCTGGCATGAAGCACCCTCTTGTGCCAAATTTTGTGTTCTTGCTCCTTATCTGAGACCACTAGAGATTTTTTTAGAAGCAGCAGATTGCAACTTCCCCTCTCTTTCCCTACTGTCTCTCTCAAACAACAGGTAAACTCTTGAAGATGAAATTGAAGATGGACACAGCCTCCCCCCAAAAAACAACCCAACAACAACCATCAAACCCAGCATTCACAGATATCCACTCCTACAGTTGAAGTCTGGAGAAGGTCTAAGGAACTAAGGAAACGATGCATCATACGGTACATACTCAGGCCTACCTGTAACAATTGTTACACTGTTTTTTTTTTGTTTTGGTGTATCTGGTTGGGTTTTTGTGGAGGGGTTTGGGGGTTTTTGAGCACATACAAGAGGTTATGGTGGAACTGATTCTGTCCTAGAAGTAGAGGATTCCAAGCCCTCTGAGATCCTTCATGCCTGTTGTTGTGAAAGCGGAAGTGTATCTCCCCACAGTAATGGAGAGAGAGGTGAGATACTGAGAAGGAGAGGGAGAATATGGTATTTAAAGGAAGGGGGAGTCCTGAGTGGAAAGTGTTCAGTCAGGGATTTCTGTCTCATTGCTCTGACCTCATCTGTGCTTTGAATCCCTGATTTTGTTTTCTCTGGACTCTTCGGAAAGATTCTCTTTCTATCTCCTCCCTTCCTCTTCCCACTCCCTGAAAAAGATCCTGCAAGGGGTTGTGGCCAGTGCACAAAGATGGCACAGCACCTCAGCCCCTCCTCATGGGCCAGCTCCTTCTCGTTCATCCCTGCTCCTTGCAGCTATGCCACCTGTTTTCTCTAAGGGCTCATTGCTTTCATGCTGTCCTTTTATACAACACCAGTCACGGAGCTAACAGGATGGGACCCGGAAGATGGCAGAGCGGGAAACGGAGAAGGAGGGAAGAAATGGTGGGGGCCTGAGGAGAGAGAGGATCATTACCTCTGATCTATTAAGAATTCTCCAGGGGGACAGCCAGTAGGCTGGAAAGTGAATGATAGCTAAACCAGATGAAGGATTGTTCTGTGTCCCTGATGTATTTTATCCTCGACAGGGATTTAGGTTTTTTAACTATCAAACTAACTATTTCTCATATATATATTACATAAGCTGTGAAAGATAAAGCACACATAGCATCAATCATATCTCTTGTCAGAATCTCTTTACCTCTTCCTTTCTTTTATTATTTTTTTTTTCTTTTCACTCTTCTTAAATTTGACCCAAACCAAGGGAATTCTTATAAGAAGTTGACCAAAATGTAACTGAAGGACTATCTGACTACTCCAGAATTCAGGAGGAAAAGTAAAAGGGTTGAATGAGTTGATCCTCCCCCTCTACTCTGCCCTGGTCAGGCCTTACCTGGAGTCCTGTGTCCAATTCTGGGCTCCTCATTACAAAACAGACAGGGATCTCCTGGAGAGAGTCCAGTGGAGGACACAAAGATGATGAAGGACCTGGAGCATCTCATATGAGATCATATAAGCATCCTCATATGAAGAAAGGCTGAGTGAGCTGGGGCTGTTCAGCCTTGAGAAGAGAAGCCTGAGAGGGGATCTCATCAGTGTTTATAGATATCTAAAGTATGGGAGACAAAGGGAGATGGACAACCTCTGTTCAGTGGCCTGTGGGGACAGGACAAGGGGCAATGGTCACAAGTTGGACCACAGACCTTTCTACAATGATGTGTGGAAGAACTTCTTCATGGTGAGGGTGATGGAGCACTGGGACAGGCTGTGCAGGGGGCTTGTGGAATCTCCTCTGGAGATATTCAAGACCTGTCTGGATGTCGGCCTGTGCGACCTGCTCTAGGGAACCTGCTTTGACAGGGGGGTTGGACTCAATGATGTCTGGAGGTCCCTTCCAACACCTACAATTCTGATAATTCTGTGTGAATCTGATAAACTGTGGTTTTGGAGCTGGGCAGTGAATAGAAGGGAGCACTTATGAGTGCTTCCCTCTCCACCCCCTCCCCTGCTTCCCATTTCTATCAGTTGAAAGAGCTCCTTCTATACGGAACTCTGTCCATGTGAAAGTCTGTGCTCCTTAGAAATCCAAAGACAGGGAAGGTGGGATACTGGCTCTTGAGGATTACAATAACTGCTAATCCCTCCTCTGTTGATTNTGAGTAGAGAAATGGATTTGTGGATGAACACACAGAGACCTTTTGAAATATCTTTTCAGTCTGATATATTCCCAGATCTGTGTTCCCTCTGCCCATATCAGCCTGACTCAATCTCCAGAGTGCTGCAATATCCTGATGTGATCTTGCCTTAGCCCTGACTCTTTCTTGAGGTAGCCCAGTGAAGGAAACAATGAGAGTACTCTTCATTGCTTTGCTATCTTTCTAGTACACAGATTAAATAGGAAAAAAACCCAAACAACAAACAAAAAAATCTGCAACAAAACTCATTGATAACCTTGTAGTCTCCAAACACATTTGCATTTGCTGCTTAGTGCACGTGCCTGTGAGACTGTATGCAAAACAGGGTGCAGCCATAGTGTTGTTCCCTGTAACCCCATGAACTGACTGCACTGTAATTGCAGATTATTTGAGATTCAATATGGTACATCTAATGTGGTGAGAAGGAACAATACAGCCCCATTCAATTTTTGGATCTCAATTTCAGAGATGCTGAGTATCCAGTGTACCATCTAAAATCAGCAAGACTGATGATGCTCTGAGAACCAGGCAGGTCCTTGTATTTTTTCTTTTCTGATTTCACCTTAAATTAACCAGACATTTTTTTTCTGTGCTTCTTAACTCAGCCTTTTATTATGTTTGATAGAGTGAAAGAATGTTTTTTTTCCTCCTCTTGTATCTTGCACAATGGAGAACATAATGCCTCTGCTTTGAAGTCTTTTCTGTTATCCTACCTATAAAGTCAGGCCTCTCTTTTGGTTTCCAGTTTAATTAAATGCACCTACATTGAACAAGAAAGCTGTAATGGAGAGCCTGAAATGGCCTCTTCCTCTTATGGTAGAACTCAACCTTGTACTAGTGCATACTGGGTGTTGTAGCATGCCTGGCCTGTTTTAAGAACAGGGAAGAGTGGGGAAGGATTGTGGCTGTTTTCAGGTCCTCTGCTGTCAGTATGAAGTGACTGCTGGGTTGGTACAGCAGCTCTTTGGCTTCCTGTCTACACCAGAAGAACTAGATGACCTTAACCAATCTTAGTTGGAGATGTTTTCTTCAGTCAAGTCTTGTAAGTAATAGTTGAGCACGCTTGGGTCACTCTGGACTAGGTGTTCTTTGAAATTATGCAGGAGCTGTAGAAACAGAAGTCTTCTAAATAACAGAATTTTGTAATGGTTTTCCTCATCCACTTAGTTTGGAGCTGCCATTTGTGTCTCTAATATTTCTCAATGGAGTGTTTTCTGTGGCCACTTGCTGGACAGTATCCAGGTGGCATAAAAAGGCTAATAACTTGAAAAGGCTAATAACCTTCACCAGGTTTGTGGTAGAAGCCATTTGATGTTTAATTCTGAAAGAAATATTCATCTCAATAGAAAATGTTGGGTTTGTCCCATTCAATGTTGCATTATGCATGCGGAGCGGCACAAGAAATTACTCCACTTGGCAAACATTTGGTGGAGCATATATACTTGAATGATGCTTGTCAATAGAGCTGCCTGGGTATTAATTTTAGCCCACAGTTTATCTACCAGCACTGTATATTCTTAATAACTTGCATTGATTGCTGAACCTTAGTTTTCACCTCCTTTGTAGATAGAAATGGGCCCAATTAGCCACATCCAGAATTGGAACTTTCGTGCTCAATATTAGGATACCAAAGATGGCTTCCAGCCATTGATTTCATCCCAATGACTTGAAGATGAGTGTCACTCAATCCCTCTTAAAGAGCTTGTTGCAACCTTTTGGGAATTGCAGCTTGGATCCACCTGATGATACAGCCCTCATCAATGCTCAGTCTATATGAGCACTGAAAGAAAGGTTTAACATCACTAGAGCAATTACCTTTGCCCTGAGAAATGTGGCTAATTTAAAAGTGACTCTTTACAGCTTTCCATTGCTAATTGTGCATTTGTTAGGATGCCAAGCCTGGCATGGACTGAATACTCTTACTCCTCTTATTTAGGGTAAAATATCCTATGTGTGCCATGGCAGGCAGGAAAGCCAGTCATCAGTATTATGCCAGCCCATAAGTATGTGATATTATGCCGATAGACTGCTGACAAGGACCTTGTCTCTGCAAATTTATCTGTTGCCATGAGCTATCTTGCTTTGGAAGTAGGAAAAGAGAAGTTGGTCCATACTGTTTTATCCATTATGGTCTCATGTGTAAAGGTCTTGATTTGTTATGCCAGCTTCACTGCTTCCCACACAGCAAGGCCAGAGTGAGTTTCCTTGTTTCACAAAACCTCTTTCATTCTTAAACAACAGACACTTAATTGCCATCAGTCATTGTAAAAAGGAGAGCAGTATCAGTCTCACATGTGTTGACATCGCAGGTCATTCCTACTGGTAACTTTCATTTAAAGTGTGCTAGAATATCTGTCAGTGCTGATATGTGGAAGACTCTGCTGTGTACAATCTGTAAATATTAGATTTGGCAAATACATTGCAGCCTTTTCAAGTGCTTGGCTTCTCCAGATGAGGACATATTCTCCCATGTGCCCAGTCAGCATCAAGCAGCTCCTATTTAGGGTTAAAATTTGAATGGGGATCAGCTTCTTCAAAAGAATTTTGAAGCTTAGACAGATGCCAAGTTCTGCTGGAAGCCTGGCTCACAGTGCCCTTGACTTTGCCTCAGTCCAGTTGGATATGATGTCCAAGAGGAGGAGTTCCTCCATATTGCACACAGTTAGGTACCATATGCCCTTTGAACATCACCCTTTGACAGCACCCTAGAGTTTCTCTCTTGTCTGTATGTCACTTCTGCATGCCTATGCCTGGTCAATTTACATTTGCTTTGGAAGGCCTGAACACAGGCCTTGTGCGGCAATGGAGGCCTTGGATCTTGTTATAAATTCTGAGGAACTTATGGTCTTACCTTTCTGTTACCATGTGTCTTTACCCCATTTTTTTTTTTGTTCTGAGGGCAATTTTCACTAGAACTCATGTCAGCTGCTACAGTATAAAATCTATACAATGAAAAGTGTTCATATCACAGGAAATGGACCCAAGATGATGATCTGTTCAGTTCCTTTCCTGCCCCGTTTGCCATGATCCTTCTACAAGAATTCTTCCAGCTGTAGGAAACTTGCCAAGCACTTGCTACTATATCACTAGTGACCTTATGTACATCCTGACCTCTCTGGTGCTGATCCCAGCTGGCAAGGAACAGCCAGTTTGCACAGTATTAAGCTTTCTTAACCTCCAAATCAGGGAGCCACATCCAATTGGCAATTTGGGAATGGTTCTTTGACCCTGAGAATTCCCATCCTGTGCCCAAGAATTGTTTAAGAGAATGCCAGTGAACTGGGTCCAAACCAGGCCAGGAATTGCTTTAAAATTTGAAAAATACAAGTTATGAGGTTCAAGTGCCTGGGAATGTTTCTTGACACTGTTATTTATTCAAATGAAGGAATCCATGATGTTCCCATAGTTTGTGATATTGCCCTTGTGTTTATAGGAGCCCTTCAAGCAGAAAGAGGTCTCTCTTATAATGATTTACCTTATTACCCATTAAGCATGGTCACCACTTAATGTATTACACTCAGATTCTCCCTAACATCTTTAGCTGCTATTTTCATTGGCACAGCAATACCAACTGCTTTCTGAAAGGTCAGGGCTTTTTCAGACAACAGTATCATTTGGATGCTTTCCTTATGTAACTGATATACTAGCCAGTCCTTTTAATGAATACTTAAATTTACTCAAAGATCATAAACCTTGGTGAGCATCTTCAGTTTGGGCACATAATGACTGGGATATTCAGTGGGATTTTGATCACAGTTATTAAATCAAAATCGCCCTATGCTAATGAACAGCTTAAGACCAAGGCTCCCATAGCACCGCCAGAGTGTTAGGCAATGCAGTCATCTGCCTTTCACTTGTAATATAATCTGCAATATAACAGAGTTTGTTCTAGTGCAATAACTTCCCCTTCTCTTCATTTTCATTACCTTCTGTCACATGGCCCACTGTTACCATAATGGTGGTTACTGAGAAGACTGTTAATGACAAACAAAAGGGGGGGAGGGAATCCTTTATTTCCAAGACTCACTCTTTTGTCTAATGTCTCTGTAGCACACATTTTCTCCATGCCTGACTCAAGAGGTTAAGGTGGAGAAAAATAGCCTTAATCACAGGAGCTGTAGTTGGGAAATGAACTCGTTTATCCATGAGCTGTCCCATAATTCCCCTGTAGAAGAGTGCTGCTATGTTCTCCATCCTGCACAGTGTAGATCCAAGTGACTCCAGGAAAAGCTAAGAAAAGCCTCATTCAGGAAGCTCCAACTCACTCTACTGGGGTCTACACCTCTATTGTGAAATGTGCAGGAAACTTTTAGGTGCTACAAAACCGGAAAGGTTGAAAACTGCTTCCTCATAACTGATAGCAATTATTAAGTAGACAAGGCCCACAGGCCCAATAGAAATTGCCTAAAATCTTATCTTCCTGGATTTGGAGCTAGAATTTAGATTTAGAGCCATGATGGCTTTCAATATCTATTGGCCAATTAGTCTAATGAAGAATTTTATTGTTTGTTTTACTGTCGAATCAAAGGATTGGTATCGGTATTCTTTTTTTTAATGGGGTAAAAAAGCTTAAAGGCATTTTCTGATGGGATTTTTATAACCACCATCGAGATGAATGGTCAAGTGCCATGGAACATTATGCTGATCATAGGCAGTTTCCAAGGAAACTCAGGATGGAGTTTCTAGAAGCTCTTCATGGAGAAGAGCAAAGCTACAGCCTGTTCTTGTCAGAAGGAAAGTCCCAGGTTTGGTTCATGGCTCAGCTGAAGAACTCTGTGAATCACCTAAAACAGGGATATTCAGGTAAGTAATTAAGTGGGGACTGTCACATATTTGGTGCTTTGGCCCAAGCTGTGAAGACCAGATATTTGCCACTTAGACTAGAAATGGTTACATGGGCACCCCTCAGCTTTCTGGAGTAGGAATTTGCTGAGTGATGGAGGTCACTTCAAAGAAGTGGACGTTCAGAGAAGACTGCTGCCATCAGTAGGGAAGCAGCCAGAGACGGTGCTCCTGTGAGCCACACATACGGTCTCTGTGGAGGGTGCTACTCAGCAGCACTGCTTGTGGATGCTGGCCAAGAGAATGAAAAGCTGATTTAGTTGTACATTTGACTGCATAGGCTACTGAAGGACAGCCTTTAGCATTGCTTAAGGGAAGGCTGGGAAAAGGTTAGATGGCATGTTTGTTGCTGATGGTTTTTTATTTGAATAACACAAACACACCACCACACACAAAAGTACTGTTCTAAGCAAAAAATGTAGCTTTTTCTCAATTCCTTTCCCTTTCCCCACAAAACTAATGGCTTTACCAGTAGCTTCAACCACAAATCTTTCAATCTGTCCTACAACATACTGGAATGGTTGCTGCAGTATTACCTTCCCTTAGTGTAGATGCAGCAAAATCAGTAGAGATACTGTATATTGCACAGGAACAAGGTGTGAACTCTAGTAGAATATGATAGGTTTAAAAAGGCATTAGCATCTCAATAGAAAGATTGCATATGATCCATGCATAATTTTCTACAAATAGAACTAGTTTAGAGGATGGTTGCTCAAAGGTCGGAGATACTGGTAGGATATTTATTTTTTTTAACACAGCAAACTTCAGTCCAGAGGCCATCTTGTAAAAGGTGTTAATGGTAGTCTATAAGCTTCATGTGACCCGGCATCATTGGTGGGAGCTGTTGGACAATAGCATTAAAAAGGATATCTTCTTGGGAAGCAGTGCAAAAGCCATTTCAGGGATTACTCAAGAGCTGATGGAAAAAGCAGGAGCTGAGAATAGAATTCTGAAACCTCGAAAGTCACAATTGCTTCGAAGTGCAGGGCAAGGACCCATTTCCCCCTCTCCATCCTATGAAAAATGTAGAATAATTTTTCAGTCAAGATTTTTAACAAAAATGTTTACTGATAAGGAGTTCCTTAGTTAAAAAAAAAGCTTTTATTATTTTTTATTTTAAAAAATATAAAATTCAGTGACCACTTCGATAAAAGTAGTAGATAAAAAATGTTAGAGGAAAACACAAAACAATCAAAGATTTTTCAAGGACTTATTCTGTTTAAAACAAAACAAACAAAAAAAGCTTTCACATGTCTTATTTAAAAGAAAAACAGCAAACCCCCCCCAAACCCTCCACCCCCCAAAATAAATCCCAAGCATAACATAGCATATCCCCCACCCTGCTTAAAGTACTCTGAGGTTACAACTGATACAGTTAAAACTCATCCTTAAAATCCTGGCTTAGTGACATTTACAGAGCACAGGTATCATGTGCTGCAATGAGAAAAGTCCATCTTTCTTGAGAAAGCTGCTGTGTTCTCGTGGTATGGCTTCTGGTCCAGCTGTTCCTGAAATATTTTAGAGCTGCAGCACCAAAGCCCATCTAGATCCCATTAATAAGATCTCTATCTCCAATCCTGGGTTGCATGTTTTTTTTTTATTTTTCTGGTGGAAAGACACTTTCTGACCTTGGTTGCTCTCGTGCCAGATAAAAACCAACTGAGGATCCAAGAGCTGCAAATGCAGGACACAAGTGACAGGATGTGCTTTATGCCTATCTGTCTCAATCTAGGAGCACAACACTCATCTAATTAGAGCCTCCATCAGTCAGATATTGGGAAGAAATTCTTTCCTGTGATGGTGGTGAGGCCCTGGCACAGGCTGCCCAGAGGAGCTGTTGGTGCTCCCTTCCTGGCACTGTTCAAGGCCAGGTTGGATGGGGCTTTGGGCAGCTTGATCTAGTGGAGGGTGTCCCTGCCCATGGCACAGATGGTCTTTGAGGTCCCTTCCAACCCAAACCATTCTGTGAGATTCAATGAATTCTGGGCAAATAGAGTCTCTGTGTGCTCTGCCAGTTTACTGAAGCATTGAACTCTCAAGAAGTGACTTACGGTTTATCTCAGATTTATCTCTCTGCTCATTGTTGTGTATAGTTTTGTTTTTTCTTTCTTCAGACCTGCTTTAATGAGTATGTTTTCTAACATTGCATCCTTGGAACAGGCCCAACAAATATGTTAAATGGTTTCTCCCTCCCTGAAAAAAGGGATTAGTGCCAAAAACCACTCCTTGAACCTTAAAACAAAAGGAAAAAAAAAACCCAACAAACAAACAACTCAACAGCCACAACAAGCAAACAAACCATAAACACCGTGGTGAGAGCTTTTAGTCAGGGCTCTTACTTCAGTTGGTTGCCAGCTCCTTGCATTCTGCTTCATCTTTTCTCTAAACTTTTATAGCCCCTAATCGTCTGTAAAGTATTGCATACCCCTATGGTGCTATATAAATGAAATAACAATGATGCTCTTGAATTAATTGGGTGCGTTTGCATACAGTAGTCTTACAACATTCTTTCCTCTTTATAAGACCCTCTCATGTGAGGCTGCAGGTCCAATTGCCACAGATAATTCAGTGTTAGATTGAAGTTGTATATGAGGAATCCAATTTTTTCCCTTATGAGCCCTTTGTGGGGAGAATATGTTTTAGTTCATTAAAGGCGTACATTAGGCAATTACTTTATGTTCTCCTCTCTCATTCCTTCCTCCTTTTTACTCCTCAGTTTTACAGGTCTCCTCACAAAATCCCAAATCTTATGGAGGTTTACAAATTTCCATTTGCATCTTACCCCCACCCACTGCTCCCCCATCCCTGCCCAGAGAAAAAGAAGCATCTCTCCCCAAATACAACACAATATTTGCCTAGTTGCCTGTTCACTACTGTTGTTTGCCAGAGTTGAAGGCAAAAGTCAAACATGTCAAATATATTGCAAGTTCTCAGACTGAAATGGTTGCCAAACCATTAATTCCTCACCTTTTAGATAATGTGCTATTTCATAGAATCATAGAATGATTAGGGTTAGAAGCGACTCCCAGAGGTCATCCAGTCCAACCCCCCTGCAAGAAGCAGGGACACCCCCAACTAGATCACGTTGCTCAGGGCTTCATCCAACCTGGCCTTGAACTTCTCCAGGGATCCAGGGGCATCCACCACCTCCCTGGGCAACCTGTTCCAGTGCTCCACCACTCTTACAGTAAAGAACTTTTTCCTAATATCCAATCTAAATCTCCCTCCCTCTATTTTGAAACATCTATTTTAAAAATTTGTTGGGGGAAGGTTCTTCTACTTCCACAGAAGTGACTGCAAAGTGGGCATCATTAGTCAGGTGTCCATCCAAAGAAATTTGATGCAGAGAGTCACAGGGAATGGTTAGGAGATTTTATTTCAAGAACCAGTTCAAACCCTTCATCTAACCAGCCCAGTGAAGCCACAGAGGCCGTTTAGGTACGTAGAGAAGTTTCATATGAAGAGTAGGACAGATCAGCTAACAGCCCTCTCTGATTTTTCTTTCCTTTGTGGTGAATAAAACAGTGCCACGTGCAAGCTCAGCAGCTGCAGACTGGCTCAGATGCAGGTGGAGGCACCCATGCACCAAATGTCTGGAGGATTCACTTTACATCTTTCTCAGCAGACCCTTAGGTACCATTTCCCATACCAAGAAGCCAACAGCACTCATACCTTAGCTCTTGGAATTCTGACCTGATAAATTGTTTTCATTTGTCTTAGGAAGAAGCTGTAGATTTATGACTCTTGGGAGTCATGACTCCTACAGCAAAAAGCTGTAGGTGGGTTTGAAGAGAACTCAGTGGGATTATGCAAGTGTTTTTCTTTGTACAAATTAATCTATGGCCCAAAGCCCATGCCAATAATGCACAAGTAGTGGCATCCAGAAACCAAAAGTGACAAAAGAGTGACAAAGCACACATGCAGATGCCCTTGTGTTGCTCACAGGCACAAAGGCTTTATCCACATTCTGAGGGTGTGACTCCTAAGGAGAGAACAGGCATCAATAGTGCCTTTTCTGCTTTGCTCCCAGCTCTCAGATGCCCTGGGTTCTGCTGTCATGGCAATAACCATGGGCAAGTCGCTCAGCTTCCCTGTACCTAGCTGGCATGTTTGGGTACCTATTTATTTCAGCCTTAGTAAATAAGAGGTTAAACCAGCCATGGTCCTTGTTGGCACTAAGGCATGATGAAAGCTGAAGAAAAATGGGAGCGATCCCTCTTAACCAGGCTTCTTACAGTTCCTAATGATGACTGTGATAAATAGCTTACAAGTGACTTTGACCATCTACAATTAATCAACACATCCCATAGTGCAAGATCACTGCTCTCTGAGGTGCAAGGTCACGGGCTTGCTCCTGACAGCATTTCTGAATGAGCCTGATTCTGTTCCTGCCACTTGGTTTCACAGAGTTCAGATGAGAAGGGAGTCACCCATAAACTGTGAACTCTCTGTCACCCAAAGCAAGTGAAAGTGACTTCCATGGGGGATCTAGCACCTTGGGAATGCAAGATGATGAGAGCCAGCAGCATGTTAGCACTGCATGTGTGGGCATCAACTAGCCTCTGTAGAGCTGTGGGACCAGGAGCTACTCATTCTGCAGGGATAGGCAGTGCAGCGTGGGGAAATCCAGATCAAAGGCCTGCAGAGGTTACTGGAAAGATGTCAGGGAGGTTTCAGCTCACAACCCCTAGAAAAACACCTAAAGAAAGGAAATGTGGGAGTCCTCTCTAAACTTGGAACCCATTTGAAGCACAGCCTTGAACACTCAAAGGCAAAGCCTGACATAAGAGTACTGGTCCTGGTTACTCGGTTCTCTTTCCTTTCATTTTTAATTTATGGCCCATTTTCTATTTTTTTTCTATTTCCATTGCACAATTTTCCGTCACCAAGTTCCCTACTCATCTGCCACTTGTCTGGGCAGCTGTCATCTAAATCTACACCTTCCCTGCCCCTGTCTTCACCAGCCTGACAGCTGAAGCTGCAGATGCCCTCTTTTCCCTGCCTTCCTCTCCAAGACTATTTTCAGATGACACCCCTGTAAAATGTAAAGAGGAAAGCCACAGAATAAAGGGCTCATGTACTCTGCCTTTGCCAAGATACCTGGGTGAACACAAAAGAGAACCAAGCTGCTCAGTGCAGAGGGCAGAAGAAAGGCTGACCACATGTTCTGAATTTTCTGGCATTAGAAGCTCAGTTTCCCTTGACCTGTACCTGGTAGTGCAGCAAAGAAGCTGTAAGACACATATTGGTGCTTATTCTAGGATGTAGCATCCCTCCTACACTGATGTTGGGCTACAAAGTCCAGTACCACCTGGCCTCTGGATGGCCAGAGTAACCTTACAGCATTAATTTGTTAACACCTTCATTACAATCTCTATTATATTGACTACAGCCTTAATCTAGATCTTCTCTGTGAACAACAGCACATGTTTTAGTTAGCAGAGCTGTACACTAACTGTGTAATTCTGTCCTGGAGCTGTCTGTGAAGGGTCAGTCTTCCCAATCCACATAGCTTCTGTTTGGCAAAATAAAAGTGTCTGAGAAAGGGCAAAAGGAGTCTCTAAATCAGTTGCTGATGCAACTCAGAGGAGCCTTTTTCTCTTTTTTTTTTAATTCAAGCAAAGCTCAATTGATACTGAAGCAAGGCCCTGAACAATGCAATTCCCAGGTCTACTTTTCTGACAATAGCTTGATAAAGACCATGCTTATTATTAGGAGAGGGAAACTGGCATTGTGGGACCAGGAGAGATTCACAAGTTAAACTAAAGCTATGGCTGCACTGCTGTGAAACTGGTCTAGAGACCGAAGACCACGCACCACATTTGCATCCCGTCCCCGTGGCTGCCATTCAGAGAGCCAACTGGATGCCTGCATAAACATGCTTGTTGACCCAGTGACTCACCAACTGTGTTCAGGCAAACAGAGCACTGGGGACTCTGAAATATGTGCCTGGTCAACACCTGAGCTTGCATTTATAAGCTTGGAGTCTGCACCATAGAGAAGTCTGACCTTGGGGTAACTTCAGTCTATCTAAACAGAGCCTAAGAGTAATGAATAAATTTGGAGGTGAACTATGAATATCTATGCAATGACCCTCTTACAATTGTGACCACTGACAGTTTCATGGCAACTATAGATACCTCCTGCCTCTAGTAGCAAATCTCTCTTGTTTAGTTTGAAGGATGGTCCTTTTATTTTTTTGTATTCTAAGTGTCAAAAGTACAGGCTACTTGCTTCTCATACAGCCCCCAAAATATGCCATGTTTTGCTTCATTGATTTCTCAAGTGAAGCTGTCGTGGAGGTGGAATCATGCTCAGCCAGATATGGAGTCATTGTTTAGTCTTGCATTTGTCCTCAGATCCTTTGGGGATGCAATGCAGCAGTCTCAGTTTCACAAGAAACTTGCAACATAACCTCTCCGGGGCACTTAGTGAAATGAAATTCTGCACTGAGAGGGAAAAGTTGCACAGATTAAATGTGTGTTTATATACTTTTCAATTCTTTACTCACTGTGAACATATGAGTGTTTTTTTTCAGGTTATTTTCATCAGCATGCTCTATTTTCCTCATGTCAAGCAGTGAGAAAACAAAGCTTTATTCAAGCTTAGTTTAAACAGACCCATGAAGTTTGTGACAGAGAAAGGATTTGGAATCTACTTTCCAGAATTTCTAGGACCTCATGGGATTTCCACATCAGATCTGTTACTGCTTTCAATGTTTGATCCCAGCAATATTGTTGTAAAAACATGTTTTCCAAGTCGGTGGAAGCTTCATATACCACTGAGTTTCCCTCTCTAAGATGCTAACCTCTAAGGTTAGCTACAATGGAAACATCTGCTAGTCTAATTAGTTCATGGTGTTTGTTGGCTTTGCTGTTGGTGGGAAAAGCTGTAGCATGGATGTTGTTCTTTTGGCAATAAAGTGTTTCTTCTGATGGAAGACACTGTTTGAGGAATGAATGGAACCACCCTGAGAGAAGCAAATCTTAAAGATCTATTTTAGGGTTCTTAGTGGATATAAGAGTATGTGATCTTAGGAAAAGCTGTTGCACTATCACATGCCTCAGTTTCTCCATTTGTAAAGTAGCAATGCAATGGGCTCTTGGTCTCCAGATGGACAGAACTGCACAAAGCCTGGTTATTTCTGCCATTCTGGATGCTATCACATGTATTATTGGCACGGGATTTGGACCATAGAACAACATGTTGCTGGAAAAATGGGAGGGCAAAGAGAAACACCACAGAACCCTTTGGTATCACAGAAAGTGGTGTTGTAGAGAAAACAGTTATATCCATATTTTCTGGCTGAGGCAGCAGGCCCTAGGAGACAGTATCTTGCCCAAGCTACAGTATTTAATGCAGTTGTCCTTCCTCTTCCCTATTCTCCTCTCCCACTATTTATACATGGTCTGCAATTCCATATCATTAATAAGATTTGTGAGCTCTTTGGGGAAATGGACTGTCTCTTCTCCTATACTTGTACAGCTTGTACAGGGATATAAATAATAATAGCCATTAACGCTAATAATGTGGTTTTTAAACTCCTGATCATCCTTTGAAAAAATAGCTCAAGAGAGAAATTCTGCTTTGAAAACGAAGCTACTGGCAGAAACTATTAACATTGCAAAGGCTAGCAGAAGTCAGGTAGTGCCAAACTTAAAGCTGTCTCTTCATGTTTTTTCATTAAGTGTGAGTCTGCAATTGCACTGCAGTCTTAGTTTTTTAAATACTAGGTGAGTTGGAGGCTCTTCTGTGGCCAGTGTGCTGAGTGTTTGTCTTTCTTAGCACCTGGTATCAATAGCTTGAAATAGTTTCTCCCCATCTTTGTGTAGAGCATCTAGCACAACAGGCTTTGGTCACAGGGAGGACTCTGCTCTCCCCTGCAGCACAGGTGATGGACAGCACAGGGGAAGGTACAGGCACACTCAGAGGGAGGAAGGAAAGGGAAAGGGCCACCTTAGTGACTTTGCTGTTGAGGGGATCAGGGTCAGAGGCCATTGTGGTTGGTGAGAATATTTCAACTGCTTCTCCTGCTTGGGAGCAGGTCTTCTGTGATGCATGGGAGTGTGTGGAGCCCTGCCTATGCAGAGAGTCCTCTCTGCACAGTGCAGAAACCCAAGTGTTTTCCTGCCACACAAACCAAGAAGTATTTTCCAGGCACTGTAATTTGGCCAGATGAAGACCCATTGAATGCAACCCTGTTTGCCTGTTTTCTACTCCTCTGTGTAATGTTGTCCTCCCCACCACAGGCTTGACTTCCCTTCCACGATGCAGTGGTATTCTGAGTGGGCTGATTCTCTAGTGGGTTAGAGACATAGATGAGGGCAGATTTGTAGGGAGAATTACTGTCAATTATTAGACATACAGTTAAAAGTCTGGAAACACTTTTCACCATGCAAGCCCATATGCCTCTGGAAAGCCTGTTTTGATTTGTTCTTTCAGATATACTCTTTAGTTTAATAAAAGATATTATGTCTTCCTACAAATCTTGCTGCACATTATTAGCCTTTCAACTCTCTATCCACTCTAATTTCTGCACTGGAACTGTTAAAATAAAGGCACAAATTGTTTCTTTCACTGATCATAAAGCAATCCTCCAGTCTCAAGTATCTTAAAAATCCAAACCCTTGCTTGCTCCAGCTTTCATAAATATAACCAAAATCATAAGATTCCATCCTTGGTAAGAGATTAGGTCTGAAAACATCAGCCTGGGAATTTGAATTCCAGGATGATTTGAACTGCTGCAAGGAGACACTTGCAGTGGGAATGCTCACATGTCCTGAGCACCAGCTCAGACTCTTCCAGACTGAAGTATGGATGTCCCAGCATAAAAACATAAATCTGCAGCATAAAGAAAACTTGTTTCTTTTCTGTGTTTCTGTCCAGGAAATTTCAGGCCATCCACATATGTGCAGGTCAGCTCTCATTGCAGACAGTGAGACTGATGTCATTTGCCACCCATGTCCCATTTGGGTGATAAGTACAGACTTGGCAGTCATTTGTTTGTGACTTTCTTGTTTCAGGTGGATCAAATGGAGCACAGTCACCCTGGCACAGTGGGCAAATGGTCACACTTTCCTTTCCTGCTTTACCTAAAGAACAACAGAGTCATGTTTGAGGAAGCCTGGGCATATGGCAGTCTCAGCTCTGAAGTCAACCCACAATATATCTAGTGATGCCAACAAGCCTTAGCCTAGAGGTGGAAGTACCACCTGGGGTGCACAACAGTTGACTTGTTGGGACCATGTGTCAGGAAACCAGGCTGCAGCATGCAGCAGCTTCTCCCCAGCGTGCACAGAGGCTAATGGAGGAAAGCATGGGGCTCTCAGCTGTGGCTAAACACCTGAAAAGCAACATGGGGATGAAAGGCTGCTTCTGGGCCGAGTGAGGCATGTCAGGGGAGCTGGGTGCTGTTTCAAGGAAATGTCTTCCATGTAGTGCTGTCTGGAGGAACAAATCCTGAAGGAGGAGGTGAGAAAGTTCTGTGCTGCTTAGTGCTGGTAGAGATTTAAAGATTATGTGGCTGGAAAAACACAGCTTTAAAAGGTGTCCTGTCGTGTTGTGCCTCTGCACGGGCCAGTTAATCCTGGATGTGGCAAGAGTTTTGTGATGTGAGAGCCTCTTCCTCTGGATTGTGACTAACCTGCTGTTTGCAAGAGCTGATCAGATTTTTATTATTTTTTTTTTCTCAGCTTGAAAGAGCTGACTCTTTCCCACAGAAAACATGACAACTCAAAAAATTATCTGCCAATTTTTGTTCTGGGTGCAAGCCAACTTTCTTTTTCGTGTTGTTGTTCACGCCTGCAGATTTCCAACAAAATCTTGTGAATGTTCTGAGTAGAGGCCCTCTCTGCAGAACTTTGTGTGTGTGAGTGGTTTCCCCAGAGGCTGGGTCCTGCATGCCTGTGTGTCAGGCTTTCTTCCCATAGCCTGGACAAGGTTCCCCTTGAAGGAAGGTTTGGCACCATGGGTACATCACGGTAGACATGCTGATAGCATCTGTTGTTCCATTTATTTTATAGTCTAATTATGCAACAATGTCAATGTGTGTGTGTGTGTACTGCTGGCAAATGCTTTCTGTGAGATACCATTTCTGTGACCCAACTTTTAGAGGATGTGGGTCTGCTATAGCTAATGCTAGGGAAACTCTCAGCGGTTCATGCTGTACCGGCTCATGCAACACATTCATCTCCAAGTGCTCTCAGTTCAGTCCCCACTGCGTCATCACATGGTTGTTGAAACTAAATAAGGACTCTTTCCATCTCTTCCCTCCTTCCACTGCTCTTCAAATGCTGCTATTATCTCATTAGCTGGCTATTTCTGTGGATTTCTATCTTTTCTATCTGTGGAATTGCTACACAGCCACATGCTACCTTCCTCAGTTGCTGGCCTGGCATTTATTTGTTAAAAAAAAGTTACTTTGAGCTTGGAGCCTTGTAGAAGCCCTGGTGGAAAAATCCTTTGCTTGAAGAAACCTCAAAAAAGATACTTGCCATCTTTGATGGGTTTCACAGCAAGGTTGTAGAGATGAAGAGAGGTAGAATGAGGCAGGGGGGCAGTAAGATGCCAAGAGAAGATGAGAGAGGGAAAAGGGGTGGGGGGTGGGGGATATAGATTAGGAGTATAAAGTGGCAGAAAAGAAAGGTCAGGTTGAAAGTGTGATTTGAGCAGGGTTGTCTTCTCTTGAATATCAGGCTGAAGGCATCATGAGAAGCATATATGCTGAACTCTCAGTCTACGTAACAAAGCCTAATCAGGTGTGAGACTATTTATCATGGTCTTGATACACTGTGCATCCCTCTTAGGAGAACTCACATTTCTGGACACTGTGCAGTCCTTGACCTTGCATAGTCATGTGGGTTTCAGAGAACCACATGACAAATGAGTGTTTCTTGCTGAGAGAACATCTCCTTCCACTCCCTTTCCCAAGATCACATGCAGCACATGCCACAACACTCTTCTAAATTACCTTAAAATGTGCTACTCATCGTAGATGCACTAGTCCCAAAGACATGCCATGAAACCCACAGATACAACACTCATAAAAACAAGTACTAATACACACATGTTGGACACAGATGTGCAGGACAGAGCACTAAAACAGGAGAAAACCTTGTCTTGCAAAATGTGGCTCTTCTGCTCACTTTGCCAAACTCTCTCAGCTTTAAATTTCAGGACCACTCATTCTCTTATGTAAACCTTGCAAAATTTGCTTGGTCAATTGTGTTTTCAATACTACTTCTATTAAAGGAAAAAAAATATCAAAAAACAAACACACTAAGCCTTTTGCTAATGCAACATGACATTTGCACAGTTAAATAACAGTAATTTGAAAAAATCTGTAATGGAAAAGTTAAACGTTCCTCCATCAAATTTAACGTGTCTGCTTGAGAAGTATTTTACGGTAGGTTCAGTATAAAAACTTGGAAGAGAAAATATTATGTGTGCACTGCACAATCAAGTTAATATTGATACTGAGTGAAGTGACTAAAGCTAAGATGAAACAAATTAAAGTGTGAGCATTTAAACAGTTAATAGCACAAAGCACATTTATTTATTTATTAAAAAAAAAATGGACAAGCATCCACGCACAGTGCATCTAAATGCATCCACTCAGCCTTAATTAAATACTTTCACTATGCATTAAAAGTAGCCCGATTTCAATCATTCAGAGCTCTGTCAGAATCCAACTTTTTCTTTTTTTTAAAATGCAAGATTATAGATGTGCTTTTCAATTGCTAATATTTCTATGGCTCATCTGGCTTTTGAATACTAGGGTAAGTGGAAGAACTGCAGTAATGTGAAAAGAAAGGGCTGGAGAACAAAAACACTTGTGTGTTTTGGTTGATTGGTTTTGGTTTTGGTTTTGGTTTTGATTTTTTTTTGTTGGTGGTGGTGGGTTTTTTATATTTAGGGAGAATTGGGGGGAATTCTTGCTTCTGTTTCTGGCCTTAAAAATGTGTAGGTAGCTGAGGAATTTGGTCACATGAAAAGTGGACTCACCTTTGGCTGAAGATCAATCCCGGAGAATTTCAGCCCACAGAATCTGATACTCCTGCTCATATTTAGTAGCCTAATGTCCTGAGTAACCCTGTTGGTATGACTCAGCATGAGCAAGGGAGCCAAAATCCAGCCCTGAATGTTTTTGAAGGTTAGGAGTATGTCAAATAGGTTGTAAGAAATAGCTGCTTCTCTTTTCAGTCATACTGGCTGCTCCAGGGAAGTGCCAAGATGCTGCTACCTGGAAGAGTGCTTCTTCCTCTGTGTTTTCTCCCGGGACTTGTATCTACTACTGCCCATTCTCGATGGGGGTGGTGCTGGGTTCTGCATCATCTCTCACAAGTTTCATCCCTGTGTAATCTATGGAGCAGAGAAGCAATTTTATTATTATTTCAATACAATTTCAATTACTGAAATACTCAAGGACTTCAAAGAAGACTGGACCCAAAAGGCCACAGAATACTCACATTCAAAGTGAGATGGTTATGCAGTTGAGAACTGTAGGCTGTGAGATTGTGCAGAAGGTTGTAAGCAGAAATCTGTAGAGAAAGTAGATTTCCAATGGTTCATATATTTGGTTTGTGTGGCAAGATTTTGGTAGCAGGGGAGGGGTTACAGGTGTGGATTCTGTGAGAAACTGCTAGAAGCTTCTCCTATGTCCAATACAGCCAATGCCAGATGGGTCCAAGACTGACCCACCAAGACCAAGCACATCAGTTACAATGACAGTGGTAGCATATCTAGGATAACAGAGTTAAGGAGGGAAAGGAGGGAGGAGTGGGGTGGGGGTGTGAGGACAAATTAAAGGAGGGATGTTGAGCACACGGACAGTCATAAGAGTGTGGTATTAAGTTGCTGACCTAGCTGCTTCCTGAACCTGTGCTAAACCTTAGTGGTCCTGTAACAACAATTCAAAGCTGTCTCCCACTCCAAGACTACCAACTGATTGTCACCACTTCATTTTGACACACCAACTTCCAAACACATCTTGAGAGGCAAGTTTATTTTTGCCTGTGCTCTCTTTCAGACCAGGCTCTGATGGTATCAGAGGACAAAAACTATTTAAAAGGGAAACCATGATAAAGAATTGCACTTCTCCAGTTGACTGGAGCCAGTTGACTTAAACACATTCTAAAATATTTAGTTTGACTTCCTTGGGAAATGAAGCTGAGCTGATAGTACATGTGTATCTGTTTGTCCATATGTTCTTCCTCCTAATACTTTTTCAATGCAACCAATTTAAACCACATTTTAAAAGGGCAGGAGGCTGAAAAGTAACTTTATTCCAGTGTGTCTCTAAAAAAAAAAGGTGATGAGGCAATTCTCAGCTCCCTCCACAGAGGAAAAAGTAGGAATGATATGGGTGGGACCTGGCAGCATCCAGTCAGGCAATGGTGACCACATTTTGTGTTGTGTTGCAGTGTGCCTTTTGGCCCACCTAAACAAGTAGATGTTTCTAGGTTAATCACAACGTGCTGTTTCTCTTCCATACAGGGTATGTCACATGAGACATGGTGGGATAAGGCTTTCATTACAACAGAGAGAATGGGCATTTTGGAGGCAGCAGACAAGAATCCATGGGGAAGCAGGCTTGGTGCGTTCTGCCCATAGAACTGCTTGCTTTACAGTGATCTGAGAAGAAATCCTGCTGGAGTGGCATCATTAGTGACAAGAATCCTACATGCCATCCCTACACATGCACACTCACCTTGGTGTCACAGTTCTGCAATGCATTAATTGGAGATTGGTATCCTTTGGCGGTGGCATCTTCATGGGCTGCCATGGTGACCGCAGTAAAGGGAGGACTGTGGCCTGGGTGGACAGCCCACCTGGTCCACCATGCTGCATCCCTGGAAGTGGCCAGACACGCTGTCTCCGTGCCCCCAGCTGTGAAAGGCCACCCTTTTGTGAAATGCCTGGAGAGAGACTGATGAAAAGCCCTGTGTGAATGTTAAGTAGTACTTCATTACGGCTGTTTCTCTCACCAGAGGCAATGATTTTAGGGGGCAACAGAGCTAAAGGAGCTAATTACTCCTCGGGGGAAAAAAAAGTTCATGCTATGTACGGTAGGAGGAACCTGTATTTGAAAAGAGAGGGCTAGTGGGAGAAGCCTTCTGTGAGCAAACTGGCTTTGTAAGCTGGATTTCTTGCTCAGAAGGATTCTTTCTGGTCCCTCTGAAATTGCACGGAAGTCACGGGAGATCCAGCCAAGATTAATGCAGCCTGATGCTTGCTATTTTTCCTGGAGCCCTTGGCAGCTCTGTAATTACAATCAGTGAGCCTGAATCTCCCTCTGGCCCCTGTGTACTGCCCAGCAATGACACCAGCATCAGAGAGACCCTTGCTTCAGAATTTGTCAAGCCGAACTCTGCTGAGAAATCAAACCTGCCCCGCTGCGTTTCTTCTGGTGGCGATGAGGAATCTCCCTTCACTGAATCATCTCCCCGTGTCGGCTGGAGCCTTTGGGACTCCTGAGCCCAGCGTGGCTCGTAGACCTGTGATCCAAGAGATACATTTGCAGAGGGATGAGAGAACCATATTTCTATAGCATAACACATATATATATTTATATATATAAAAATAAAATAAATGCGCTGGCTTGCAACACTAGGTGGCAGAGGTGGGATCTCTCTGCTCTGAGCACTGTCCTATAAGGCATTGCTTGTTTAAGTACAGTCGCATTTAGTTGGAGCTGCAGGAGAGAGACAGAGAGATTCTCTGTGTTTACAGCCAGCGCAGGCTACGGCGAGCATCTAACCTGGCCCCCCACCCCCCCTTTTCTCCAGCACTTGAAGGGGAGAGTGAGAGGCTGTTTGGGAATCTGACCACCGCAGGTCAGCTTTCGCTGCGACTGGATTGTCAGAGCTGGTACAGCAGAGCCCAGGGGGACTGGAGACACGAATCCCATTTTCTGTGAGAGGAGAGGAGGAAAAAAAATTAAATTCAATTAAAAAAAAAAAAAAAGATAAATTGAGAGAGAGCGAGAAGCGAAGAGACGGAGGAAAAAAGCAGAGGAAGCGGAGCGAGTGAGAGAGAAGCATGAGGACCTACTGGCTGCACAGTATCTGGGTGCTGGGATTCTTCCTGTCCCTCTTCTCCTTGCAAGGTATGTGCTGAGTTCTTTCTTGCAACCTCCTCAAAGCTCTCCGCTTGGATTGAGGCTGACGGACTGAGGATGGCCTGAAACATGGAGCTGGAAGCTAGAGCCTCCTCTCCCCCCCATTTCCCCTCGAAACCTTCCCCCCCCCCC
>VXBZ01012538.1:2430-70794 GCA_013399135.1 Heliornis fulica | reverse complement strand
GATGGAGGAAAGACAGGAGATGAAAATTTGTTGGGTATAGGGTTTTGTTCCGTGGAGAACTGCCAGCTGGGTTTCTTGCTTTAAGAGCCAAGTGTGAGTATGGAATGTAGTTGGAAGTGATGACAGGCATGCTAGCTGTTTTTGAGATGCTTTCTGTAAACAGGAGTTAAGGGTTAATGCATCCCGTGCTGTATGTATAAATACATGTCACACTCGTACATATAATCATAGCCCTCCAAATCGCAGCTTGTACATGATCCACACTCACTTGTCCACACCGGTGGTCCTTTGCACACACACACACATCTCCACACTCATGAATATGGCAGGGAAGATGAATAAACTCACTCTGGCACATACAGTTCTAGCTCCCTAGCACATGCAATTCCTGGAGTGCCAGCCTGCCTCTCTCACGCTCACGTTCTCCCTTCCTCTCCCCCCTCCCCTCCACCGCCTTCAAGCCTTTCCTTGCGCTCGCTCTCTCTCTCCCTCTCCATCCTGCACACTGGTGTTCGTGGTTGCTTGCCTATAAAAATCCCTTTGCCTATCCTGCTGCACCAGTCCTGTCAACCTGCACACATAGGCACACACAGAGTGCATATAAGTTCTTTATTTATATATTCAGCTATCTGGCCTTCTCTGTGCCTCACAGTCTTGCATTCACAGTGAGCTGCACCCTAAGATAGTATCTCTCTCTGGCTGCCTTCCCCGCACACACAGCACTTTTCTTTCACTCTTGTGCCTACTAGTGCATGAGCGCCGTGCACGGAGGTATGGCCGGTCACAGCATCCTCACTTCCCCCTCGCTCTGACTTTCACACACGGTCTTGCATGCACTGGCATCCTATGTTTTGCATCTACAAAGCAGATCCCCATGCAGGCATGCTCCGTGTCACACACACAAGCCTTCTGTTGCAGCCTCCCGCTCACCTGTCACTATTGCACGCACTCGCTGCAAAATCCCTTGGGTTTTGCCACCTTCTCACATCTTATACATCACATGTATAAAGAGTCTTCCTCTTGATACAGTCTCACCACTTCTGTCTCTGGGTTGCACACACAGGCTTCTCCCTGTCACTTATTTTTCTCCTAAACTTGCATTCTCTGAACTCTGGATTGCGAATCCAGCACCGGCCCCTTCCAGCTTGCCGTAAGGCGGCTGTTTCTGACAGTAGAGGAGGATTTTTCCCAGCACACAGGACGTATGTGGGGCGAGAGGAGAACCAGTGCTTATGAAACAGAAGCAGCTAATGTCAGTAATGAAGTTGCACAGCTTGATGTGAACTCCCCTCTGCTCTGTAGGAATAGGCACGGACCTGTTAAGGAAGATGGGCATTGGCAAGTCACATCGACTCGGAACGTTGCCTGTCTCTGATGCCTGTAGCTGATGGCACTTGCTCCACACAGGGTTTCCAAGCCAGGAGCCTTCCCTGAGTTGTGACCACAGCACCCCGATGCTCACACAACCAGGAGCTGGTCTAGTCCTTCTTTATAGCTGTAGCTTGTGCCAGGCTACAGGCATTTACAGGCTTCTACCTTCAGTTTTAGTGAGGTACTACCGCCACAGTCGTATGCGCTGCCACATACTCTGATTTTGAAGGCATCAGGGAAGGATTTTTGAGGGCTGTGTTGCCAGATATCCTCTGAGAAGGCAGAGGCAGCTCAGTTGCCCTCTCTGGTCTTTGGGATGGGGATGAGGGGGGTGGTAAGGGGTGTCTTCCAGATCTGGAGCTGCTTTTCTCATGGCTCCCAAACTTTAGACGTGATATAAACCAGATCCAGTCCACTGCTGGATTTAGTTTCATAGCCAGGAGTAATTTCACTGGAGAGTGAGAGGATGGGGAAGCAGGAGTATTGGGGGTGCATGGGAGGAGCAGGGCACCACCAGCTAGTCCGAAGGTATTTGAAGGAGTTAAAAGGGAGTGGGAAAGTATTGTACCCTTAAACAACACCCCCCACCCCCTAAACGCTTATTTCAAATTAATTGCTATTCACTGAAAGCGGCGCCAACAAGCCCTGAACGCTTCTGTAACCCTGCTGAGCACAACTCTGTGGAGCTCTTCCCCTAGGAAACCGCAGTGGTGGCTCTGACAGGCAGTGACCCCGGCCGGACTGTGTCCAAGCGCTTTCTGAGCGCATCCCTCCAGAGCCAGCCAGCTGAGCCCACACCTCTGCAAGCTGGCCAAAGCTCCCCCCGTACCCTCGCTCCCCCTTCTCCTCCCTGTGCATTCGTGGGGCGTGCAGGTGAAGGCACAGCCAGCTCCTCGCCTTTTCCTGCCCTCCCAAAGCCACCGGGCAATGGAGAGCGATGCCGGGCACGGCGGAGCAGAGGCTGGATGGAGGGTGATGGGGGTGCAGGGGAGGAAGCGCAGCTGAGGCTGGCAGGAGACCCGCGGGCTCTGCAGTGCCAAGTGGCCAACGCAGGCTGCCTCCTCCAGTGCCTCTGCCAGGGGACACGCAATGGGTTGCCTGTCCCCTGCCTGCCCGGGCTCAAGGGCTCTGGCACGGACACAGGCTTTGCTCTTTTTCCCCTAGGTTAGAGGCTTCGAATCCTGAACAGAGGATTTTTTTCTCTTTTTTTTTTTTCTTTTCTTTTTTTTTTCCCTGACCACTCTCTTCTCTTCATGGCTCAGGATTCTTTGCATTTCCTCACTGCTGCGCTTCCAGTCCTCATTTGGAGGCAGGTGGCTCAAAGGTGGGACTGTGGTTCCTCCTGCGTGGTGTGTTGGCCTTCCTGCCCTGTGGGTGCTGGAGGAACCTGCTGGAGCACCCTTTGGGTGCTGGAGGTACCTACATACCCCAGCACTGCTGGTGGGTGGGATTTTCTATTGGCATGCTGCAGCTTTTCCCTCAGATGGATTTGTCTCTTAAGCATGGTGTGCCTCATAGCTTCTGATAAAGATCAGATTCTTAAACCAGTCTCAAAGGCTGAATTTTTCTTTTCCTTTCCACCCTCCCCAAGTCAATAAGTGGGTGCGCTGGTATGGGGAGGAGAAGTAAATGAGTTGCGTCTACCAAAAATCACATTTTAATAATTTAGAAGAATTTGCTGCTGTCTTTGTTTTTACCTACTATTACTCTAACTTAGCTGTCAATGTGAAAAGTAATTTTGATTTCCCCTCTCGAGGATTTTATTTTTAAAAAAATGAATGCCTTGACAAATTATACATTTTCTCCAGCATTGCTTTGCTTTGAAAATTTTTCTAAACAAACTCTTACCCTTGAAAAATAACTGTTTCCAATCAACAATTTGCTAAAAACCCCCAGCTTGTTTCAATGACCCTCCCCTACAGCCCCACCTCATTGGTTAATTGCATAAGGTTTTGTGCCTTTTTCCCCCCTCCAAAGTTATTTAAGAGACCTTCAGAGCTGATTTAGTGGAGTAGATCTCTTATGAAAGAATATGTGGAGCTGGCCTGTGCGGTGCTGGCAGCAGTTATTGAGGATGTATTTTTGAGCCCTGCAAGAGTATTCATAAAGGGGGAGCAAGTCTGATGAAAGAAACCACAGAAGCATTTGGGTGAGTTGAATGCTTTTTGGTTGGTATGTAGTCCAACTGTTATCTGTGAAGTCTCTTTTTTTATAACATTACTGGGCAACCCGGACGTGAAAAATGATGTGTTTGCTAATGTGTGAGGTTTGTGCAATCTATACGCGTGGAAGCCTGTGCCCAAGTGTTTCTGTGCTGATAATGTGTAATGGATGGGGAGAATAGGGGGAGGAGCAGGGACGTATGTGTGTGTGAGCGGTGGCATTGTGGTGTATGGCTAACAGCATGGGGTGATTGTGATGCAGTTGGACAACATTTAGGCATCGACAACTGGAGGAAAAAAAAAGGATTTTTCCTGCTCTCCTGAATATACTTTTCTTCCTATCTGTTTTCAACTTTCTCTGTCGAAGAAGGTGGGAGAAGCTCTCACAGGCTGGACTGTATTGATAAGGTAGTGACTCAGTCAGCTGCCTCACATTCCCTTAAATGATGAAGAGGATCCATGTCTGAAACAAAACACTTTTCTTGTAGTTGTAAGATGTGGAAGAGACAGAGAAGGCTTTCTGTCTGCAAAGAGGGACCATTGAAAAAGGTATCTCAAGTGTTTCTTCTAGTCCTATCTCAGTACTTCAGTCAATAATTACCACACCAGTAAGGATCCAATTCCCACTGTGGTTGTAAATCTTAGCACTCAGCTACCTTCTCAGAGGGCTCTGCTATGAGAGGTAGAAATCTGCTTCATCTCCTTGTCTCACACATCCCTTACTATGCAAGAGTTTTATTGTCTGTACCAAATGCCCTAGTCCCTATGTTTGTGTGAACTCCTTTTCAGTCTGGGAACACCAATGTGTGTGCTAGCGGTCTGAGGAGGAGACAAGTTCTTTAACAGTTACTCTTTCCCTCTCCTTTTTTCCCCACCTACAAGCACTAGATCTCCTTCCAACCAGAGTAAGGAATATGGCTGCTGTCATCCTGGGCTAATGGCCTTTCATTGCTGGTGGGGACTGTCCCCATCCCTCCCTCAACAGATTTACCCTGTACAAGAGGCATTTGCTTATGAATGGGTGAAAGCAGGGATGTTGATGTGCGGGTCGGAATGTGATGTAGCTCCTGCAGCAGCTGGGTGCTCTGTGCAACTATCCGGAGAGCCTGGGGGGAGCTGGTGAGGAGGTGCTGAGGAGCTGTAGCACCGCTAGACCTGCGTGCTATAAAGTGAAAGCAGGTGGCAAAAGGTGATTAAGAGAGAATGGAAGAGAAGCCGCCTTCTCTGGACACATCTGAATGCCTGATGGGCTTTCTTGGCGGAGAGGATGAGCTGAGGTCGTTGACTGACAGAAGTTGTTAAAGGACTGAATAATCTGAGAGGTGCCGGACAAAGGCATCCTGGAGGACTCTGGGGAAAATCTTTGATGTGTGCTTTGCCCAAGATTGTCTCCTCTGTATGGTGGGTGGCTGCTGGGAAGATGCAGGGGTTTGCTGTCTGCAGACCCGGTAGGAAACATGAGCATCTGCCTCTTCAGCATCACCTTTTCCTTAAAGAAATGTGTGCCGTAGTCTGATGTGACATTTGGACTCAATCACAAGTGGCTTTGACAGCTGATATGTTCTTCCTGCTGTCGTTTTTTTTTCTGGGACAGACTCAAAAATATCAAGCACAGACCATCTTGTCCCACCTCAAGAAGGGCAAAATGGAGATTTGTGTGGGTGAGCATGTGAGACAGCTCTGTCCTGGTGTCAGGGAAGGACAGAGATCCCTGCAGGCAGCATGGGAAGGAGGAAATGCCGTGAATCTGTGATTCTTGCAGGAATGGGTAGGAAGAAGGGGAGAATCCAGGTTAGGTTCTCCTTTATGCTATTGCACAGTGGTGCTTTGCCTGATGGTGGATATCCTGGATGCTGAGGCATTTCCCTGGGAGCTCTTTCCAGCAAGTCACCTGCCCACCTTGACTGTGGTGGGGACAGAGAATATCACCGCAGTGGCTGCTGCTTTCACTTCTCCAAGCCAAAGGAGTGTTCTCTCTGGAGAAGACTTAGTGGGCCTCTTACTAAGGTGTCTTGTTAGCCACATCTGCTGTCTTAAAGTTTGTGGAAAAATTTCTGTGTGACTATGTGCTGGGGTAAAAGGGGCCTTTGCACTAAACCTGCTTATGGGTCACCCACAGACACAGTTCTGGGATTTTGCTATGGTTGTCAGCTGCAGAGGTACTGGACTCTGAATGGCATCTCTGGGAGGAGACTGGGGGTAATGCAAGGATATTTATATCAAATTAAGGTATTGGTGTGTTGTGAGCTTTTTGAGGGGGTTGGTTTTTGGTTTTTAATCAAGGTATCATCAGAAGGTGAGCTTCAGAGGAAGGATTTTGCCTTAAGTGTGAGGTTAATCAGAGCTGTGGGCTCACAGTTTGGGCTTTTGTGGTTCCTAGGTTATCTAAATCATCCAAAAGAAACTCTTCTGAAGATGGCTTGTTTTTGAAACCTGTTCCTTTCCCTGGTCTCTGCCTCTGTGTGACCTCATGTGTGCAGTTTTCTTAATTTCTTTCAAGTTTGGCAGAGCGGTCCCCACACAGAGGGTGGCTACCTCCCTTTCCTGGTGATGTGTTCATGGCTACCGGGAGGGACAACAGGTGGTAAGCAGGTCATCAGCAGTGGGAGGAGGGAGGTGAGAAATGGAAGGCTGTGGAGTTTTCCAACCTGGAAATCAATAGGGTATCAGTGCAGAGCCACTGGGAAATGAGTAGGCAAGTGTGTAATCATAGCTCCCTCCCCTCTGCCCCTTAGCACTTACACTGATGGTGAGCTGCAGGCTGGAACCAATTAATCCTTGCAACCTGCTAGGACAATAACTGTTGATATTCTCCTCTATACCCTCTGGCTGCTGCACCTGCATGGAGCCTGGCTTTGCATGGCCCTCAGCAGTTGACCCAAAGCTGCATCAAGAGTGAGAGCAAGGGTCTTCCTGGCCGTGAGTGAGCCTTGCAGCCAGTGCACTGTGTTCTGTGACTTCCACTTGTGTGGGTGTTGAAGCTGACTGGGTGGATATATATACACATATATATGAGTGTCTGACAAGGGAGGGATGTGCAGGTGAGGATTTGCATGTATGAAGGAGGCATTATTTCAAGGGGCACTTGTGGGGATTTTGATGTGTAAACTTGTTTAGACTTGTGGCATTGTGGGTCCATCAGTTTGTCTGAGTGCCTATTCTTTGCCTTGCAAAGCTACTTTCTTGTACAATGGGACCACTTGTATTGCAGCATCTGCTTTTATTTGTGCCTGTATCTTTGGTTTGTGCATAAAGGTATGACTGGAGACCTTTTAATATTTCTTCTTTGGCTTTTGAGAAGATGCATGTGCAAATCAGAGGGTGATGGTAGAGGTCTATGTGTGTGCACGTGTGTTTGCATGTGACAAAATGCATAAGTTGCATGGCAAAGATGCTTGTGCTGTGTTAACAAATCTGGTTCAGAATTGTGTGCTGGCCAGGGGAGAGGTTATGAAATGTTAGTTCAGTGGGTGAATGCAGCATGATTGCTGATAGGGGTATCTGTGTAGCTGTGCATGCTTTTGGAGTGACCATTATTCATAGCAGATTTGCATCCTATCTTGACGTGGCAAGAGATTGTTGCAGTGAAACAGAATTGTTACTGTGGCTTGGCTACCTCTCCTTATCCTTCTGTGATAGCCTCAGTGTAAGGTGGCAACTTGGTCATGCTTCAGTCACCTGGACGGGAAACACAATGTAGAGAGTGGAAAGGACATGTTTGACCCCTACACCTTCGTGGGAGACTTTCTGGGAATAGGAAGGAGGGTATAAAGAGGCTTTCTTACACATGCATGCTGCACAGTTTTAATAAGACTTATTAGAAAGTAGTGTGACCTGACTGAGCCAACCTTTCTTATGCTGTTGTGTCCTGTGTGGGAAAGGATTCCTGGGCTGGATGCAAGCACACCTGTAAACCAGCAGGTCTGGGCTTTGGCTGTAGCTGCACTAATACATTCCTGCTGGTTGAACCACCTCTGTGGTGTGGGTTCTGTTGAGTCTTGGGGTTAGCTAGAAAAAACAAGGTAGACCTGACTGCAGGCATGGAGAGAAGTGAGATGTTCTTCACTCCTAGATCTCCTGTAGAGGGTAGGAGGCCTGGTTTTTTTTGAGTTTTTCTTTGTTAGCTTCTTTTTTTTTTTTTACTGGAAGTGTCTTTGTCCCCTACAAGTGTCAGGGCTTTTACTAACAGTAATTTTTGAGATTCCAAGAAAACCTGTAATAGTACTGGCTCAAGTGGTGTAAGAGCTCTCTGCATTCTAGGCCTGTTAAGTAATGAAGGTAGGAAATTGCAAAAGCTGATGTGATGGTACCAAACCTCTCCTCTGTTTCCACCTATCCTAGTTGTCTGCAGGTGGCTGGTTTGCATATTATCCAGCAGCCACAGAGCTGCAACAGGTTGGGCTGTTAATAACAATAATAAAAAGCAAAGTCATGATGCAGTGTGGAATAAATGAGTTGTGGCATTGGCCCAGAGGGTACTAGAGCTAAGGTCAGTCTCCCTTCTCTTCTGGACTGCTGTGTGCCTAGAGGAAAGGGAAAAAAAGGCCTTTCTGGCTGGCCTTGCTCTGTCTGTCCTGATGGAAAGCTTTGTAGCAACAGAGTTTTCTTCAGGCTTCAAGGAACCTCCCAAGACCCCTGCTTGTAGATGCTGCTCATTCTCTGGTAAACTCAAAGAATTTCTAGTCTCTTTCTCTCCAGCTGCACAAAACAACCCAAACACCTGCAAAAAGTGAAAGGGGACCACACCAAGCTGTCTTTGGTCTTGAAGCATTGCTTGAGCAGCTGTGAAGGAAGAAGGGTGGTATAAAAGGTGCTGTGGAGACAGGAGACTTCAAGATCCTGTTTCCTTTGCCACATAGCAGAGATTCTTAGACTGTCAGATTTGAGGTTCATACAGACCTGGGGATGATAAGTGAGATGAGGCTTTGAAGCCATTACAGGGGAAGACTTAGGAGGACCTTGGTCTAGAATAATTTTTCTTGTGGAGCTGTGCTTTTTCTTGGTGCTTTGGCTCCCCCACAGATGTCCTCAGAGCTGGTAGGAGCCTTGGAATGTTTTGTACCAAACACTGCATGAAGTTCACCAGAACTTTGTAGAAGGAAACAACAAAAATTGAGGGATGTTGCTGCCTCACTGAATTAGCTTTTTTTTTCTAATAAGAAAGTGAGGTGTTTTATTGGAAAAATTTCAACTGGAGTTTCAAGAACAGATTAGGCCTCAAGTGCTTAAAGGTTTTTCTATGATGGGCTGTCTTATGTCAGAAGATTACATCACAGTCTAACTATCATCTAAAGAAAAAAATTCAGCAAACTGTGGCCCTCGTAAGTGTGATTAAAAAAATTGAAAATGTAACCTGCGTGCAGCTACTAGCTGATGCCTGTCTTGAGTCTTCAGACCACTGAAAGAACATCCTCTGGGATATATCACTCCATTTATTTCCCCATGGTGTTAGCTCTGATCTTCTCCTCCTAATACATCTTTGGGAAAGGGTTTTCAATAGAGCCAGCAAGGACTGTGGCAGTCCTGGATCTCTTGGCCAAGGGTTGGATGCAGTTTCTCCAAGGAGAAAATGCTCAGGGAAACAACTAATGCTTGACTTGGTGCCTCAAAGGTAAGAGAGGCCCTTTCTTGATGGGATTTGCCACTACTTGATAGGACTGGAACCTGAGGAGCGTGAGTTATGTGGAAGGGTTTTGGTTGTTGTGTGTTGCCTTGGATAATGGGAATGTTGTTCATTTTGGCTTGTGACTGACTGGAAAATGGAAACTGGAGTAAACAGGGGAGTGAAGTCAGAAGATAACTCTTGTTTAAGATAATTTTAAAATCTCTATGGGTGATCTCCCCCCATAGATTGCTTGGAGTTGGATTTCGTTGAGAGAGGCCCAGTTGATGTCCCTGAGGGAACGTCCGTGATGTAGGCCTCTCATCCCGTAGCGCTCCTGTAGGCCTCTCATCCCGTAGCGCTCCTGTAGGCCTCTCATCCCGTAGCGCTCCTGTAGGCCTCTCATCCCGTAGCGCTCCTGTAGGCCTCTCATCCCGTAGCGCTCCTGTAGGCCTCTCATCCCGTAGTGCTTCTGTCTGAAGCGGAGGGATGTGCGTGTGTCTGTGTGTGCGTGGCGTGTGCGGGGCCTGCGCTGTGATCACCGGAATTACAGTCTAGCCAGATAACGAGCTGTTGTTGTTTACAGCGCTTGGTTCCGGGCACTTCAATTCCAGAAAGATGTAAACAAAATTAGAGGGAATTCAGAGGATTGCAAGGAGAATGATTAAGGGGCTGGAGGGACTGACTTATGAGGAATGCTTGTGAGAGCTAAATATATAGCTGTTTTGGCTAAATGAGTGAAGAGGAGCTATGCTAATGATCTAGGCATACTGGGAAGGCATGAAGAATTGTCTAGTGTGGATGAGAGCTAGAAGTGTCTCTCATGGTAGAAAACTTGGAGGATGGAAGAGGGAAAAAAATCGGCAGGAGAAAAAAATACTTAATGGAAGTGAGAGATTAGGTGGTGAAATAGCTTTGTTAAGAATTGTGGCAGAATTGCTGTCATTTGGGATATCTGAAGTTTGGCTGGGCAGAGCCCTGGAGAATAATCCATGCACTACAAGCTTGTAAAGGTCCCTCGAGGCACAGTCTAGATGCCTTAATAGATTTTTATGCTGTCATTAATTTCTGAATCACAGCTAATACTTCCAGTCTGACAAAGAACCATATTCTTTAAAGCATTTTTCTTTCTTGCCTTGCATTTCTGCTGTGACACAGACACTGGTGCGAGACAGGCTCATGAGGAAATCTTCTGCTATATTAACAAATGAAATCCTGGCTATCAACCAATTAATTGGTTGGAGTCCCCATATCTGTAACAGCTGTCCTAGGCTTTGACAGGTTTCCCACTGTCATGTATGATATCTGTGTATCTTCTGCTCTTTCTTTCTCTTGTGTGTTTTCCAAATGGTAACTCAACAGTGGACTAGTCCTTCCAGGCTCAGAAGCTGATGTAGTTGGACTTGTAGCATTCCTGGCATGCCACAAGAGCTGAGCCCTCCAAGGGCCATCTGTGAACTGGAGGGAGGTGGGCCCATGAGGAAGACAGAGGTGGGACAAGAGATGACTGTGTTGATCAGTGGTTAGGTGGATGAAGTTGGACAGCTGGTTTCCTCTTATCTCACCTAAAACACCTGTCTGAAAAGTGAAATCTAAGTGGATGGTGTTAGCTGCTCAGTTTAACAACAGGGTTTTGTGGGGGAAGAGAACAGACTGAATTGATAGCAGGTTTTGTAGTGTTTGCTGTATTGGCGGGAACTGTGGCCTTCCAGAGGTAAAAGGTATTGGAGCCTGAGTGAAAGAGCCAGGATACATAATGGGGATTATCCAGACTGAATATTATTTGTGCCATGGATGCAGACCCAGAGAGAGTTCATCACAGTTTATTAGCTCAGGTACAGGACTATGCAAATTGCAATCTGTTTCCTGGACAGAAAGCAATGAGCACTGTTTTTTTTTCACTGCATGCATTCCAGACTGGTAAGTGCTGCTGGATCTTTCCCAGCTTCTGCAGAGCCAGTTTGATGGTCTCAGCAGCCCAGCTCTGCAGTGCCAGGGAAAAAGGTGTAGAGACAGTTGGTTCCAGTTGGAAGTCAATGCATCTTAGCTTGGACATCAATGTATCTTACCTTGACTTAACGCTAGCCTTGACATGCAAGGTGGCTGTTGGTAATGACATCCTAACCTCATGTTCCCAAGAAGAATGGGAGAGCTTGGTGTCTCAAACTTAGTGCAACAGGAGTGCAGTTGGGCTCTAACTCTGAACTAGGAACAAGGAACACTGTAGACTTGTTGCACTGAACTTATTTCTTAGAGAAAATTGTAATGGGAAAAATCTGTATTCTTTCCAGAAGTGCCAAAATCCCCCCTTTGGGATACCCTCTTCATGAAAAGTTAGTTAAATCTGGTTGTTCCAGAATGGAAAAACTGGGAGATGTGAGAAATTCAGTAAAGGGTGAAGGAAGTGAGAGGACTGGAGACTCTGAAGGTGAAAATCTGTATTGGCAGGGGACGAGTTGCTCTTCGATGGTAGGATGCATGCGCACAAAGGAGGAGAACTTGAAATACAGTTGTGAAGACCAATGACCTACTGTTCTCTACTTGTTATGTAGACAATCTGCGTGCCCTCTAGTGGCCATAACTCATGGAGTGAGGAGAGAGAGCTACTGCTGCTACCATTAATCAAAGGTGCTATCTCTTAAAAAGCTCGGCTATAAATTTGAAGCCCAAAGGATGAGGGTTCTCAGTCCTGGCTCTCCGCAGAGACGAGAGGGGTGAGAGCGAGATAATTTATCTAGTAATTGTGTTTGTTGCATGCAGCAAATGGATTTGTTACAGTGCCTTTTAATCATTGTTCCGTGGGATTTTGCTAATCTCATTCTAACCCCGGCAGAACATTTGTCGCTTTGCACCCAGCTGTTGAGTTAGAGCTCGATGCCGCCACCTCCTTCAGGTACTGGTGCGTTGGCATAGCAGCAGGAGGCCTGGAAATGGGGCTCTGCAACTGGTTGTACAAGGTAGAGCTGTGAGGTTGCCTGGTGGGTTGCAACAACTGTAGCTCTGAATGGAAGAGAGAGACCCAGAAAACTCTGAGGAAGAGGGGGGGTTGGTGGCAAACCCATGGTTGTATTGCTATGTGCTGAGTTTTTGAAGGAAAATCTAAGCATTTCAAAGCCAAAATCTAAAATATCCTAGGCATCTGTTCTCCAAGATTTCAGGTCTAGGTGTCTAAGAGCAGCACTATTTAACAGAAATCTTCATAGGAAGGCAGAACCTTCTCAAACCTGATTTGAAATTCTTAGTTTACTGCCATTCCCATGCTTGAAGTGGGTTGATGCTATTTAGTAACTGCTTTTGATAGTACTCAGAGTTGGTGCTGTAAAAATGCAACTACATCAAAACAAACTTCTTGGGAAAATGTGGATGTTGACTGGAAACTGTTACAAGGAAGGATTTCTCATGTATCAGATGAGCTTTCTGAAAGAAGTGGAAACTGAGACTAAGACAGTGGAATGAGACATCCAGGCCTATACTTCTGCTTCAAAGAAGAGCAGGACATGGACTCTCTTCATCCCACAGCATGCTATTGCCTGGAGTCCAACGTGCTTTGGAGATGTCTGATTGTTTTGTCACTATACATATCTGAATTGGAGCTCTGTGACTCCCAGCACTCAGTACAGGGCTTGTATTAACTGCTAAACAGCAGGTAAGGTGAGCAAAAAGATCTGCACCTGCCACACAGACATGGGGTGGGGAGTTCACACTAAGGTGCATAAGCTCCCTGGTTCTGTGTTTTGCTTTAGGGCAGGCTGTGGGAGAGACCCTGTTTGGCATAGCAGGTGGCTGGGAAGTGCTTGTTGGCTTTGTGGGCAGAGGGGCAGCAGCAGGACACAGTCCTTGCAGGTATTTCAGCAAGCAATATAGTGGGGATGGTGCTGTGGTCATGAAAGAGAGGCCCAGATCCCGTGGAAGGTTTGGAGGCAGGCATCTCTGCTGCATTTGTAGAATAGGCAGTGCTTGGTCTGCTCTTCAGCCTCCAGTCAGTATGGACAATTCCCTTTTGGTCCTGTTGCTGGCTCACTGGAAGAGGAAGGAAGGAGGAGGTTTGAGGTTTTATTATAGCCCTTCATTAAAATCAAAGTGTCCCAGTTGGTTGCTTTCTTTGCAAGAGGAAGACTAGAGAAAATGTGGGTCCCCTGCTGAACAGTGAGGGTGTCCTGATAATGGGTGATGTTGAGAAGGTGGAGACATTAAATGCCACCTTTGTTGCAGTTTTCAATTCAAAGATTCCTCTTTGGGTCTCCTGGACCCTGGAAGGAAGAAAGATAGTTTTGGAAATGGAGAACTTCCCTCTGATCGAGAAGGAGGTGGTCTGGGAGTGTCTAGGTGGGATCAATGTGCATAAATCCATGGGCCCTGATGGGATGCATCCATGTGTGCTGAGGGAGCTGGTGGAGGTGATTGTTGAGCCACTATCTGTCTTCTTTGACAGGTCTTGGAGAACAGGAGAGGTGCCTGAGGACTGGAGGTCAGCCAGTGTCACTCCAGTCTTCAAAAAGGGCAAGAAGGAGGACACGGGGAATTTCAGGCCGGTCAGTCTCACCTCTGTCCCTGGAAGGGTGATGGAGCAGCTTGTTCTAGATGACATCTACAAGCAATTGGAAGAGAAGAAGGTTATGAGGAGCAGTCAGCATGGNCTGGCTGGAGACCTGTGACTAGTGGTGTTGCCCAGAGGTCAGTAATGGGTCTGGTCCTGTTTAACATCTTCATCAGCAACCTAGATGAGGGAACAGTGTCCACCCTCAGCAAGTAGCTGATGATCCAAAGCTGTGAGGAGTGGTGGACACGCAGGAATGCTGCACTGCCATTCAGTGAGACCTGGCCAGGCTGGAGAACTGGGCAGTGAGGAACCAGGTGAGGGTCCATAAGAGCCAGTGTAGGGTCTGGCACCTGGGAAGGAACAACCACAGGTATCAGGACAGGCTGGGGGATGACCTGCTGGTGAGGAGCTCTGCGAAGAAGGACCTGGGGGTCCTGGTGGATGACAGCTTGGCCATGAGCCAGCAGTGTGTCCTGGTGGCCAAGAAGGCCAATGGGATCCTGGGGGGCATGAAGAGGAGTGTAGCCAGCAGGTTGAAGGAGTTGATCTTCCCCCTCCACTCTGCTCAGGCTTCACCTGGAGCCTTGTGTCCAGTTCTGGACTCCCTGGTACAAAACAGGGATCTCCTGGAGAGCATCCAGTAGAGGGACACAAAGGTGATGAAGGGCCTGGAGCATCTCCCCTATGTGGAAAGGCTGAGTGAGCTGGGGCTGTTCAGCCTGGAGAAGCCTGAAAGGGGATCTCATCAATGTCTGAAGTGTGGGAGACAGAGGGAGATGGGCAACCTTTTCTCAGTGGCCTGTGGGGACAGGACAAGGGGCAGTGGCCACAAATTGGACCACAGGAAGTTCCACACCAATGTGCAAAAGAACTTCATAGTGAGGGCACTGGGACAGGTTCCACAGGGGGTTGTAGAGTCTCCTTCTCTGGAGATACTCATGACCCATCTGGACACTGACCTGTACGACCTGTTCTAGGGAACCTGCTTTGGCAGGGGGGTTGGACTAGATGATGTCTCGAGGTCCCTTCCAACCCCTACAATTCTGTGATTCTACTGCAGCTTTCTGAACAAAACAAGGGACTGAAGGTGTGCTCATGGCAAAGCAGAAAATCCCAACAGTTTCAGTGATGTCAGCCTCCTGTACTGAGGTCATTCCTAGAAGGTATTACCTCATGTTTTTAGGAACATTTAATTCTGCATTAAAGTTGAAGTTCTGGTCCATGTCCTTATTTGTCTTTGTAGAGTAGAAAATTGGCTAACATGTTTTCAAGGGATTTTTTTTTCACTTTTTGGGGTAGGGCTTTTTGTGGGAAAACAATAAAAAAGACAGCTGTAAGAACTATTTGTATGTTACTAGACCCAATGTGGAGTCCCTAATCCTACTTCAGGGAACAGAGACTTCAGGCTGGATTTGTACCATCTCTCTAGGAGGTTAAAGATGTGTCATTTGATTTAACTGTCCTCTGCAGTCCCTATTCCAACTTGAGGCTAAGAAAACTCCAAACTGGTGTGTTTCTGTGAAAAGGGAAAAGAGTTGTATTGCATGTGTCTTTTGATCAAAGAACCTTGAGCCTTCCTGAGCGAGGATAACTTTACCTTTCTGGTGATGCTGTGAAATGCAGTTGGTTCCAGTCTGTTTTGTTTCTTTTGTCAAGGGTACTCCAAATGGAAGATCTTCAATCCTCCCTGTGATGATAGCAATTTTTCTTATGGGACCTGATCTAGGGCTTAAGCATTGTATGTGGATAGCTAGGCACATTATTTAGCTTGAAGAAACTCTGAAAGTGTTGATACAAGCACAAGAAGTAAAGCATACACCTGAATTCTCAGATTCAATAGTGTCTTGCAGTGCAGGCTGGCAGTTAGAATAAATGGTTTTTTCAAATATAAACTTGGGCATCTTTGAGTTGCAAATGACTAAGAGACAATAAAACACACACTGCCACTTTCATGGGGACCCTTTTAAAGCTAGAACTAGACTTTCAATTAACTCTACCATATATGGACAAAGTAAAAACTGCATAAAACTTTGATAATTTCACACTTAAAAAATGTATTGGGAAGTCTTATTCGTACGTCTTTGCTGAAAATTTCATGAATTGCACATTTCCTGGTGTTAGATGTTCAATAAACTTAAATAATGCAGCAATTTACATCTGGAAGATTTGCTTTAAACCTGAAGACTGACTACTCTTCTGGATTGAGAATGCTCTTTCTTTTTATGCCCTCAACAATTAGAATGGACATATTTGTTGTTCTGAAACTATTGGAGATTTGTACTGACCCCTTAGTAGCAAAACCCTGTCATTGGGAAGATATATCAGTGTATAGCTGAACATGTCTCCCATCTGTTTGAACTTGATGCTGCATCCTTGTGCATTTTATGGGTATCAGTGTTGAATCTGTTCAGAAACCTTCCAGCAAAACTTTATTTTTAGTGTCTTCTCAGCTAATTGGGAAACTTTGAGGGCAGAGGGCAGAGAAAGCTTGAATGAAACCAGTTTGTGAAATCCAGGATGGAATTTATTAGCTCAGCATACTTTCTGTACTGGGCTGCTGGGAACTTCTTACCATGGATCTTCAACATCCAAGGAACCTCCTAGTTTGAGAGGATGAAAGTATGGGATGCTCTGTCCACTGATGCAGGCAAGCTCCTGGAGTACCTACTTCGTCTCAAGCAGTGTACTATTTCCATGCCTTATCCTCAATGTGGTAAACGCTGTTTTTTGCCTTTATCTGACTGATCTCAGAGAAATAACTAGCAGTGTGAAGAGGGGAGACTTTAAACAAAGCTCTCTGGAGCTTTTTCCTCCCTTTTAGTAATCTATTTTCAAAGTCTTTCATGGTCACACAGTCTTTTAAGTCTTCTTGGAAGATTATAGAAAAAAATGCAGCCCAAGATACCAGTGGCAATCCTGGGACAGCACTGCTGCAGATAAGTATCTGTTCTTAAGGTGGTCTGCTGACCATGATGGTCTAGAAGAGGGGAATTAAAAAAATTTTATCAAATATCCCAAGCAGCACTTATCATTAGTATGTAGCTGCTAATTCCTCCTGCAATACTGCTCAGTGACCTCCATCAGCAGTTGCATCTAAACATTTTTAGACAATCTGGTGCATGCTGTACTTTCATCTTAAGAAAAAAAATTAATAAAAGGCCAGACTTTGTTAATGCCAGCTGACCATCTACAAACCAAAGGCATCTGAAGTGATGAGCTATGTTGGTGGAAGACAAGAACCTGGAGGGCCCATTGTCTGTCTAGTCCCCTTGCACCAGCACACCTGCACCAAGAGTAGTTTGGGTCTCCTTTGGCACTGAAATGGGCAGTGCTGGTAACAGGAAAGGTGAAGCAGAAAGTTAGGAGGCACAGGGAAACAGTCAAGGAGCGTGGGACTCCCCATAACCATTTGCTTGGAAGGTGTCTTGGGGAAGGGTCACGGGTGTGTTTGACAGCAGTATGGGAAACCAGAGCATCTGACAAGCTTTTTAAGCCCTGTTTGCTTAATGGGAGCTCCTGCAAAGGCACGGGCTGCATATGCCATCAAGAGAAGGCGGCTTCTCCCAGGGCCCTTGCAGCTGCACCGGGCTATGATAACAGAAATTAACTTCATCTCCTTTGTCTTGCTATCCAAGTGCCCCAGAATAGTAGTTATAAAAACAGTGCTGTTTAATATTGTCTTTGATCAAGCAATCCAACGGGAGCCCTGGGCTTGTTCTGCTCGGCTTTGTTAGTTTCAGACCCTAAGGCAACAAGCCGTTGCCTTCAAAGCCTAGGCAGGGCTGCACTAAGCGTGAGGTGTGCAGCACAAATCCCAGTTTGTCAATTCAAATGGCACTCACCTAGCAGCAGTGCCTGCATATTCAAATCTGCAGCAGAGGAGTGGGAGCGGGCACACGTGGTTATTCCTTCTGGAAAGAGGGTGTCTTGGGAGCTGGCAAACAAGGAGATATGCTCAAAAGGAAACAAGGGTGGATTATTTCTGTTATCATCCAGTATTAATAGGCTGGTTTTCTTGCATTTGCTGCCAGCTGGCCTTCTGGTATGTTTATAGCCAGGTAGGCTTTGAAGTGTGTGCTGCAAGAGGACAGCAGCACTACAGAAGGAGGTTCTTGTTCAACTCCTTTACCTGTTTACAGCAGAGGTGTGAGTCCTTCCCCCAGGTGCTGTGCAGGCACTGCATGTACACCCTGACCAACTGTGGTGATTTTGAAATGTGGCTTCTTTAAGAAGCAGCTAGAAGCTTCTTAAAGTTTCAACAAAGTAAATCCCAGCTGGGCTCCCAAGGTCAAACTCCCAAACCCTGTTACTGACAAGGCCGGGCCAACCAGCGCCGGTCACAGGCCTCTGGGAATCACATTGGAGAGACAGAAAAACCCAAACAGCCACATTTTGCCACCAGAGAAGGGAGTGAGAAGATGGGAGAAACTCTGCAGACACCAAGGTCAGTGAAGGGGCAGGAGGAGGTGTTGAGAGAAGATCCCCTGCAGCCTGTGGAGAATACCATGGCGAAGCGGGTGTCCCCCCACNATTCTGTGAGTTTATAGCAGTGACCCACGCTGGGGCAGGTAGGGAAGAGCTGAGGCCCTGTGGGAGAGGACTCATGTGGAGGAGGTCATGGAGGACTGTCTCCCGTGAGTGGGACCCCATGCTTGAGAAGGGAAAGAGTGTGAGAAATCTCCTGCTCTCCCACCAAGGAGAACAACTCATGAGGAACAGACCAAAGTCTTCATTCCCAGTTTACACCCCTGTCCCCAGTGCCATCCTGGGGAGGAGAAAATTATGAATAAAGTGAAGTCTGCAAAGAAGGGAGGCGTGGGGAGTGGTGTTTGAAGAGCTGTTTGTACTTCGCATTATCTGACTCTGGTGTCTCTGTGTGTGTAGTGGGGTGTAATGAATTAGAGAGTTTTCTGTCCTTCTGTGTTGAGTCTGTTTTGCCCAATCATGCTTGATCAAGCTAGTAGCCTTCTATGATGGCATGACTTGTTGGGTGGGGGAGGGGAGAGCAGTGGGTGTCTACCTTAACTTCAGCAAGGCTTTTGACACAGTCTCCCATAACTTCTTCCCTGGCAAGCTTAGGGAGTGTAGGTTAGATGAATGGACAGTGAGATTGGTTTAGATCTGGCTGAATAGCAGAGCTCAGAGTTGTAATAATCAGTATGGAGTGTATTTGTATAATTGAAACCTATGGTGTGCCTGAGGGATTAGTGCTGGGTCCGGTGTTGGTAAACATATTCATGAGTGACCTGGATGAGGGGACAGAGTGTACCCTCAGCAAATTTGATGATGGTACAAGACTGGGAGGAGTGGCTGATACGCAGAAGGTTGCATTGCTATTCAGTGAGACCTGAACAGGCTATTGAGTTAGGTGGAGAGGAACCTAATGAAGTTTAAGGCCACTGTAGGTGTCTGGGGAAAACAACAGGGGTCCATTTGACAGAAATTGTAGTGTCTTCCACCTAGGGAGGAATAACCCCATACAGCATTACAGAGTAAGGGTTGACCTGCTGGGAAGCAATACTGTAAAGAAGCTCTTCATGAGCCAGCAGTGTGCCCTCATGGCCAAGAAGGTCAAGGGTAGCCTGGGGTGCATTAAGAGTATGGGCAGCAGGTTAATGGAGGATATCCTCCTGCACCACTCTGCCCTGGTGAGGTCATGCTGGAATGTTGTGTCCAGTTCTGGGCTCCCCAGTTCAAGAAAGGCAAGGAACTAGTAGAGAGAGTCCAGTGGAGGTCTACAAGGATAATGAGGAGACTGGAGCATCTCTTGTATGAAGAAAGACTGGGAGACCTGGGTCTGTTTGGTCCGGAGAAGAGAAGACAGAGAATCTTATTGACACTTATAAATATCTGAAGGGTGGGTATCAAGAGGATGGGGCCTGACTCTGCCCAGTGGTGCCCAGTGACAGGACAAGGAATAATCGGTGCAAACTGGACCACAAGTTCATCCACTTGAATATGAGGAAAACTTATTTACTCAGAGGGTGGCTGCCCAGAGAGGCTGTGGAGTCTCTTTCTCTGTAGATATACAAGACCCACCTTGGACAGGGTCCTGTGCTGCCTGCTGCAAGTGATCCTCCTTAAGCAGGGGTTTGGACTAGATACTCTGCAGTGGTCCTGTCCAATCCCAATGTTCTGCTTTCTAGTTCTGTGACTAGTCATCTTTTTGCAGGAAATTCTGAGAGATAGGACTCTTTTGAGCCAAGGACTGGTGCACTGTTTGTCTCTAGTTTATTTTATTGCCTAATTACAGGACTTGCTCTGTTTTGTTTGCCCTCACTATAAAACAGGTAGGGGATCAACTTTTGAGTGGTTGTATGAGATTCAAGAAAGTTATAAATAGGTAAGTGACTCTTCTGATAACTCAAAGAGCCTATTTAGCTTACTTGGGACTAGAGACCATGGTGCTTAACCTGAATCTTTAAGTCTGGTAAGTTATGTCAATGGCAAAATTGATCATGAAGTGTCCTGGAACCTGGTTTGCCACTTTCCCCTTACTATGGGAACTTTGGGGTCACCCTGAAATAAAGGGGTAGAATATCTATAATTATAGATATGTAATTTATTATAATTTGCGAAGTTGGAGGATTTCAAAACAAGTGAGTTAGTGATGATATTTCATATGACAAGTATAACACCTGCCATTACTGTAGTCAGGGTAAGATCTAGACAGGCTGCAAAAACACTTCAGGTATATGCTCTCAAATCTTACATAAGCCAATTCATGTTCATTTTCCAGGATTGGCTGTTCCAAAGCATTGTCTGAGAGAGAAAATAGAACAAGGATCTTCTGTCCTAGCAGTGCTTGTCTGGAGGAGGTCTTGTTATGTGTGGTGATGCTCAATGCTTCTGTTCAGTCAGGCAGGAAACCAAAGTGACTGAACCCTACTGCATGCTCTCCTGTGTATTTTAGGAAAATCAGGAAAAAATTCTGGACAGCAGTTGGAGCTCTTCTAAGAGACTCTGCTTCATTGCTTGCCTCTTGATTTTATTGCTGTTTCTTTGATCGTCTTCCAATAGGACAATTTTCTTCTCTGTACCATGTAAGGCAGCACAGGGATGGTGAGAGGACTTCATTGATCAAACAAGCAGATGGAACATTGATGGCAAAAGCTGTGTCAGTTAAAGGTAACTGAGGACTGCAGAGGAGGGAATTATTTTGCTATGATGAAATAATTTGTTACAGAATCATCTAGACAGGACTTTCTTCCAACCCTCTCCACCTCCCAGGTCTCCCCCTTCTGCCTGACAGGGCTGGGGATCCATCATTTTTGGGGGGATATCTCCCTGGTGCTTTTCCCTCTGGATGCCAGGGAGTTACTCCCCAAGTTCATCTCCTTTCTCACTTCCTAAAGCTTCTCAGTCTCTCCACCTCGTCTTTCAGCTCCACCACCACGGTGAGCAGATCTTCCAGCTGCTCACACCTCACACAGGTGGGATCGCTGCCGTTCTCCCCCGGGAGGAGACGGCTCTGGCACTCCCACAGCCAGAGACTTGCACAGCCACACTCCTGGGCACACTCCTGGGCAGCCCCTGTGCCTGGGTCACCACAGTCTTTTTGGGTCGAGCCCTCTGCCTGGTGGAGACCATGGTCACCTGTGGTGAGACGGTCCCTGGGTGAGGAGGGACAGAATTCGCCTGTGCTGGCGCAGCAGCCCGGAGCTGCTGCCGCCCTCCCAGAGGCCTTTCCAGGGCGAGGGCCCGGGCTGTGGCTGCCGTTGCTCGGGTAACGCCCAGGCCTTGTCGGCCTCTCTGAGGAGAGGAGCCGCTCGCTGCCCGGTGGCTCCGCTCTCACGGGCTCCCCTGGCAAAGTGTCTTTCCAAAACTCTCTGTACCTCAAGATCTGCCCCTGCGGCTCTGGTTGTCCCGGCTCGGAAGAGCTCGCCTCGGATGTTCCCTCTGAACCTGCTAAAACGAGGCAGTCGCAGTTTTAAAAAACTCCAGAGCTTAGTGCAAAGAGACAAGAATTTTTTGGGGTTCCCACTAGTTTTGTCCTACTCCTGTCTCAGCAATTCCATGTCCCCTTCTGTTAAAGGAGCATAAGGATTTTAAAGAATTTTAAGAAGAGGTTTCAGATAATCAGATGCTAAAGAAGTACAAAGAACTTCAGATTATGAGTTACGGGAGAAAAGATTGAGCGTGTAATTTCTAGCTTCAGATCTCAGGAAGAGCTCCTGGTTGCAAAGGAGGTGGATGGGGGGTTGTGGGCAGGGGGGCAAAGGAGGCTGGAAATTAAAATAAGCCAATATCCAAAACTGTATTTTAATTGAATTTTCAATATCTTCACCTTGGATATTATCATACCAGACACTAAACCCATACACATTATTCTGTAACCATATACTATCTACAAAAAAAGCACCAGCTATTAAAATGGGAGAGTATAAAAAGCCCTTTCAATATGCCTTCAAAATTATTCAATACTGTTGCTTATGCAATATTTTCTATTTCCGAAAGCTTAGAAGCCTGGAATTAAGTAAAGCAAAAGCCTTTTTAGGTTGGCAAGGCAATTCCTCCCCACTTGACCAGTGCAAGCTTTTTCAATACAATGACAGTTAAAATCAGCCCCCTCAAATCCATGCTGTTTAATTACAAAGGAAAGCCACAGTATTTCAGAACGGAAAGATATGTGTTTGTTAAGATACTGGACTGATCCTCGGGGGAGCTGAGCTTAATTCCTGCCTTTGCCACAAGCTTTCTTTAAGTCAGTCCATTAATCAGTATATGCCTTAGCTTACCTGTCTATGCAATGAAAATGAACACAAAGGAAGTTCCAGCCCCATCTTCCCCCATGCATACAAGATATTCTCAGTGTGATGGGTTGCAATCTTCTCTCTGCCTTTCTATTATTGTTTGCTCTAAAGGTGCTTGCCTTCAAGAATGGAAGTTCAGCTGATCCCAGCCTGCTTTCTTAAGTGTTTTTCTAGGTCCATGGATAAACGTTGCACTATACTGACTTAAACTGAAAGTCTTTGCCATAACAACTTGCAGAAGTTAAACCTATTAGATCATTCCATCCATCTCACCAGTTATCCTCACTTGTACCTTGTGGAGCAGACTGGTAGGCCAGGGTTACTCAAGGATACAGTTGAATTTTCATTATGGGGCTGATCTTTGTTCCTTGACACTCATCATGGATTATAAAAAAACTCATCAGTTTTGTGGATGACAACATTTTTTATTGAAGTCAAACTGGTTGATATTTTCCTGACTCCTATGTGTGTTGGGTTTTGTTGTGTTTTGCTTTTTTTTTTCTTAAAGTGTATGCAATTTTAACTGTAAAAGTATCGATGAAAGCACAAAGAATCTCTTCTTCTCACCTCTATTTTTAATAACAATATGGAAAATTGTGAGGAAAGGAGAGGCATTTTATTTTCCCAGAATTATTGACTCAATATCAACAGGGTTGGACTAAAGATGAGTTAACCAGGCTTTAATTTTCAAAGTTAGAATTGTAAATAGTGAGATCAAAATGGTTAATTGACTAGTTCTGGTGAGCAATTTCTGGTCATGTAGACTTTCATTTAAAGAACAAAAAAACCCCACCCCAAACAAAACCCTTCCATTCCCAAACCATGCAATGCTGTCTTTAATACTGTCTCTATCCCTTTTCCTATATCAAGAGGGCACTTGACATAATCACAGGTCCCTGGAGTGATCTGTTATTGGTGAATGGCAAAAAGTTTCCAATAAATACAGTTAGAGAAGCTGGTTGGACATTGTCACTTTTGTAAACTGGTACTTTTTCAAAGGTTCTCAAACCCTAGGCCCTTGCTTTGGGCAGGGGGGAAGTTACCTTTCTGTTCTAATTTCCTGTGACCAGGACAACAGGGAGAAGGATGGCTGCTTCTGTTTTGCAGTTCTGTCATCAAAAAGCATGATTGGACCTCTCCTCTGTCCCTTGTCTCAAACTCTTTCCAGCTTCAGCATCGTTGAAGCTGTGGATTGGCTGGGTCATAAGAGAGCACAAGCTGCGATGCAATTTTAGAGTGAAGTCATGGAATGAACAATAGAGAAAAAGGATGGAGGGAGCAGATCATAATCAAGGCTGTGATCTGAGCCCAACAGTGCCTGTTCTCTGGCTGGCCAAAACCTCACGTGTGGCCAACCAAATGCATCAGTGTTTATGACAACATCCTTTTAAAAGCTTTGTTTTGCTCTATTCCCTCTTCCCTCACCTCTTACCTACTTCAGTGTTTGCAAGATGTCTTGGTGAAACAAGGGTTCTTCAAAAACTCTCTCAAACAGAGTTGACGTTTTCTTGTGTTTGCAGTAGCCTGATGAGACAATGTGGGAGTGAGGTTGCCACGCTTCTGTGTTTTGTGAGAGGAAGCAAAAATCTTCAGTGACAAACTAGTGTTCTTATCTGTTGTGACAAAGACTGGAAGCAATTCTGTTCAGTCACTGAACTCACCTTGACTCATCTCATGCAAATGCCATAATTCAGAAGTTCTTAAACAGCAGTCTGCAGTACATGGCCATTGCTGCTGGATCTATATCATCTGATGTGTTTTCAGCTAAGATGGGAAAGGTGCAGGATATCCCTAGGGAAACAAAAGGCAAGCTCTCAATTACCAATGCAATAGTTCTGGAGCTATAGTTTCCTTGCCAAGAACAAGGCTTCTGTATTACTGGTCTAGTGTGTAATTAATGACTAATGGAACAACAACCCCCAGTATATTAATTGCTGTTGTAGCTGTATACAGAGCATTGTTCCCTTTCCGACAGACATACAAATCGTCTGCAACTACAATGTCCCTTCCAGAGTAGCTCTCTACAGTTAGGTGTCAATAATGAAATGCAGCTTTTCCTTGAGGACAGGTGCTGCTATCTCTGAGGGCTTGTCTAGGCAGGAGCACAGGGGGAAGTAAGAAACAAGGTGGGTTTGAAGTGGATTATGTAACCACCATATCAAACTGGTGCATGCTCACACACACTTGTTCAGAATAAAGTGGCCTTCATTTGATTTCATTTAATTTTCCTTAAAAGGGAATGAAATTAAATCGAATTAAAGCCCTTTTATTTCTGGCTGAAAGTATGAACATTAATTCTCCTGTGATCCATAGCAAAAGTTCAGGATGTTATTTTCCTAAGAAGAGGACAAAGGTTCTTTTGGCATTCCTGGACATTGTGCTGAGCAAATGTGAAAGTTGCCTTAACTATCCATTTTAACACCCTGGAACTCAGTGGGAGGTTGATCCTTTCATACTTACTTTTTTCCCCCCTCTGAGTCCCCTGTGTAATTAGTACAGAAGGCTAGTGAAAGCATATTTTTAGAAAATATCTTTACTTAAGTGATATAATGTGGGAAGTGTTGTACACTTTTTTAAATACTGGAGACCAAACTTTTCCCTACAGTTAAATGAAAGCCCAGAAAGCATAAATAACTACCCCAAAGAAACTCATCACAAGCTGCCCGTGGAATCCAGCCTGAGATTTGCTGTCATAGGCACCAGTACCTGGCTGCTGTGCAGGCCTCTTGAATGACACTGGGAATCTGTGTGTCCATGTTCTCTTGTTTGGATCTTCTTCTCTTCCTGAGAGGAAACCTTGGTCCTACAGCTGCGGAAGAAACATTTTCCTCTCCCCAATGTTATTAAATAAGACAGAACAGCCTATCTGGTGTAACTGGTGTTAGAGAACCTTTTGGAAGTCTTATGAGAACTGATGTTCTACATTGCTGAAGATCTGATCTTGGGACTTGCCATCTTGGCTGCTCACTGGGTGATGCAGCCAGACAGTGAGTGTGGGACTCTCATTTCTGGGCGATGCTACTGAACTGAGGGAATGTGAGAAGAGCAGTTGGAGGGTGGGGAAGAGGAAGCCAAGCCCAAGATTCCCTTTTATTGCAGAGAGCTTTTCATGAAGTCATGTCAAAATGAGCAGGCAGGCCGTGATTTGCAAAGAAATAAACCTTTGGAGCCCTGGAGTTCTAACGTACTGTTGATAAATGGATTCTGTTCTCATTCATCCCACTCTTGCATGATGAAGAAAGAAACATTTTCTGTTATTTGACCCGTGTTTCTTTCAACTCTACCTTTCCAGATACAGCTGCAGTGAGCTCCCAATTTGGTGACTAGTTAATCCTGGTCAGGAGTTAGGAAGACCATTGGTATTGACAACCAGGACTGCATTAATGGAGGAAAGCTGTATTCATCAAATTGAGTGAAGAATTCCCTTTATATTTCTTGTAACGTAGTTCTGCATTTACATAATGTAACACACTACACTTTACACTTGTCTAAGTACTTAAAGCTGCATGGGCTCTCTTTTGTTTATTGGAAGTAGCAGAGCCAATTTTTAATCACATCATGAACAGTATGTCAGAGGCTGAGTATGTATTTTTTCTTTTTTTTTTTTTTTTTTACTTTCATGAGAAAGTGTTTGAGAAAACATTGGCTAACAGATGCATTTTCAGTGTTTACAATGGAACCTCAGCTTAAAAGGTCCAGGCGTTGTTCAGATGCCACTGTCAGATGGAGGAATGTCACCTTGAATACAAGAGCCACCAAAGTGCAAGTACAAAATAAAACAACTGTGCTGCAACCTCAACGAACGACCAAGCGTGGTGGTTCCTTACCTATGGGCTTGAATTTTATTTTCCCCATACTTCACGTGTGAGGAGGCTTTAGTACTCAGCATGTATGTTTTTCTGGCATCTCCTGTTTTCCAAGTATTTATTCTGGTGATGGTCTCAGTCATTGGTTTATCACATGGTTTGGATCTAGCATTTACAGTGCTGAGGAGGAAAAAAGTAACTGACTGCTTGACAGCCAAGTGCATCATTAATACTCTGCCATTTTTGTGCTTGAGCATCTTCAGCAAATGCTTATGGCAAACTGTGCTTGAGAAATCATCTTGTACCATATTAGTACACTTCTACTATTTTCAGACCTAATCTCAACCATTTTGTTGCTCTGCCTGTTGGTGTGCTGCTTTTGTGGTTTGATTTTGTCACTGCGGAGGCTGTTATTAAAAAGGCGCCATCTTGCAGCAAGTGACATCCTCCTGTACACTCCATGCAGTGCACAGATGACTGACTTGTTTTAAATCAGATATTGTGATGTGGTGCTATGATAAAAGCTGACTTTTTAATGAGAACCATTTTATGTCCTGATAAACTGGAGGCCAAACTTCACTCTTGGTTCTCTAGCTATAAAAGACCTGGAAATATCTGCTGTAATCCTATACTGGTTAATCTCTAACCTAGTCTGGTGGACACAGAAAGTTCTTACTGTTTTAGGTAGACATCTCAGGCATGGGCATCCTGACTTATGAGGAGGAGGTGCTGATGCAAACATGTTGTCAATGGTTGCACACAGCTTATAAGATATAATTTGCTGCAGTCTGACATACACATGGAAGTCACCAAGCATGTAGTCTTTTGCTTCCTGTGCTGTAGTCACAGGCTTTTAAACTCACTGTTGTTCTGCAGGGAAGATCATGTTATGCAGACTGAATCATGTTGACTAATTCTGAGATTGTCTTCAGAATAGACACTTTATTTAGGCAGGGCAGAAGGCATTCTGGTGACTGAAGGCAAGCAGACAAAAGACAAGTGATTAAGGTATACGTGGATAAAATATAATGAACGAGATTCCATTTTTCTATATCCATTTAGTTTCACTTGTGGATATTTAATATAGCTTTAAACTTGGCTTTTTGTGCAACTGGGTTTGCAAGCTATTATTAAGGCATTTAAGTAGCCTTTAGAAATCTGGGCTTTGGCCACTCAGGAGGGCAGAGCCCATCAGCTGTCAAAGAGATTTGAACTCTGATGCAGCTAAGTCATTTCTGAAAATGAGTCGTCAGTCTCTGAAATACCTGAGCTATCTTGTGTGTAGTGAGAACTACCTTGCAGAGACCCCTAGGATGAAAGCAAGGAACCTGAGTCAAAGGAGGGGGAGAGATCACAAGGTGGTAGAACACTGACTTTCAGTTCCCTGGCTTGAGTCTTGGTCTGAACTTTTCTAAAAAACAATCTATTACTTGTCTGTGGCATCCTAATTTCAGGGGAGCTCATTGCTAGGAGGCTTGCTTGTCTGCAGCATCCCTGTGAGATTCTTGGTAGTCTTTGTGTTCCTAAATCTGTAATTACAGTTCAAGCAAACCAATAGAACTTAAAATTGGCAAGGGTGGAAGTGTTGTCTTCCATTACTAAGAAGGAAAAAAACTCGTATACTGACCTTTTTGGTGCATGTTAAAGGCACAAATAGAGGTAATGTTTCTGTGTGTTTTTACAGGGCTTTTTCTTCTGCAAGGATCTGGTTCTGTTGCTTCACTTGTCCATCCTTCTCCCCCAGCACCATCACCCTGGGAATTTCCCATCTCTTTCACACCTTATCTTGTGGGTTCTCCCACACAGGGTACGACACTCAAAAAAACCAACCAAACAAAAAAACCCTTTCAAGTTTGCAAGGCCTGACAAAGCTCTGGAAGTGAGCAAAGAGCAGTTGGTTGGCTTGGTGCTTGCCTTCTACTGCATGCAAAGCAGTCTGACACTGCAACCCACTTCATGTGCCTTTTATTCTTGTTCTGTAATGTCTGAAAGCAGATAAGTCCTAGGAAGGGGCTACTACATGAAAGAGGGAGGTGAGTTTCGTTCTGTAGGTTGCTCATAGATGATTTGTTGCCGATAAAAATTTGATATTTGGCATATGAGCTTCAGTGACTTCTTGCAATCGGTGGCATGAGTGGCAAGGTATGTGATGACCTCACTGGGTAAAGATAGCTCCTGTAGCAAGTGTATAACAGCCAGCCCTGTTGTGGTGGGTTTGCAATGTGGCTTCTTTAAGAAGCAGCTAGAAGCTTCTTGAGGGTCCAACAAAGCAAATCCCAGCTGAGCTCCCAAGGCCAAACTCCCAAACCCTGTTACTGACAAGGCCGGGCCAATCAGTGCTGGTCATAGGCCTCTGGGAATCACATTTTAGAGAGAGAAAACCCACACAGCCACATTTTGCCACCAGAGAAGGGAGTGAGAAGATGTAAGAAACCCATGGATGGGGGCAGTAGCAAGACTAAGAGGGAACTGGAAAGGAGAGCTAGAACACTCGCCGAATGGAGACCTTTCTCTTTGTAGGTCACACAAGCCTTGCCTGCAGCGTCATTCCTAGAAAAATCAGGCTACTGTAGGATTGATTTGCTGAGGCCAGAGCTCAGATGTAATTTTCTCCTGTCGCGTTCAGAAGAGCCCAAAGAAATTGATTTTGTGTGTACCCGTGCAGCCCAGCGATGGCGGGTGTGCCTGTGTCCTGCTCTGGCTCATTGAACTCGCTTCTGACCCAGGGCTATGGCAAATTAGGGTTTGTCTCTTCACAGTGGGAAGCAGCTCCCACTTACAATATGCTGACTGCATTATCAGTCATCAGCATGTCATAGAGAGAGAATCCTCACAGAAAAGTCTTCTAAAGGGACTTGATTAGATGGTAGGAAGAGGCAAACAGCAAACCTAGAACAGCATTCTGGTACAAGTTTTTTCTGCTTTTTTCCCCTATATCCAATAAATATTTGGGTTCTCTTTACCTTCATGTTTTCACTAGTGAAAACTTTTGGAAAAATTTATGCCTTGAGCCCAAATAGATTCTTTTGGTTTGAATCTAGCAGCTCTGAACTGCATTGAACTGATAATGGTAGAAGATGGAAAGAGCAACCACTCCATTGTACAGGCACAGATTTGAAAGTCAGATTGCTGGGTCTGAACATGCTACTCCTGATCAGCTGGCCTTCATTAAGTCCCCACTTTTAACCCATTCCATCACTCTCCTGGGGCAGAGAGGAAGGAGGATAGGAGTCAAAAGGTTCAGTTCTGTGTCTTTCATCTACAAAAGGCTTCTTTGAAACCTTGGGTACATTTCGTTGCATGTTCCTGACCTTCATCATCTATCAGAAATGGGAAGATAATACTCAAGCATTTTTTCCACAAATAATAATTTAATTTTTTCAATATATATTGTGTGATCCCTGTGAATGCATTATATCTATTAATAACTGTTAACAGAGGGAAGATCAATCCTAAGATCATCAGTCCTTTGTTTTGACTGGCCTGGGCACAAACTGGAAGCATACTTTTTCTCTGATCCCTTTGTGCTATCGAAACTCTGCCAGGAGCACCAATTACAGCAAAATTTTTTTATAGCCAAAGCATCTCTATTACAAGACTACCCAATTTTATCTTGCTGCACCTCTCTCTTTGAAAATTATGGATCCTTATGTAGCAACTGGCTCTTACTAGGTTTATATATACAACAGTACAACCCAGATATATCTAGTTACATATATGTACATTCGCCCTCCCCAAGAGAGATGAGCAAACCTCTACTTCAGACTGTGATTGGAGTTCTAAGGATAGTAACCTCCTCTGCATGGTGTTTTTATACTACAGCCTATCCATGGTGGTACTCAAGCACTTACCTGTGTGACTGTAGTGATTGTGAAATGTGCCACAAGGTTTTGTAGGCCAGTGGATGTATGGGATGTTTTCTATTAATTTAGGGATTTCTTGCTCTTTCAGAGTCACTTCTATTTTTTCATTATTGCTCTTTGATTGGCAAGATGAGTGTGTCAGTGTTATGAGTTTTTCAATTTTTGCAGTAGGAAGACCTTTAATCCAGCCTTCCAGCAGGGAAATCAGTTGAAATTCCCAATGACATGTGAGCTCTGTCTGAAGGAAGGCCTTGTAGGACTGGGTCCCAATTATATTACTTGACATTTTACATAGAGGTATCAAGATGCTTGTCTAACAAATGCAAGACAAAGCCTGACCAGAGACAGCTTGCAACCCAATAAAATAACAACATACACTGGAAGCCAATTACTTTACTGTTAAATTGCACAGAGCAAGAATGCAGCATCCCCATCTTCTTGCTGTTGGTTTTGGGGTTTATTTTGGGGGCTTTTTTTCATTGGTCAGTTCTAACCCAAAAGGTCTACTTTCCTAAAGAAAACCAATCTGTTCATCTTTCCAAAAGTCTCCTTCAACTTAATTAGATTTGGCATGGGAAGCTTTTAGAGGTAATTGCCATTTGTGGGAAGCTGCATGGGTCAGGCATAGCTTCTGCTACTTCTCTCTCAGGCTAGCATTTAAATAATAGTATTAATGGTTTGAAATCTATATTTCAGGCTTGCTCTTCACAGGAATCCCTAGGTAGCTAACATCAGAAACAAGTGGTAGTGGTTGTTATTGTTCTTAATGTTTTCTTCATTTGATTTACTGGTTATTTCCCCCCCTTCCAACACCATGTTTAGTGATTGTACACTTAAAATGGGAATTTAGGGGAGGGAATCCAGATCTCCTCTCTTCAAAGTAATGTGCTCATTACGCTCTGTCCACAAATTTGTTCCATTTTTTTTTCATCTTATTTTTAGCATCCCTTCTGTAGTGTTTAGAGAATTTAGATTTTGTTATGAAGAACGTGGGTGTCTCTAATGGTAATGTCCCCTAATTGCGGTGCTGGATGCCCAAGTGAGTGAATTCATACCTCTACATTTGACAGCTTCCTGCCAAGTAAGCTCACAGCACGCGAGATGCTCATGGGATGAATCCTCTTTCAACTTCTTGCCAACCAACAGTACTGATGCAAAGCAGTACCTAGGCTGCATCTTCTACAGGTAGTTGCAAAAAGAGCAAGCTGTTTCCCACTGATGCTGGTGGCATCACATGCTGCAGGCCAGCCCCCATGTCTTTAGTTCAGAGGATACACTTGCCATTTCCCTTGCCCATGGCATTGCCTACAAAGTGCAGTCATTGACCTCTGGCATGGGCAAAGCGGGGGCCTGCAAAGAGCCCCTCAGCCCACAACCCACCATGGAGCGGGGTGGCACCGCCGTCGGTATCGATCCGTGCCTGAGAAATCAGCGACCGTTGTATTATATAATTATTGATGTAGCTGGAAAATGCCACAGGCGAAGCGCAGCTCGCTATTTGTTATGCTGTATTGTCTCTCTTGTCTGCGTCGGGCCTCTGTGTTTTGCCTCTTGTGTTCCCATTGCATGTTTATTTATATTGTGTGCCTTTAGCTTTCATATTTCTCTTGCGAATCCAGCTTGGAAAAACCAGCTCTAGTTTTCGTTTGGGAGAAGGAGGGGTGGGCTGTGAAGGAAATGAATTCCTCCAGACGCTCCTGGAGGCCCTAAACTGAATGCAAAAATCTGGGAGAAGGCACAAGTCAGGGAAAAGGGGCTTGGGAAGCAGAAGGCACTTTTTATCTTGACGGGTTCCACAGAGACTGACAATCTTGTGATAAAAATATAGACTTTTGGAACACCATAAAATATAGTCTCATCCATCACATGGCTGAGGCCTAATTTGCAGAGGCAATTAAGTCAAGTCCAGCCAAATCATCTCAAAAACCTTTGGGGCTTTTTTTATGTACTCTGTATGTATGCAAACCCAGGAAGGGGTGAGGATGGTCCATCACAAGGGCAGGAGCTTGGCACAGGAGCATATTCTCCAAAAGCTCAGGAGTGGTAAGAGTTGGGTGGTGCTACCTCAGCCCTGGGGAGGTGTCTCCTACTGAGACTTTCTAATGAGCTTGATAAGGTCACAGCAGACTGATTCTGGGATGGGTCTGAGGTGTCCTGGTGAACATGGGAATAGGAAAGTGGAGACCAAAAGATGTTGGCAGAGTTGGGTGCAGAGACCCCCCAGCTGAGTTGGGTACAGGGCAAGAAGTGAATGGCAACTGCAGAGCTGGTGTGGGGAATCTGCAGTAACCTGTGCACATGAGCCCGTAGGTGTTTTAGGTGGACACAGGAGTACAATGGAGCGAAGGGTCAGGCTGTTCCAGGCAGACTTGAGCTAGGCCTCTGAAGGCCAAGTTCATGGTGTGTGAGACCCTTGCGGTATCGGCCCCCTCTGTGCTTGGTGCTGGCACCCACGAGTACTCCCTCGCTCCCACAGCGGCAGGAAGGTGTTAGTCACAACATGAAGACACAGGAGTACAACGCGCAGGGTTAAACAGCTGCGCGGACCCCAGGCATCTGCAGGGCACAGCCCGGCTCCGGACAAGGACAGACGAACGGAGCTTTTCCCTTCCGACGGACCGAAGCATTTGCCGCATGTGTAATGAGTTAGCGGGATGCGTGTGTATGGGACTGCCCTCTCCTGGAGGAAACCGCTCCGCTCTCCTCTTCCCTTTGGGCTTCCTCAGCCGGGCTCTGCTCGCTGTGGTGGAGAGCCAGCAGTGCCCTCCTGGACACCTGGCCTGTCTGTCTGGAGGCTTTTAGCTAAAGGAATAGATAAATCAGTCTCTTGGGCCCCCCATCAACCCTCTGATTTCACCACCGAGGAAAAGTTTTGGTTCATCTTAGTATAGGCAAGGTGTAAATTGAATTGGTGGTCTCTGGGTATTGTGGCAGGAGCAGTCTTGACATAATGACCAGCACCGTTGCTTGGCTGGAAGGTGTGGGATGGCAGCTATTGGTAGCAGTATTTGTGCTGTACCTCAAACTGCTGGGGGGGAGCTGAGCTCTGGAGCAGATCACTGCTGGGGTAGAAGGGGTTCCTGCTGAACAACCAACTGTGTAGGTTCTACTTCTGGGTGATCCATGGGGCTGAGCTTCTGCAGCTCCTCTTGGCTAGCCAATGGCAAAATATAAGCATCTTGCAGCCTCATGCTGGAACAAAGTACAAGCTCTGTTCAGCTGGAAAGCCGTGAGCTGGCATAAAGTTGGGCCTAAGCTTGATTTCGTGACTGGAGCTGGCTAATGAGGAGAGATGGAGGGATAGGGACTGGCTGACCCTGGTGCTTTACAGGCTTCAGCTGCTGGAGCTGCCTGGGTCTGCAAGCTTCTACCATAACTACTCAGCCTCCAAAGGCAATACAACCACTACCTTGAGAGAGCAGTTCAGGCCACAGCCAGAAATCCCTCTTTGGCACTTGTGGGTGCTCTCTGAGCACTGAGAAGAACTTAGTTTATTCCCCAACCTGCAGCTGCCATTGGGGTGATATTTTAAGTCGGTGCTTTTATTGCTGTTCAGAGAGGGCCTATTTCTACTTGACATAGCACCGCAGTGCTCTTCCACCTCCAGCTACAGGATAAAACACAGTGCCACCCCACACCTCTGAGCAGAGTGCTGCTGTAGGGAGGCAGCAAGCAATCAGCAGAGATTCACCGAGGACTGTGATGCTGTAAAATAGCCTCTCGGCACAAGATACAGGGAGGCGCTTACCGGGGTGACAGGGATACTATAGGTTTCTTTTTTCCAAAACATTAATCAAAGTGCCTGCAGTTCCCATTCCAGTGAGGCAGGTGAGGCTCTAATAAATATTGAGCAGCAAAACTTGATCCGTATCCAGGGTCTCGGAGCATTTTCATAAATAAGAAGTTGCAAGACAATAAAATAAGGAGTTTGCTTCTTGGTGTCTCCTCTGCAAGTTCTTATTTGTGGTTGCAGGGCTGTGTAGCTGGCAAAGCTGTCCAGACTTGGGCTGGGGGTGAGGACTAGGATAGCTGAGGCTGTCTGGGAAGAGGGAGGTTTGCCTCCTCTCTCTGCTATCAATGGATTGTGTACAGTGGAGCCTGCAGCTGGATTATTCCCTGGTGCTGCAGCTGTGGAAAGCTGTTTTCTCAACACCCGCTTTGTACTGGCTTGATCTTATTACTGGTGATGGCCTCAGAGTCGATACAGAGTTGGTTTCACATCTCAACAGAAGGCAAGCGGAGAAAGCCCTTCTCCGGGCCTGATGCTGCAGTCCTTGTTTGCTGAGTAGCTCCATCGATTTACACAGGACTATTCAGATAAAGAAACACTCTGTTGTTATACTGCTTTTTTTTTTCAGGTAAACTTTTCAGCTAATATGACTCTTAGTTTTTCTTTTCCCCTGTTTCTTAGCTTGATTTCATATGGAAACATGGCTTCTATGAGCACCATGTCTGGCTGTCTTTCAGTGTTCTGTAATTACTGAACATCTTGGCTGATTTCAGCTAAATTGAAATATCAAACACATTTCCTCTTTATAGCTTTGGGGGTTTTTTTATGAAAACAGGAGGGAAGTGACCTTGTTATTTCTGTAGTTCTGTGAACTCAACTATATGTTTAGACAACAGGGAGTTGATCCAGAAGAAATGTTAACAGTGTACAGGTAGTGGGAAAAGGCTCACTCAGAGACCTTTTTCACCTCACAAATCCTACAATACCCAACCCCTCCTCCCCTAAAAAAAAAAACCCAACCCCAAAATCCCTAAAAAAACAAAAACTACACCTTCTGAAAAATGTGTGTCTAGTTCCAACACTTACAGAAGAACTACTACTGCACTGCACTTCTTGCCAAGATGTCATTTGTCACGCTGGGTCACTGACTCACCAGGGCACACGTTATTCTTTGCATTTTTGGCCTTGTGATTAAGAGCAAAGAAAAGAAAACCCCATAATGCCTCTGTCTAAAGATGCATTGATATCTGTTGGGGTGGGAAGGTGTGGAACAAGGAGAAGGATTGCCCTTGGAGGTTCCTGAAACCTTAGGATTTGATGTTTATTAATATTCCACTCTGCCAGGCAACAAAGCCTTGTTAAGGCAAGGGATCTGGGCCTCAGGTATTGCAGGGTGCCAGTGATGCTGAAGCTGTGCTGCATTTTTACTTTTTTTTGTCCTTTTTAAAACTGGGCAAGGTGATGCTTAGTTACTTCTAAAGTGTTTGAGACTCTAGGATAAAAAGTGCTCTAGGAATCCCAAGTATCATTATTGTAACTACTGCTCTATTAATTACATTAGTGAACACAGTGCTTTCTGTTCCTTTTTAAAGACGTCAGTCTGGATACTCTCTGTCTGTAGCAATGTAACAGGTAGGTTTGTGACCTCTCCTGTGCTGGTTCAAATTCACTGTCTATTTGGCTTGCAGTCATGTGGTTGGGGAGATAGAGGGTGAGAGGTTTTGGTGTGGCTTTTTGGGTTGGTGGGGTTTATTTTGTCTTTGTTACTTTCATTATGTCCAGACACAAGAGCTTTGGAAAATCTCTGAGAAACTCCTGGTCTTGTAGGCTTGCTAACATGCAAGGAATTACAGATGATTTTTTTGCAACTTCACGGAAGCCTGAAGAAGTTTAAGAACCTTTTGAGGTTCACCTATGTTAATATACCTTCCAATTGAATTACCAGGGGCCAGATTCAACAAGAGTTTTACGTGACTCCTTTGTTCAGGCCTCTAGATTGTCATTGTCACCAGTGGAATTGAGTGCCTGGTAACACATCTCTTGTTCTAGATGTCTTTCCTGCCTTGCAGAGTTCGGTGTGAGGGAGGATAAATACCTGTGACAAAGCAGGGACCTGGGTTGAACTGAACACTTGGTTCTCTCTGCTTTTGCACACATGAGTAAAGGATCCAGCTGACTGTTCGCTGCAGTGCCACGGTCCCGTTTGCTTTTGGGTAGCTGGCAGCAATGTACACAATGGAGGATTTTCCCCGGTTGTCTTCAGCACAGGCAACATTTTCATATGCCTTGCACTTGTAATAAGCGTATGGTGTTTGTCTAAGAACTTAAAGCCTATGCCAAATTTTCCTTTCCTTGCCTTTAAACGTGTGGCCTAAGGGTAACTCCACTCCAGCTGTCAGCAAGTAGGAGGATGTTTGTGTTCCCAGTGACCAACGGTTTAAATGAGATCCGAGGTGCATCTTCAGCTCCCACTATGTCCCGATAAGGTATAGCCAGGGGTAGGGATGCCCAGATGCTGTTGGCCACCTTGCATTTTGCTGTGTCAAGAACTGGGCTGTGATTAGAGCAACTGCAGTGTCTGTAAAGCAAATCGCCGTCATTCTGACCACTGATGCTACCCTGTTTAAGGTGTAAGCGAGTAGGACAGTACAAGACTTGCTCTGGGGACTTCTGAAGTGAGAAAAGGATATTCAGCAGGTAGAAATAAGGCTTTCCTAGTCCTCCTTGCTTCACCTTGTCCCAAAGAGATGCTTCTTTCTGACACAAAATGGAGACCAATGCTGCATTTAGAAACTTCAGTGGTTTGAGGAGCCTGGAACATGATTATCCACTGCAGAGTCTGCCTGGGTGGGGTGACCTGTGGCTCTGGCACTGACAACATAATGTGTGCTGTGGAATGCTGCCTGCAGGGGAGAGGAGTGCAATGTCCCCTCTGGGGTGGTCCACTTCAGAGGACTTGGAGCATCACGCTTTCCTTCTGGAAAATGAAAGAGCACTCTCAGTTGCATTACTAGCACCGCTTCCCTCAGCACTCTAGGTTTCCCTCGGTGGTATCCCGTCCAAGTATTGACTAGGGTGAACATTGCTTATCTTGGGAAATCAATGAGATGACAGCCCAAGGTACTGCAGTAAGAAGACAGGCCAGGAGATATGTATCTACCTCTGACTTTTTTCCGCCTCAATAAATATGTTTCCCTAATCCAATGGCATTGTAACAATGTGCAGTAATTACTGTGGCTGCATCTATCTCCTTTGATTTAATCAGACAGATATTATATGTTAAGTATCAATTGATTATTAAAAGCATATTTGCTGATGCTTCCAAATCCACGTAATGACGCATAAACAGTTATTTACTGCACAGCTATTAAAACTCAACAACTTGCCTTGCTTTTTACAATCAGTATTTATTTAACATGCAATGACCATCCTATCCCATTAAAACTAAATGTGTTAACTGTGTTTTGGGCATTTAATTTTAAAGCTTTTCTTACCATAATTTCAAGTGATTACAAAAAGTCATTGTCTTAGCAGGCATTGGATGCTATGCAAACTTATTTCAGAAGTCACATTTTGATAACCTGCCATGGTGTTATCCTGAGTCACGGTGGACAAACCATTATGGTGCCTTTAGTAAAGTCAAATTTTTTAATAATTTTTTTTTGTTTGAATTTTTAAATCTCTGTATGGTGTCATGTCATCTGAGAGGTTGAACACCCTAATTTATGCCCAAATCTCCTGGGACATAGGATGTATTGAGGGTTCCTAAAGTGAGCAGAATCCAGCTGTCCTGTTTGAGGAAAGTAAATCTGCTCTTTACCACAAGTCTTGGGACATTTAAGATCTTAAGAGGGGCAATTCTCTTGATGTTATATTAGCCTGTGGCAAAACTGGGCTACTTAAGAAAACGGGGAGTAGTTCACAACCAGATTGTCTCCTCTCATTTTCCTTTCTTCCTTTGCCATTGTGAGCATGGGAGGTCCAGCAAACGCACTCTTGGTATTTGTCTTACTGTTAGGATAGCTGGGACAGTGAATCCTACAGAGGCTGAAGTCATTCTCAGGAGTGTATCTGTGAGCTTTACAGAACATGGTGGTGTTTGGCTGAGTATAGGCATTGTGTTGTGCAGCAGTGATGGTTGGTTTGTAAGGCTGGTTGTGAAGCTATTGGAATATTGCTCCATTCAAGTCCTGAACGCCCCCTCCCTCCGCTCTCTTCGCTCCCAGGCCTGGAGCAGCTCAGGATGAGTTTTCTTTCCTTGCTGAAAGATGTTTGAAGATGCTACTCCATGGTAGGGTATGTGTTCCATCTGCTTGCCCTTTCTGGAGTCTGCAGAGCTTCCTTGCAATTCCCTTACGCTTCAAAGCAAATAAATAAATATTTGCAGAGTTATTAAAGATTTATTAAAAACGCCATATATTTAAACCATCTTGCGAAAAAATAAATGACTGAATATTTATTATTTACATGTTAGGCATCCTCTACATATTTATTTATTCCTCCTTAATCCAATCCATGTTTTATAAATATTGCAAAAGACCCATCAATAATATAACACGTTTTCATTAATCCAGAGGAATAATTAGAAGACATTTAGGATAATATTGCTCTGTACAAATATTGCACAAGCCTGTGAAGAGAGGTTTTGAACAGCAGCTGTCATCTATGTAGCCAGGGCATATATATATAAGCGCCCCTTGCCATGACAGGTAGAGGTTGGCAAGTGCCTTGGATTCCTTCTTCCTCCTCTGCTCCCAGGGGCCAGTGTTTGCCTTGTGAAGAGATCCTTAGAGTGACAAGCCTGCTTCTCTAGGGGAGGACTGCAGCATTTAATCATTTTCTTGTGAAGCGAGGCTGTCTCCCACTCGGGATCACTCCAGCTTTACACTCGGCACACAGCAGCGCAGTGGAAGCAGGGTAGTTGTGCAATTGCCCCCTCGGGTTTCTCAGAGCCCTCGCCCCATGCTGACAGGTCTATCAGTTGGGGTTAAATTTTACCCAGGACACACAACATAATAATCTTTGGGGAACGATCTTATGAGCAGGTGATCATTTATTGCTTTCAAAAATTATAATAAGTGTCTATTTGTAGTAATATATTAAGATCAAGAGGAACCATCACCCATAGCTGATCATTTCTTACCCTTTCTGTACTAATGCTTCGGTTTGGAGGAGGTTTTTATCCTCAATCACTGTTCTTGGAATCATAATTATTAAAAAGAAAAAAAAAAAGCAAAATAGAAAGGTTGTACTTTGCTTTGTTCCTTCCCTAGTCCTTTTAAAACTGTGCTCACAAGGCAAAAATTAGCAGTTGTATTCCCTATGCTGTATTCATTAAGGCATTGACCTTCTTAATGCTAAATTTTCACTAGAGAGGACTCTCCTGGCTGCTTCACTATCCTCTAGCACAGTCTCTAATGTCAGAAGTGCAGAAATATTAGAGCCAAAGTTGCCTCCAGTCCAACTGCTGGTGTCTGACAGTTTGAAGGAAGAGTTTAGGTGTGTGGAAGATTCTCAGGCCCCCACTCTGAGATCATACAACTAGTCAAAAGGAGAACCTAACCCTTAGCACATATCAAGCTATGAAGTAAATGAATCTTTGGGGAGCTGTTAATTGTTACAGCTAAGCTGGTTTGTTTAGTTTTTAAGTGAATAACCTGTGTATGGCTAGATCTGAGCCATTGCTCTTGTGGAAAGACTGAATGCAGTTACAGCTGCAAGCTCACACAGGGCAAGGCCCTTTCTCCTTGCATGTGACTTGCAGTGTCAGGCAAAGCTACCTCAGCTATTTTGGGAACTGAATACCTGTATGTGGGTAGATGTCCCGTCAGATTATTTAGCTACCTGGAGAAGCAGAGCACAGTAGCTTGGCCAGCATGCTGTAAATGTGTCCATACTATTCCTAGGACCTGAGTTAAATCACGTTGTGTGGCATGGACATCATCATTGCTGCCCAGACCCTCAGGCAAAGCAGCTCTTGCCTTTAGACCATGCAGACTCCAAGTCTTAATGAACCTGATTTGAGCTCTAGCCCTTATACTGAAATACTGCTTATTATGTTCCTGAGCCTGCAGCAAACACACCTTTGAAACTTTCAGTGGCCCTGTGCAGGATGCAATTTGACTGTTGTTCAGCAGGGGGTGGAGGGTTTTTTTGTTTCACTGGGGCTCCTTCGGACTTAGTTGGCTAATGAAAACAAGTCAGACACTAAGATTGGGACTGAAGGAATTGACTGTAACATTTGGCTAGCATAAGCAGCCAGCCTATCTTTTGCCTGAGGAAACAGAGGGAGACAGGGAGCATACAGACTTTATGTAAAACCCTAATAGGAATAGGACTTAAGGACATCTTATTCCCATGGCACTGTTAAGCTCATTATTTCACCTCTCTATCTGTTATCCCCACAGCAGTTTTTCCTACCTCCTTGTTGTTCAGAGCCTTTAGAAGAACACCAACTCTAATTTTCAATCATTATTTGCTATACATTATCTCATGATCCCTGCTGAAGTCAGGGCTGGACTATTTTAGGCATCCTAACTATACAAAGAAGGAGCTAAGACACAGTGATTTGGCCAATATCACGTGCAATGTCTCCAGCAGAGCTAATAGCTGAACCTCAGCCTTGTAAGTATCTCTTGAGTTGCTGGGCAGAACTCCATCTTCCCTTTCTCTTTCATTTCAGCTTTAACAGATTGACAACATTAAATCCTGTGCTTCCTTCCAAAACACGACTGCCCAATGAATAGTCAGAGAAGAAAGAGCTAGGTGTACATCTCTGCCCTGCTTTCAAAGTCCATACCTACCGATTGCCAGTTGAGCTGCTTGTCAAATCTTTTGTCTGTGTGGTTTGGGGAAGTAACATCCAGCTGTCTTGTGTTTTCATGTCATCTCACCTGGTAAAGTGCAGTCCCAGTTGGCCTGGTCTTTCTTATGGCATCCCCTGAGCATTTGTTATGGCAGATCAGGCAGCCAGAAAGAGGCCATTAACTGGATTGATTGAGAATCCCAAAGAGTCAGAAGGTTTGTGATGATAAGTTTAAAAACACAATAAACTCTTCTCAAAGGAATGACAGGAAGTTCTGAGCTTGTACAGGAGTAGGTTAGGATTTAGCCTGGCTAAAGTGGGATGGAAGACAAACTGTGCTTGCAACAGGAGATGAGCAGGGTTTGGAATACAGAATGGGAGAGTTTGATCTGAAGCTTGTGGAGGAACTGTATTCAGCATATAGAAGAGCAGTGGACAAATGAGGGTAACCTCTACAGGAGGACCATAGAGAGATGCAAAAGCAAAATGTGTGACTTTCTCCAGTGATGAAAGGCCAAAATACAGCTGCTGGTTTGGAAACAGCAAAAATGGTGGATTTGTATCATAGACCTACACCGTGCTTAGTGCTCTGATACAGCTCCCTAAAAAGGCTTTTGCACTAAATGTCATCAGTCCTAGGGAGAGCGGGGAGCTACTCCATTAGGTGAGAACATGTCCCAGCAGCATAGTCCTTTATCAAGCTGAAAGCCCTCGTGTCCCTTTCTCAAACTGGCATGGTAAGAGTAGGAAAAGCTGTGGAGCAGGCTATTTTACCCCAGGAAATCACTTTGAATCCATCAGTCAGGGCATGGAAACACCATACTGCCTATGGATACTCTCAGAACATCCATCTCTTCTCTTAAACCGTGTCCCACACAACCTCTCCATCCTTCCTGTTCCTTTCCTCTGGCTGTGGTGCAGCAGGCTGACTTCTAGCACTCAGTGATGTTTACACTTCAGCCCACCTTGTGAGAGGTTTGAGATGGGTGTATCATGAGAGGTGGTGACAGCAAGGGCAGCACTGTAAAGGTAAGAAAGTATTGTGTTCAGTTTTGGGCCCCTCACTTCAAGAAGGATGTTGAGGTGCTGGAGCCTGTCCAGAGAAGGGCAACGAGGATGGTGAAGGGTCTGGAGAACAGGCCCTACAAGGAGGCTGAGGGAGCTGGGGAAGGGTCTGGAGAACAGGCCCTACGAGGAGGCTGAGGGAGCTGGGGAAGGGTCTGGAGAACAGGCCCTACGAGGAGCGGCTGAGGGAGCTGGGGGTGTTTACTTTGGAGAAGAGGAGACTGAGGGGAGACCTTATTGCTCTCTACAACTCCCTGAAAGGAGGTTGCAGTGAGGTGGGGGTTGGTCTCTTCTCCCCAGTAACAGGTGACAGAACTCGAGGTAATGGCCTCAAGTTGCGCCAGGGAAAATTTAGGTTGGATCTTAGGAAGAACTTCTGTACTGAGAGAGTCCTCAAGCATTGGAACAGCTGCCCAGGGAGGGGGTTGAGTCCCCATCCCTGGAGGGGTTTAACAGACGGGGAGATGCGGTGCTTGAGGACATGGTCTAAGGGTAGACTTGGTGGCGGTAGGTGAATGGTTGGACTGGATGATCTTAGGGGTCATTTCCAGCTTTAAAATTCTATGATTCTATGAAAGATTTAGTTGGTTTTGGTGGGTGAGGTAATAGCTTGAAGCTGTCTAGTGTCTTCCCATGTGCTCTGCATATGGGTAAAATAGCAATTTTGGTTTAAAATAGTAATTTTGAACATGTCAATTTACTTCCCCCTGCCCCCCTTCCCGTTTGAGATCATTGCACTAAAGAAGGTAGAGCAAACCCGTTGCAGAGAGCCCCTGCCTTCTCCCTAGCATGGTGGCAAGGTTAAGAGTAGGAGAAATTCCATGTAGAGAACACATCCCAGAGTGAAGCAGGGGGGACTCTGTGGGCAGAGGTACATCAGCACTGGAAGCTGGAGAGAACACACGTTGGCATATTCAGTGCGTTGGCTTTTTTGGCAAACGGCTGAGCCTGGATTAATAAAATGCTCAGATAAAAATCAGAGTTTTATTAAAGTGTGCTCACACAGCGGCAGCGCCCGGCTGCGCTCCTGGAACGTGAGCTGGAAGCCAGCCAGCTGTGCTCAGGAGTGTTGCTTATCATGCCTGATAAGAAGGTCCTGCTTCGGGAGGGTGTGAAAGAGAGGAGGAGGAGGCAGGGAAGCTGGCAGCAGCTTCTTGGCCCAAGCTTCTCTCTGAGCCCACTGGCCTGTAAGTGTTTGCCCCCTATATAAATCCAGGGCACGTTGGAGGAAAAGCACAGAGAGGCTTCCAGGAGAGCCAACACGGCCAAGCGCTCCGGCGGCAGCCCCCGCTCCTTCCTCCGCTCCCCCCGCGCGCGTCCCCACTCGCCGTTCCACCGCCAGCTCCCCGGCGCGTTTTGAACAAGACTTTTTCTCTACTTTGCCTCTTCTGTGTCAGCTCGCTCGGTGCCAGATCTCCAAGCTAATTAAAAGGGGTAAGGACTGGGCTTGTGGGGTTTTTTTTTTTTTTTATTCCTTCAGTAGTGAGCTGTTGGCAGAGCTTCTGAGCTGCCAGGAGTGGGGACTCTGAAAAGAGAGTTGGTACCAACTAGAGGAGGAAGCCAAAAACGACCCTAGCTGCTCTGAGCAGGGAAATGAATAAAGCACAACTGTGAGTCCTTCAACAGATAACACACAGGCCTGCAAGCACAGTGTATATCTCGGTCCTTCCCGGTGTACTTTGCTTAAACTTTGCATTGAACTTAGTTCTTTCAGCCTGTTCCAACTGTTTTGGTGGTCACAGAACGTTCCTGTGATCCTGGTCTTCTCCAGTATGTTGCAGTCTCACGTGGGGAAACATAGAATCATAGAATTGTTAAGGTTGGAAAAGACCCTTAGGATCATCCAGTCCAACCATTAACCTACCACCACCAAGCCCATCTCTAGACCATGTCCTCAAGCACCGCATCTCCCCGTCTGTTAAACACCTCCAGGGATGGGGACTCAACCACCTCCCTGGGCAGCTGTTCCAGTGCTTGAGGACTCTCTCAGGAAAGAAGTTCTTCCTAATATCCAACCTAAATTTTCCCTGGCGCAGCTTGAGGCCATTACCTCGAGTTCTGTCACCTGTTACTGGGGAGAAGAGACCAACCCCCACCTCACTGCAGCCTCCTTTCAGGGAGTTGTAGAGAGCAATAAGGTCTCCCCTCAGTCTCCTCTTCTCCAAACTAAACACCCCCAGCTCCCTCAGCCTCCTCGTAGGGCCTGTTCTCCAGACCCTTCCCCAGCTCCCTCAGCCTCCTCGTAGGGCCTGTTCTCCAGACCCTTCACCATCCTCGTTGCCCTTCTCTGGACACGCTCCAGCACCTCAACATCCTTTTTGAAGTGAGGGGCCCAAAACTGTACACAGTACTCGAGGTGAGGCCTCACCAGTGCAGAATACAGGGGGATAATCACCTCCCTGCTCCTGCTGGCCACACTGTTCCTGAAGGAACCACATGGCAAGGTCTGCCTTCTACAAATACCCAACTCCACCGAGTTCCTAGCAAAAATGGGTGCAGTGGATCTCAAGGCAGTGCTGAGGTAAAGTAAAAGTTGGGTTTTCTGGATCAGTGGTTTACCTCCATGGATTGTATGTGTTCAGTACTGAAAAAACTGTAACCTGTGACTTGCCGGGTCAGTCACTTAAGCAATGCATCACTTAAGTTATGATCCTTTTTTTTTCAGGCAGTTGAGGAGGAAGCTATTGTTGGGTTAGTTTGTGCATTCAGGAAAGCTGTAGGTGATGGATGTGATGTTGGTACAAGCATGCTACTCTATGATAATGTCCAGCTTCCACCATTTGTTCTAAGTGTGGTGTAGATAAGACCAGTAGCCTTCAGACATCTCAGGCAATCCTTTTTGGTACAGTATTTTCCGCTTCTAAAAACACAAAGTGCTGTTCACCCTTGGTTTGTCTTTAAACTTAAGGCCTATTGTGCCCCTGATTTCCAAAAGCCTTAAACTAACAGATTTAGTATGAATTAAAAGACTTACTAGCTTTGTTCAATGCCTCCAGCGTTGCATAATGGCCACCTGGTGTTAATGAACGATTCCCAACTGTGTTCTCATCCTGGTATTGTGCCTTGTGAGTTACCCACACTGGATTATCTGGGAAGCTGTTCCTTCTGCTTTCCTAATTTAAGTATTTCAGCTAGGGGTAGGACATGGGGAAGACAATGCAGAAGGCAGCACAGGCTTTGCCTCATAACATATACTACTCTTAGCTCATCAATGTAATCTTAGCAAGGGCTGCACCCTCTGCAATAAATGATGTTGGGGTTATAGTCCTTCCTCTTAGTCTGCTCCATAGTAAATTTCCAGGTGAAACACTGAGGTTTCTGCCTCCATCCTCTAGCATTCATGTCTCTGTATGTGCAAGCAGGGTGAGAGCTGTTAACATGCTTGGAATTACTGTGTATCCACACCACTGCTCAGAGGCTCTCCTCAAAGCTGGGCAACTTTCCAGCGCTTCATCTGCCTGCCTGCTGCCTCTAGCCCCTTACCTCCTGCTCTTTCCCCTCCGCTGCCCGCCCCCTAAATGCGTTTGTGCTGACGGGCCCATCTTTCCTCATCCACAGACAGGAGATGTGATTAGAGGGAATCTAATTTGTTTGGAGTGCTCTGGCGACGGAAGGAAATTATTCTGCAGCAATATTTGCAAATGCATTCATCATGGAGGCCCTGGCAATCCGTCACCATGAGCTGATGACTTTGTGATCTTCATGAAGGTCTGATTAAAAGTGCTTTCTAATGATCAGCCCAACTTCCCATCCTGCTGCTCCTCCTGTTGTGTGCTAGGGAAAAAAAAAAAGGAAGGAATGAGAATAGAGACCAGTTGTGTGCTGTCTATCTTTTGTGTCCCTGGAATCCAGGCTCTGGTTTCTTCCATGTCCAACAGCCTCATAAAGGACTGGCACTTTTGTGCTCATATTTTGAGACTTCTGCCTTGCCCAGGGTAAGGAGCAGATTTGCAAAAGCCCTGAAGCTCTCTCTGCACCACAAGTATGATCTCCAATCTTTACAGACAGCAAATTTCCATGTTCAGATACATCCTAACACCAGAGCTTGTATTAAGAACTGCAACAGAAGGGGATCAGGATCCAGCAGAAGGGAATAACAGTCTAGATTGTGCTTGTATGGTGTAGTAGGACTTTCCTGGCAGCACAGTCCTGAATGCAGCATGGACTTTTACCCTGAAATTCCTTTTATTAGTTCACAGATCTCCTCAGCCAGCCTTGTTTGGGATCATGGTTACAGAATAGGAAGAGAGGCTGGGCCATTGCACTGCAAAGACAGATGCCCAAGGCCAGCCACAGGGGAGAAAAGAGCAATCACACAAATTGTACCTTGGGCACGTGAGGCTTGGCAGTTTAATCTACTGTCTGAAAGGCTGAGGGATGACATGCCTGTGTAGACCCTGCTTCCACTTCTAGAACAAATTGCAAGTATGTTCGTGCTGGTTTGCTATGTGTAGTGCTTGTTTTGTTTTCACTGGACACAACAGGCCTGTTTATGTGGGGACTCATGAGGCATTGGCAGCCCAAACAAAGCATGTAAGAAGACCAGGACATGGTAGAACTAAACCACTGTGAACTGTGCTCCTAGTGTACTGAGTACCCAACATTTATGAGCTTGGATGTCTGCTCATGGCTATGTCTGTGGCCTGAAACACATGGGTATTTTTGAAATGATAAACCCAAAATGAGTGTCCTAATGTGACCTTGTATAATAGTTTTTCTCCCAAGCACGTTCTGATGGGAAGGTATTCCATTCCTAGGTGTTGCAGAGGGTCCCATGCTGTGGTAAGGCTGCACCATTCCCATGCTTCTAAGGGCTTTGATCTGTGCTACTGTGCTGAGTCCCTGTTCTCCTTCTACCCCTCTGGTAACTTGTACTCTACCAGTAGCAGATCTGGATTGATCAGATGCACAGAAAAAATTACTTGTGTTGGTGTGCCCTTCCCCAGACTTGCACAATACAGCTTTCTACCACTTTACACTCTGCTTCACTTTTGCTCTTGTGGGTGACCTTTGTCTTGGGGGATATGGGTGATATTTGCTTACTCCACTCTCTTCCACCACGAGCTGGCACAGTACATCTTTCTCCATCTGGCTCGTGAATGTGATTCCGACTCCCTATAGTACTAATATGTGTTAGTGTACGGTTAGAGTAGCAGCAAACTAATAGGCTCTGCTGCCAAACTGATTCAGTGTTACCCATGGCATGCTCCTCTCACTGCTCCATCTCCTGCAACCCCTGCAGAGTTATCTTTGAAGGCTGATGTCTGCTTTACTGCTGTACCAATTCAGTTTGGATTCTTCTAGGCGCTAAACATTACGTCTATACTAAAAATTACCTTACTGTGCAGTTCTTTATTTTGTCAGCAATGCAAGAGAAGAATTCCAGTCCGTCACAGAAAGGCACATGAGTGTTACCCCGCTTAGACAGCCTTTTCTCCACCTTGGAGGTGAGGAGGTCACTTGGAGAGGCCACATTTTTATGCTTGTGCTGAGGACTTTTGCCTCACCTGGGATTTTATTTATTTTTTTTTCTCTTAGCAGTATAGTGCAACTGAATATAGCTACCAAGGCCCATTGAGCTCAGCAGATTTAGTGTTGCATCTGAGAACAGAGCTGCTATTTGGCCCAACTACTACATACATACCTTGGGCCCAACTGGCTCAGAGTCCACACTACTGAGGAGCTGTTGATATGAGTAAAAGCAGTTTGCCTGGTTACTCTGGGTAACAGTGAATCTGTCAGTGTTGTGTAAGCACCAGGCAGGTGAGATGGTCTAGGTAATCTCTTACAGCAGGATGCCAGTGTGTATGGGCACATGCCATAACTGTGAAAACTGGTGGGTTATTAGTCACCCATCCCATGTGCCTTGGAGAACATAGGTGCTGTGCAAAGGCAGCATGTAACCCCTAAGTGGCATCTTCTATTATGGCTCTGGGACAGTTTCTATTAGCATCTAGCCTTGAAAACCTCAAAAACAAGATTTCTTGAAGTGCTGTGTTTCTTGACTCCTCATGAAGTGAAGGCCTGCTTGCCTCCAACACTGGGAGATGGCTCTGAAGCAGGAGGGAGGGATGCAGGAGAATAAACCAGCTGAGACATGTCCTGCACACTGATTGCTCCACATAGGGGAGCAGCTGGGCAGTTGATCCATATGCATTTAGGGGTGGTTTTGGGGGGACATTTGGGGTAGATTCCAAACACTTTCATTTCTTAGTTCATGAGGATGGTGCTAGAAGTTACTCCGTGTTCCCCAACCTTCCACATGGTACAGAATATTTCATGTTGACATCAGCAGGAGATATGCTCTTCTCTTGCTTTAAAGAAAGAGCACAAGTACAGAGAATGTCTACCTTGTACCTGGCATCCTCTGACTTGTGTGTTTCACTTTCTCCACACGTATAAAACTGTGCTTCTGTTAGGCATGAGGGCCTAGACCCCAGCGTGAGATTTCATGCACAACTTTCCCTAACGCTCAATGAAGCTGTCTATCACTTCAGCCAGGTTCTGTGATCCTGGCTGGAGGATCATGCTGACTGATGGGAAAGAAATGAGGTTTAGCAAGAACTTGATGCTAAAGCAGAGATAAAGGGTTAAGCACTGTAGTAAAGGTGACCAGTAGGAGCTCTAACTTGTCTGTTAAAATGTCTACCTGAATAAACAAAAATGAGGTTAGAGATGCAGTTGTCTACCTGTGTGGATCTGCAATGGATCCAGTAGCAGAGGCATCCCCATGTGACACTTACTGGCTCTGCCCTACTGCAGATTTGAGTTTGGTATTGTACATGTCACTTTCAGCATCCGAAACTCTGTTTTAAAACATAAAAATGAAGATGCACTACAAATAGTAAGGAGAAAAGCTGCCAACTTGTTTGAATATTTAGATGACATTAAAATTCCCAGGGACACCCCATTGAGTATTTTCTAATGCTTTACTTGTTGCATATGCAGTGTTTTAGCCAGGTTGTAATGCAAGGCAAGTCCTTAGTAAAGTTCTTCTAACAGAAGTGTTAGTGCTTGACTTACCATGTGCTGCCTCCACATGTCTTCCAGGGAAAGGGAACTAAGGACTGATGGATTTTTCTCAGTTGCAATGGGCTGTTGGGTGGTGGATGTGCAACCAGGGCATGGATTTTGTAAATCTCCTTCAAGAGAGAGCACTTCATAGAATCGTAGAATGATTAGGGTTAGAAGCGACTCCCAGAGGTCATCCAGTCCAACCCCCCCCTGCAAGAAGCAGGGACAATCCCAACTGCATCAGGTTGCTCAGGGCCTCATCCAACCTGGCCTTGAACATCTCCAGGGATGGGGCATTCACCACCTCTCTGGGCAACCTGTTCCAGTGCTCCACCACTCTCACAGGAAAGAACTTTTTTCTAATATCCAATCTAAATCTCCCTCCCTCTATTTTGAAACCATCACCCCCTGTCCTGTCACAACAGGCCCTACTGAACAGCCTCTCCCCATCTTTCTTGTAGGCCCCCTTGAGGTACTGGCAGACCACTAGAAGGTCTCCCCAGAGCCTCCTCTTCTCCAGGCTCAACAGCCCCAACTCTCTCAGCCTGTCCTCATAGGAAAGGGGCTCCAGCCCCTTTAGCATCTTTGTGGCCTCCTCTGGACCCTCTCCAACTGGTCAATGTCCTTCTTGTGTTGGGGGTTCCAGAACTGGACCAGGACAGTGGGGTACACTGAAGAAAAGAAACAAATTGGAAAGTCCATGATTGGCATGGACTATTGTTGATTAGGTGTCAAGCCCGGAGTGACAGAGAGCAGTGTGGAGAAGTGTACATATCTGAAATCAAAATTATAGTGTAGAAATAATTCAGCAAACCCCCAGTTTCCACCCACTCAATCCCTTTCTGGCAAATATTTCTAGCCACATTACCATCACTGTGGGGATTTAATAAAAAGTACAAAGAAGGGTTGTGCAGCAGAGTAAACTTTCCTAACAAGTTTAACAGTTAGATGCTTCTCTCAATCCTGGAAGAGAGAAAGCCTGGGCAGGGATGCTGTCATTGACATTGGCCTGGCATCAAGGTAAAATGCATTAAGTTGGGGTGTGGACCTTTGCTTTTGACAGAACTCTTACCTCTCAAATGCAAAATTACATTAGAGCACTGGAATGTAGCACAAAACTTGGTATCCAGGTCCTCGGGTCTCAGGCATGGAGGAGGATGCACTCAGCCAGCCAGGTCTGTCACTGCCTTAAGCATTCAATTTATTTATGAAAATACAATTTTCTAGACAGCTGTAAGGACTATCAAACCTATGTGTGTTTGATTACAAACTCTGGAAGAAAAAAAGATGGATTTTTTTCTCACAAACAGGGGGCTGGGACCCAGCTCATACCCAGTTACTGCCACTCCCAGTATTTTTTCCTTGCTCCCTTGTGCCTTGATAAACTCTGTGGCTGAAGTAAAGTGTGATCAGGGGCAGTGGGATCTGTCCTTGTCAACTGGGGAGAGATTGCAGCCCTTCTTCAGAGCCTTGACACAGTGGAGAGGAGTTTTCCCAGTACCCTTCCTGCAGCCCATGTCTGCCCAATTAACTGCCAAGGCTGACAAATTAATTTGTGTATGTTGAAGTTTTTATGTGCAGAAAGTATTCCTGTAGGGCAAATGAAATACAAGTATGTTAAAAATGTACTTTAATGGGAGGGAGAACAACATCACTTTTGCTGAGGGGAAAACACCCCCCAGCTTTTCCAGGGGGAAATTTGAAACAAACATTATAGTTCAAAAATCAACATTTTGACTGAAAATATTCCATTTCTGTTTCTCAGCTTAAAAAAAAAATAGGAGAAACAAAATGATAGCTCGAGTGGAAATGTCACTTTGTCACATATGCTTTTATTCCATTCCCCCCCCAAAAAAAAAGAAAAAGAAAAAGGTAGGAATATGACATTTTAAAGCAAAACAGAAGAAAAAATTGTCACCTTGAATCTCTTCCAAATTTTAGTGGGAAAACTGACAGCTTTTTGACAGGAAAGACTATCCCAAAAGATTTTTCAGTTGAAATTTTGTGAAAATATATGTTGATTTTTTTTTTTCCCAAAGAGTTCTTCTGCAGATGAGATTTTCTGCCACTCTCTCACAAGAAAAAAATAGTTGGTGTGCACCATGGTACTCTTTCTTTATTAACATACTCTATACCTCTGCATAGAGGGGGATGGGCTACTGCCTGCCCACCCATCCCTGGCACAGGAGGGCAAGGAGGAAAAATCTCGAAGTGCTGAATGTGCTTTTCCTATGCTAAGGAAGGTTTAAGAACTGAATTTGAGAGCAAATTTACAACTCCTGTTGAAACACTGTCCAACTTTTCCCTTGGAAAGCACCATTTCCTTGGAACTATGATGGTTTGTGAAGAAGGTTTGATGAAACACATTTCAGGTCGGCTGAAATACAAGTCAAAACAAAATACTCCACAGAACTGCAGACATGCTGGTTGGGAGGGATTATTGGGCATCACAGTGTGGCCTCCTCTTCAAATACAACTCCTGCCAACACCAGATCAGGTCTTCAGCTTGATGTAGCTGAATCTTTACAAAGTTGACTCTTTAAATACTTATTACACCCTCCCTGGTACCAAAATTTCTCTGTATGTCCAGTGTGATTCTTTCATTTCAAACAAGAAATTTGAGACATAGAAAGTTCCATCTTAATATAAGGAGGAACTTTTTCACTGTGAGGGTGACAGAGCACTGGGACAGGCTGCCCAGAGAGGTTGTGGAGTCTCCTTCTCTGGAGACATTCCAGACCAATCTGGACACGTTCCTGTGTGATCTACTCTAGATGATCCTGCTCAGGCAGGGGGTTGGACTGAGTGATCTTTCAAGGTCTCTTCCAGCTCCTGATATTCTGTGAGTGGGTCTGAGTTGTAACAGCAGAAGTTCTCTGTCCTTACCAAAGCAAGGAACTCTCAGCCTCATTGAAGCAAAAGATTTTCACACCTTCTAAACAAAATGGGTGGGTTTTCTTTTCCCAATTTTTTTCCACAGGAAAACCTCTCATCTGAGCATGTTTCTTTCCTGGCAAAAATTGTGAACTTGTGAAATTTTTCCTGAAGAGAAGGAAAGGTTTTGACAAGATCTGACAATATGATGATTTTAGGCATAAGCATAATGGTACATACCAATCAGGAGCTGAAGGCAGACGAATTTGTACTAGAAATGAGGTTGAAGTTAAAAAAGACCATACCAGCTGGTCTGACTTGGTTTATGGTAGACAGTTCTTCAGCTGGAGCCTTTCAGTCAAAATTGGGTACCTTTCTAAGAGATGATGTAACAAAACCAACTTTCTTCAAGTGCTGAAATTGCTGAGTGAGTTGCTTTCCAGCCCATGTTATCCAGGAGGTTATATTAGTCCAAATGACCCCTTCTGACTTTACATGTGGTTCCTGTAACAATATCAAAAGGATTTAAGTGGTGATTGGAGCACTGCAAGAGCATACAGCAGTCCCTGCCCCCAAGGGTCAGCAATTTGGGATTGAATAACAGCTGATTTTGGACCTGTTTCTTTCCATCAAGTCATGCAAAAGAAAAGAGCCTGAGACAGGGATGGAGTTAAGGGATAAGGGTCGCTGGAGAAAAAGGAGGGAGAGAGGGGAAAGGGTGTGTATAAAAGAGAGTAGTAAAGGCAGGGAAACACAGGGCTGTGTGTGTCTGAGGGAATGGGGGAAGGAGGCAGGAGGGTGACCCAAGTTGGTAGGGGGAGAGGGTGGAGGGCAAGTGAAGGGTGATCTCACAGGGGCTACATGGGGAGTCTGATTTAACAAAGCAAACACCAAAGGCATAGCCAAATTCTCCTCCTGACTGTTATTTCTTTAGTTTACTTGTGACATCTGGGAATTCTTTTTTCATTCTTACTTCACTCCCTTTTTTCTTTTTCTGTTTCAACTTTTCTTTTTCTGTCATCAAGCCTCCAAAAGCCCAAGGTGATTCAATGCCAGCTAAAGTCCTTTTGATTCATTGTCTGAAGCCAGGTTTGTGAGGGCCAGGGCTCTTTGCTGTGGCTGTTTGCTTCCAATCAGCAAGCTCAGCAGCCTGTGGATATTTCTTTTCTAGTTCTGCATAGATGGTGTGCATCTCTCTCTCTCTCTCCTTGTAAGACAAGAGAGGCAAAAAGAGACCCTGGGAAAGAAAGTGGACAAAGAGCAAATAAGCAAAAGGAAAAGGGGTCAGCAGAGAAACCTGGCAGATGAGTGTGAGAACGGTTGTGGGTGATGTGTTGGCTTGTTGCTGCAACACTTCTCTCCACAGCTACTTTGCAGGTCTCAGCAAGCAGAGATATAGGAACCATGCTCAGACCATGAAGGAGGGAGGATGAAATACTTTCCTGATACATGGACTTTAAGCTTCTTGCTCTTCCATGGATCGTTTTGTGTTAACTCGAAAGAATTCCTTAATTTTGCTGTGCTTTAATCCCTGTCCTGGTAATTAAAATATTAAGCTAGAAGGGCACTTCAGAAGGATGAAATGGTTTAAAATACTAAGTGCTATGGTATTGTTGAAGGGCTGAGCTATGTGGACCTTCTTATCTTCAGATATCAGCCTTGGTGACTTGAGAGGGAGATGGCTACCAGATGGAACTTGAGATCCTGATGATATGTTAAAAACACTGTCACCAAGCAGAAGAAGGCTGTGACCCAATGGCTAGCTATAGCTGGATAAAGTTTCAAAACAAACTTACTACTTGTGCTTCTAAGTAAAGAGAGACAGGGATACCCACTTGGGCTAAATGTGAGCACAGCTATTTATCTGAAAACCCACTGAAGTTTTCCAGTAACTCCTGTTACACAAAGCCCTTTCTCCTTTCTCTGCAGAAGTCATCTCTAGTCTCCTTTCTGAAACTGCTTCCAAATCCTGCCCTGCTTTAAATTCAAGCCTGCTGGAGAGTTATCAAACACACAGTTTTTCATTAGGCCATCCTTGAATTCTAAACCCATTTCTGAAGTAAACTTGGATACACCACGTTCTGTGGTTTCTACTTCTGTTTCATAGAAGAGCAAGTGTCAAAACAGGTTAGCTGATAAGGATTGTGGTATCTGCCATCAGAATTACTTTATTTGTAATGACAGGATTCTGTGTTACCAAAACTTGTCCAAAACATTTGTGAGCAGGCAAGAAAATAAAGTTGGTAATTAATTATTCCCCCCCAAGAACCAATGACATAATAAATCTCACTGTCTTCTGTTTCTCCTGTCATCTCACTTGATCTCTCCATGGTTCGAGCACATATTGCACTTATGCAAGCTTAGGGTTCACAAGTATTCATGGTGAAATTGGACAAGCCATGCTGTTAACAGTATCCAGCAAGTACTTAGACTGTACCAAGTCAGGGGCATCAAGCCTTCTCTGTTCCAGGTTGTATTAGGTTTGTAGGCACACTCACATGAATGTGTGTCTGGCTGAGAAGCATCACCTAAATTAGAGAAGCAGTCTGATGTATTTGCCTAGGTCATATCATTTCACTTTGGTAGTGGTGGAGGATTTATCCTTCCTTTCACTACTTGCCCACAAATAGAAGCTGTTGTATGTAAACCAGAGTATTGTTGCCTTTTAAGACAGTGAAACACGTGTGTGAGTGCTTGTGAAGACTTGTGCTGAAGAAGACATCGAACCTGTAGGTTGGATGCACTGCTGAATGTGAGCAGGCAAGCAACTGCCTTGGTCTTGTCTTCCTATGAAAAAAGGCTGTGAGGGTCAGACTTGTTCAACCTGGAGAGGAGAAGGCTCTAGGGAGACCTAATTGTGGTCTGTCAATACTTACAGGGGTCCTACAGGGGAGTGGGCGAGGGACTGTTCATCAGGGAGTGCAGTGACAGGACAAGGGGCAATGGCTTCAAGCTGAAGGAGGACAGGTTTGGAGTAGACATTAGGAAGAAATTCTTCCCTGTGAGGGTGGTGAGGCCCTGGCACAGGCTGCCCAGAGAAGCTGTGGCTGCCCCCTCCCTGGCAGTGTTCAATGCCAGGCTGGATGGGGCTTTGGGTAACTTGGGCTACTAGAGGATGTCCCTGCCCATGGCAGCAGGGTTGGAACTAGATGGTTTTTGATATCCCTTCCAACCCAAACCATTCTATGCTTCTGTGGTGCATCCAGGCAAGAACAATGTATGCTGTAGAGAATGGGCTGAGCTTTCCATGCTGTCAGTTTTGTGCCAAAAATGGATGACTGTGTTCTTCGAAAGAGACCCTGCATGCATGACCTCTCAGGTCAGCAGGATTTGTTGGCTGATAGAAATGGTATGACTCTATTGGAGATAAACCTATTGCCAGGTAGTTCAATGGTAGAATTTTAATGATGGCTTCAAGGGCACTATCTGTGGATAGCCTGTTACCTTCCTCTCTTTGCATCTTTCACATGATGGCTAAAGCTGGGTATTTTTTTTTTTTAAATAGCCTCTGTTTCAGCACTGCTCATCCTTGCTAACACTGGAGCTCCTGAGCTGTGAGACTTTATAATCTCAGTAACAAAACAACAAGCTTGTTGAGCCCCCTCAGTGCCATACTGGCAAGCTGAGAGCTTTGCCTACAGTAGAGGACTATGATTATTTTTCAAGAAGGGCTGTAGAAAGAGTGCAGTAATGAAAACCGCTTGTGAAATGACCTTTCTCATAGCACAAAGATGCAGGTAAAGCGTCTTCAGCTTCTTCCTGGGTCACAGATGAATCAACTAACTTGAAACATTAGGAGAAAGGCCAGCTTGAGGTCTGTGTTAGCATATGCTAGCCAAACACAACCAGAACTAGATCATTCACCCCGATTGCCAGCAGCCTGCAACGTTGAAAGTAAAAACTATTGTGTAGACGATGTGGGACCAGCAGTCCCTCTCTGATCCTTAGGTAATGATGTGTGTGTTATGTCTCCTCTCCAGCATCTTATTTTGCTACTTGCAGAGCAGGAAAAAAAAAAACCTGCCTAGCAATTTTCTTAGTGCAGACAAGGCCTAAGGGACCAAGCATTGTTTGGGAAAGGCTGTTCTCTGTAGAAGCCGTATCGATTCCTGGGGCAGAGGGAAGGGGAAGAGACAAAGCTTTTCCCTCCGAGAGTGAAATGACAATTGCCATTGAGAAACCCAGCAAATCTTGTCAGTCTGAACACAGGGGGCCAATTCATCCCTCTCTCTGTCTCCACCGAGCCCTGTGCATTGTGTGAGCTTTTAGCCTGCTCTGCCATATGAGACAAGCCCCTTCCTGGGCTGGGACAATGAGACCTTGGGCAATTGGTACAGCATCACCCCATACTGTCAGGAGTGGGAGGTCTGCAGATGAGGGATGGAGAAGAGACACTGATATAGCTCCCTCCAGAGTGGGTGGAGGATAGGGGAGACACCCAAAGACAAGTCTTTCATTTCACACTTCTCAAGTGCCTCCCCTCTGCGTGGATCTGGAGATCTACTCCCTTGTCAGGTAAAGCCAAGCAGCCATTGGTTGGCAGCCAGATGGAGTAATGAAGGTGGATCAATGTGAATTGGATTTTTTTAACTTTAAATAAAATTTGTATCGGCATGAAGTTAATTAATAGAGAGCTGTCAGAGGGCTCCTTGGCACATCAGTGTGTTAGGAAGCAACGGTACCCTTCGGGGAGGTGGTGGGAGGAGGCTGCAAGAGAAGGGTTTCAGCTAGCAGCGAGCTGAAATTAAAAAAGCAGGCCAGTCTTTCTCTTGGCCCCATTTCAACACCCTTTTTTCATCCTTCCTTCAAGATTGCTTTGTCTTTACTGATGTGTCTTCCCTTTTTTTTGGCCTTTTGTTGTTACTTGCCATCTGAAATCTTCCCTTCCTGATGGAAATGTTACTCTACCAGCTTTGTGTGCTGGCACAGCTGTTTCTTAGGTTGGTTACTTACTCTACTCACAGGCTCTTCCAGTTGGAGAGGTGATGAGGAGTTGGACAGCAGCAGTAAGTCATGAGAGGGGTACAGCTGTACTGGCTATGAGGGGTCTTGTGTATCCTATAGCCCTGGGTTTGCTGGTGTACATGGTCTAACACAAGATCAAAAGAAGATCATCACTGTTCTATCTGCCTCAGGAGAGGACAGAGCAGGTGGTGGGGTGCACATTACCTTTCAAAGAGAAACAGCACTTCAGTGCTAAACTTCAGTGTGTACAGGGACATGGGAATAACCTCAGCACGTCCTGAGAGCTGCATGAAGGCTTGAGGTCTATGGGGCATTTCTGTTGACCCTCTAAAGGGTGCTGCCTTAAAGGATCTGGTCTCATATGATTTTTTTTCATTATTATTGAACCTGCCCAATGAATAGTAAAACTTGTCCCTTCTCTGTGAGGTAGGTGGTGACTGGGAGCCCCAGGGTTACGTACTCCGTGCTGCAGGCCAGCATGGTTCCCGCAGGGATGGCTCATTGCATCACTGATCAATGTCTCTCTGATGCTGCCTCTGAGCAGGGACGTGACAGAAAGGGAGAGAAGGGAAACCAGATGCAGTTTCCATGGCAACATCCAAAAAAGAGGGAGAGTGATTGGGGGTGGGGAAAACTTTAAAAAAAAAAAAAGAGAGAAAAGTGGAGCCTCACAGAGATTAAGGTTTCGGCCATCAGTGAATAAGCTTTGACACTGCCTTGCCCAGTGCAGGAGGATGCTGCTTTATTCACTCTGCTTTCTCCTGTGTGAGGAATAGCACACAGGAGGCTCTCTCAGAGCCTCTTCCAGCCTCAGCACCTCTCTTTAGGCAACAACCACAGGCCCAAGGCAATGCTGCTTTCCAGTATGCCCTCAATTTGGGGCCTGAGTATCCCAGCCAGGATGGAGTAGGGTGAGACCTCCTAGTTACTCCAGTCCCTGCCTCTCTCTGTGAAGAGTTAGGAATTGAAACTTTAGAGGCAGCTGGCAGACATCTCAGAGTTGCTCTGGGCCTGGCCACTTGCAGAGTTGGGCAGGTCAGGGTTTAGGGCCTGTTTCTGGGTATAGAAGAGCTCCTGGGAGCTGCAGAGATGAGGGTAGCTGTACTGCCAGCCTTTCCCAGCAGGAGGCACAGGGGAAAATGGTATAATGGAGCTGGCTTTGTGAAAGGCTTTCATCTCTTCAGAAATTCTCCTTTCTGTGATTTCCATGCATGCCCACTTATCCCATTATCTGTGTCAGGAGGAAAACAGAATCATCAGCAGTCATGATTTGTATCTCTGAAGATTTTCTTCTCTGTGCTTAAGCAAAATCCCCTCTTAACCACTTCTTGTCCTTGCCTTCATAGGTTAAAGCGTTTCGGTTCATGATTTTTTTTTTTCCTTACATTCTTTCCTTACTTTAGAGTTCAATCCTGTTGCTGCCTCTTATGGCTGCTTTTCTTAGGCTCCCAGATATGACCTAACATGGAGGCCAATAATACGGTATACTTAGACCTGGATCAATAAAGCTTTTAGATGCCTAACTCCTCGCTTTGGTGCTTTACTCCTTCACATCTTCCCTGTGGAGCTGTAAAATTCCCATTTTACACACTCAAGTAGGAGTTTGCTGATGCTAGCAGAGGAAGCTGTGAAAGAGCTGCAAATACCATTCAGTGGCATGTCTGTTTTGAGAACCTCATACTATCTCCCCACGTGCCACAAGGTACTAATCATTGCTGCACAGAGATTCTTCCAGGACCTTCTTGTTACTCCACAGCTATGACCCCACCACTGGACCTCACTCTTTCCTCCTCAAGCAGGACCTTCCAAAGGAAGTGACAAGTTTACTCCAGTAGTGACTTAAAAAACCTAGACCACACTACTCTCACATGCTGTTGGTGGACTTCAAACCTTAGCCAGGTTTTACAGCTCAGCAATGGTCTATAATGACTGCTGTTGATGATGCCAGATGTCTCCTCTGTCTTTGGGAGTTTGGCCTTTCATCCTATGATAGGGTTGGCTCATAGTGAGCTAGCTCATCAAGCATGTGGTGGGGTGGCCTGAGATATACTGAACTCATAAAGTTATGGCAGAAAGGTTCTTTCCTTGATGGCGTTGAAGTGAGGTTCTTGCTTTGAAATGTGCAAGCTAACAATAAATAAAGTGTTCACAGCGATTCCTGGAGATGAATGTATTCACAAAGATTACATCAAAATCCAAGGTGCCTCGAAGTCTGTGGTCTCTGGGTCTATTTCTATTGGAAACAGGCTTGATTTATAGAACTGCTGTACTTGAAGACAGCAGCAAGGCAGTGGCTGAGTATTTACTCTTAACAAACAATACCTTAGTCTTAAAGTTTTCCTTATTTTTTTTGATTTTTGAAGTCTTTATCTCCTGTTTAGAGTCAAGATCTTATCACATCTTATGTGCAAGTGTTCCTGGTGTTACCTATAGCAGAAGAAGTCTCACTAGAAGTTGTGTCAACTACCTGGGAAAGGGCTGTCCCTGTGGCTGGAGGTGTCACTTGCTAGATGGTGCTGCCATGCAGTTATGCGTTTCTTTTCTAATGAGATCGTTAGGAGTGCAGTGCTTGTCACTGATTAGAAGTTCCTAGAATAGAACTTGCTATTTTCTCCTAATTACATTATATAACAGTGTAATTCACAAGGATAGTAGTTAAGACAAAGTATATGGATTTAGGAGATTGGTTTCTGGTTCTGGGTTTTTTTTTTAAGGCACTATCACAACCTTTTTGTATGACATTTGGGTAAGTCGCTTAATATTCTCTGCGGCCAAGATCCTCAAAAAGTAAATAGACACGTAGATCATTAAGTATCTAATTATCTTAGAGGATATGGACTTCTGTTCCCCAGATACCAAATGGGGGGATAACTTCAGAGATGCATGTAAAGCCCTTTTGGATACCACGGTAAATATTAGAAAAGCCAGTAAATAGTGTGTGTGTTATACATCTATTTTACTGGAACTCAATCTCTTGCCCTAATGCTGATTGCTCATGGAAATTTTAAAATTCCCTCTAGTTCAGGAAAAGCCATTTCTAAGTTAAATGATCAGCTTGTTGAGTATGAGGGATGCAAAGACTATGTAAAATGAAGTGAAGCTAGGATCAAGTTTGTGCCCTTTTTTTTGGTGGTGGTTGTTGTAGCTGGAAGCTGCTTCCTATCTAAATACAAGTATTTGAAGAACTTGAGTTATCCTCTCTTGTAGCTGTTTTTTCTGATGAAGCAGGCTATGGGAAAAGTAGACTGTGAAAGACTCCCAAATGTGGAGCAAGTGGATAAAAATGTGAAGTATGAGAGACATAATATGAGTAGAGAAGCATCAATACTACATAGAAGTACTTGTACATATTTCTCTTTATTCGTGTATTTTATACATATATATATATATATAAAATACTGGACACTCTTCTGATAATAGCTGAGGTATTTGTACAATTGAAAACATGCCCAGTTAGTATGATAACATCAAGGTCATTTGTTAATTATATGGCTTTATCAAAAATCTTGTTGAAAGTTCTGACTTTCCAATGACATCTAGCTTAACTTGTATCCCCTGTAAGAGGAAATTGTGGAAGACACTCTAAGGTCTTTGGTCAAAGCTGCATCACTTATTTAAGAGGTAATACTTTTGCAGTAAGAGCTGCTGTAACTTTGAACTTAAAGCAAGCTAGTAGAGTTTACCTTCACCTGCTCGTAGAGTTTACCTTCACCTGCTCCAAGCAAACAATGAGGTTAGCACCAATAGTAATAGTAAAAGCAATGCACTAGTGATTAGGAGCATAGGGCTCCAAAGCACCTCTTTGGGTCACCAAATCCAGTCCTCCAGTATTACTGGCAGGCATGTTATAATCCTTTTTGTAAGTTTTGAGACCATGGGGGAACACTGGAACACATTTATAGTAATTAACATTCCCTGCTCTGAAGGGCTTAACACTTAAACCCCCACGTTGTGAGTAGATGGATGGCACCAAGAGAGGCCCAGGGGCAGGAGAGAATGGAAGTGATAGTAGGTATGTCTGCTAAGTTGTAGTAATCGGGACATGGAGTTGCTTGCTATCAACATTATTCATAACCTACACAGTATGTCTCATGTGGCCAGTGTCTGAGTATAGGTTTTAGCAAATGAGCTAGAAGGACAACGTAGTGGCAACGTGATCCATGGACTTCTATGGACAGATGGGGATCAGTGAAAAATGTCTTGGCTTGGTACTGTGTTGTGAGTTACTTTTTGCAGAGTAAGATTATAAAATAGAAGTTGCATCCTACCTTGTAATTCCCAGATTCTCTCTGGAGTAGGACATTAGAATGTTACAGGATTGAATCATAGTTAAACACAGATGATCTTCTGAGGTCCCATCCAACTCCTCACATTCTGTGATATCTGAGATTTTTTTTCCCTTTGCCTACTGAGTCCACTATGGTCTCTTAGCTAGTGCCAGCTACCCATGTGCTGCAGTCAGCACTGCTTTGCCAGTGGGTTTGCTTTAGTGGGGGAGTGGATCAGGTCTGTAACGTGTGTTCACTGTTTCCAGACTGGATCATGCCTCAGGATGCCCATCTTCAGGCCTTCCACCACAATCTGCAGAACCTTGCTGAATACATCTCAGGGAAATCTTTAGTCCAGAGGGCCTTGGTTTCTCTTGCTTGAAACTCTGACCCTCAGGACTCTATTGCTATGCTGTACTTTCATTTTCCAAGCTAGTTATTCTTTCCTGATGAGCTTTGCTCACCTTGACTGGCCTGACCCTATTCTCTCTCTTCCTTTCACAGGGTGTTAAATAATTAAATAAATGCCACTGACACTTCTACCTAACAATTGTTCTCGAGCACTAAATCGCTTCCACATTAATTGAAACTTCCTCTTCCTTCTCTCCTCCTTCCAACCCCCAACAAGGTTTTTACCTTCATTTGCTTTCATGGGTCTTTTTTTCCCTGCCTCTCCTTTCACTTCAGGCGTTCTCAGAGGGCACCTAAAGTTCTTTGGCTCTGCAGTTTTCAAATGTGCAATTTGGCAGCAGCATGAGCCTAGGATTGAATTAAATTAACTTGAGGCACTCTGAATTTTTTTTTTTATTAAATTACTTCTTTCAAAGTTACTACAGAACATTCCACTTATTAATTTTTTTTTATTAATAAATGAAAGGAAGAAAGGGGAAAAAAGACATAAAACTCATGAAAAGTCTGCGGTTTGGACTTGTTTAGTTTTTAGGGTTTTGCTCTTGCAGACTTCTCATGGCTTTATAACAAGTTTTTCCTTTTAGAGAGGATATGGAGCCCCATGGATCTCCTCCACTTTTGGCATGTATTCAGTAGCACACTACTTTAATGCTTGTAAGAACATCCAAAGCTTATTTGAGCATCACTATTGTCTGTTAAGGATCCCTCAAATTCACATGCTTGACTGTCATGGAAATTATATATGCTTTATATAGGCAGGTATTTGTGTTCTTAAAGAACTTGGGGGCACTACAGGATGAGGCAGCCCATAACAAAGTCTAGTCTTCAGTGGTCAAAATGCACTCTGAATTGAAAGGACTAAAGATGTTGAGTGAAAGTGTTGAGGAAGACCATTTTGGTAGTGATGATGAAATGTGAAGAGGGACTGTTTACAAGGACATGTAATCATAGGACAAGGACTGATGGTCTTAAGCTGAAAGAGGGTAGATTTAGATTAGATATAGGGTTAAAAATTTTCACTATGAGGGTGCTGAGGCACTGGCGCAGGTTGCCCAGAGAAGCCTCCCTAGCAGTGTTCAAGGCCAGGTTGGATGAGGCTTTGGGAAATCTGGTCTAGTGGAGGGTGTCCCATACCAGGGGCGTGGAACTAGATGGTCTTTAAGGTCCCTTCAAACCTAAACCTTTCTGTGATGATTCAGTGATGGTGACAGGCAGCACTGACTGCTGTAGGAAGTCTGTGTTGGTCATTAACACCTGGGAGGTGGTGGTGGTAGTAGAGAAAGATTTGGTGGTTGCTTCTTGCATTGCCCCTTTTCCACTGCTCTGGATGGCCAAAGGACATGCTTTTCCTGAGTGCTTTTGTAGCTCATCACAATTCAGCATGGTTTTGATCTTGGCTCTCCACCGACCATTTTGGAGCAGTCCTGCTTTCTTCATCAGAAAGGCATCGAGATTCTGCATAAGAGTTAACTTTTAAAGTGAGTGTTTTTCATCATCTTTAATGGTCATCTTAGGGCTGAAGATTTGAGGTCTCCACTCTGCCGTGATTGTGTTGGAATGTTCTAATACTTCCCATGTAATGACACCAACATTCCCAGGGCTTTGTAGAGGTTCTTATTTAGGCAGTGGTTTTGCCTTGTGGTCATGAGAAGGTGGAAGCTGGATTGGCCCAGAGAAAGATGTTTGTATGGTGTTTCCTCTAGAAGCTGGTAGCAGAGAAAGCATCAGAGATGCAACAGCTCATCCTGACTGCAAGTCCTTGTTGGTCCTTTAAGAAGGTGAGAGCAGAGTCGTTCCCATGGAGCTGGGTGTGTGTGTTGGCAGCAGGATAGACTCACCTTTGGCTTCCCTAGGGCTACAACCAACTGAGGGCTCCCAAGTGGACATCAGCCTGTGCCTGCTCCGTTAGCCCTGGGCAAATCCAACATGATCCACAGCATTGGGCACTTGGTGTCACCCATCTGCAGAGATTCATGCACCTGTCTGAAGGGGATGGGTATTGACCCCTCTGCTGTATGGGGGTTGGACCTACTGGTGGAAAACTTCTATGTGGAGATAGTTGGAGCTATCAGGAGTTGCTGAGGGGAAAACCTGTGCTGTAAGAAGCTGAAGAAAGAAAAGTAAGGTTAGAGATTAGTGCTGCCTTTTCTTGTTCTGTTCTATCCTTTCTTTCAGCTATTTCTTCACACTCATTTTGCAAACAAAACTTGATGCCATTGACTTTCTGATTAAAAAAAGTTATCATCAGCTCAATTTGCCATTCTTACCCCTCCCCCTACCCTGATCCCTTCTCTTAGAGTGAACTTCTGAACTAAATAAATATGAGTTGCCAGAAATGGGTGGATTTAGATTTTATGTCTGTAATCCTTTCTGTTTGTACCAATACCTGGTATTATTTCTCGTCGAGAGATGCTGCCTTCTGTGGGAGTTACTAAATTGGACAAATGTGGCCATGGTTGTCTTTAAAGAGAAAATAACAAATGACCCTTTTCAGCTCCCATTTTCCTTGGGAGTAGAAGGACATCTGTGTGTGCGAGTGTGAGAGGGAAAGGAGGCTGACTGGCTTGAAAACACGTTCCTGGTTTGTTTACTATAATTGATGAGGAACAGTTTGACCTGGAGAATCAATCTTGTGTCTTACTCCTGATAACTCCAAAGGACAGGAGAAATCAGAAAGAAGCCACTGAAGCAGATGGAGGAATAAAAAGGGGCAAGTGTAGGAGAGGCAAGAGAGGTACAGGCATGCAGATTGTCCCAGTCCAGTGCATTCCTGGAAAGATGCAGCAGTACAGAACTAGTGGATTTCCAAGAACAAGTGAGAATTGACTATTGGATTTTGCTCTAAATTTATTTCAGAAAGCAAATGGGTTTCATTAACTGCAACTTATATGTTTTCTCTGTCCTTCTTAGTTTTCCACTTTTTACTGAAATATTTTTAAGTGGTAAATCTTTTAGATGTGTACAGGCTTTTTTTTATTGCAGTAACAAAAAGAAGGGACTCTTGGATGTGTATCTGTTCCAGTACAAATACACTTTTGGTGGTATTATTTCGCTGCATCTTTCCCCTTTTGCCAGACCAGGCTTTTCAAAACTGCCAGTTCAGCTCTGAAGATTTTATAATGAAGAGTGTGGTTCAGACTCTGCAGATGGTGGAAAAAGCAATATAATCCTGGTATCGGGGACAGCTCTTGCCTTGGGGATAGCCACCCCCCACAGAACTTTATAACCTTCAGTAAAATCTTCAGACATATTTCCCTCTTGTGCAAAGTGTGGACAGTATCACCGAGCGTGGCACCACAGCACTCCAGAAGAGACACCACACTGCACCTGACCAGCAGCCATCAGGGGGATGGCAGTGCCTCCCCCCAGCTTTCCAGGGATAGGCATGTGGCAGCTTGTGCTGAGGGCAAAACTAGGTGTGTCAGGAGAAAATTATCAGGTCTTTTGTGAGGCAATGGCGATTTTTTTTCTGTTTTCCAACATATAACATCTAACAGCTTCTTAGTAGCACAGCCTTGATTAAAAAAAAATAATAAATTAAAAAATAGCACATGCCATTCTTGGGTTTTTTTATGTACCCTGAAATCCCTGTTGTGCTATCTGTGTGCACTGACAAGCATGTCTTCTGCAAAATTTTATATTGAGACCCTCACCAGCTAAGAAGCAATGGAGCTGCCCTTGTATCCTATTGCATCATCCCCTGTGATGTCTATATGGCCCATATAAGAAACACTATTTTATTAATGTTTTAGGTGAAACTTGCTGTGTCCGTGGGTTCAAAGAGACTGCGAAATGTGCAGTGGCTGCATCTCTAATGGAGTGTCTGTGTTAGATCTGAAGGTAGAGTTAGTTTCTCCAAATGAAGTGAAATAGATTTGGGTTGGGACAAAGATTGATTGAGTAGGGGAAGTTGAGAAACACCATTGGAATATATTTATAAAGGTTTCCATGGAACTGTAAAGAACAAAACAAAATTTACTTGAAGTAATATTTTGGAACAAGTCCTAGGAAAGGCAGGCTCGTAGGCAGAGTGCAGGGGAAGCAGTCAAAGATGTAGAATGAAACATGCATTTGTTCTATGTCGAGATTTTTTTACTGTGTCGCTTCAGTATCCCTTCTGGAACATGCTGTGAGGGAATATGCTGTTGCTTTCTGCTAATTAAAACATCTGGTACTACTTTATAGAACTCTGGCCTTTAAAATAGTGGGAAGCAGGGTAATGCATTTAATCTTGAATAGCTTGATTCCTTCTCTGGTTTGAGCATAGGAGCCTCTGTCCAGATTACTTGGTGCCCAGACTGATTCACCAAAAGAGATGGGTGGAAGTGTCTCACATGGAAAAAGCTAATCAGGGAGAATGTACTGAAAACCTGATCTTGGGGTAAAAAAAAAAAAACAAACCAAAAACAAAACAAAAAAATAACAAACCAAAACAAAACTTATTTTCAAATGCTTTTGGTAGAGTTGGGATTTTGCTACTTCTCAACTTAAGCAACCTTCAACCTGGTCAATAGAGAGCATGGTAGACCTTCAGAATCAGGGAAGTGCTCCCTCTGCATCAGTGTTGAATTAATAATCCAGTGTAGAGTAAGAGGGTGCTGCAGCAGTGCTTTAAGCACAGTATTTTCTGTTCAGGAATAAAGCCATTGGGGAAGTGGTTCCTTGTGAGTTGGTCCTGAACTTCTGACTCATCTTAGTAATAATCTGGGCCTGGAGTAAAACCTTCTCCCGAGGAGGTGTGTTGTGGTGACAGCAGCTGAGGAACCAAAGGGGCATTTATCTCCATAGTGGCAGCGTTTGACTCTTGGTGGTTTCCACAAATCTCCTTTAGAGGCATTGATCGCCCCTGTCGGCGCGATTAGTGGAAGCAGCCATGCAGAACATGTTTGTGAAACTGTTTTTAAAAAATTCCTCTTGAACGTACCCAATCTTGTAAGGGATCTAACTACTCTAGGGGAAGGGAAAGGTCAGCTTTAAAGAACACAGGGTGGCTTTCTCTTCAACTGCTTTATTATCAGAGCAGGGGTTTGGTTTTTATTAAAGGAAGGACTTGCATCAGTGACTGCATCCAGGGATACTCTGTAAAGGATGTGCAGCTTTGCCCACCTGGACAAGTCTGCCAGTGCCTCCTGCACCCAACATGTTGTGCAGCCCTCATGGGTTCAGAGCTCCCCTGGCACAGCTCTGTCAGTGCTCCAAACTTATGACCAGCAATGCTCCTCCTGTCTCTTCTCTATTCCAGTGCTGGTGTCAGACCCCACCTTGAGCCTGACCTTTTGAGCTTCAAAGCAGGAGGTAGATTTACTTGGGAACTTAAAACACTCCCTGCCTTGTGCTTGTACGTGTGCTACAAGACACAGCAGGAAAACAGACCTTTAGCCTGGATGGCTGGAGCTAAGTAAAGTTGACCTTAATACAGAACCGTGCCAGATGTCTCAAATTTAGTTCACTACAGATGCCCTCTTGAATGCCCTGTAAGGCTGGGTTCCAGTACTGGGGGGAAGAGCTCTGCTCCAATTGTAAGGACCTGCAGGTATGTCCAAAACACACTATGCCATGTGTGCTAAATGCTTTAGCTGCCTCCAAGCGAGTTGCTGTATCCACATGGCAGACTGCATGTTGCTGGTCTGAGGTCCCACAAGTGGGAAAAAACCCAACAAACCCATAAAACAGAGCCACCACCAACAAAAACTTTGCAAGGAGTCTGACTGCCTACAGTACTAATTTTGCTCCTAACTACTTAACTACTTTCCTGGAGAGAGTCCAGCGAGGCCACAGAGATGATTAAGGGACTGGAGCATCTCCCCTGTGAGGAAAGGCTGAGTGAGCTGGGGCAGTCTGGAGAAGAGGAGACTGAGAGGGGATCTCATCAATGTTTATAAATATCTGAAGTGTGGGAGACAAAGGGAGATGGCCAACCTCTTCTCAGTGGCCTGTGGGGACAGGACAAGGGGCAATGGTCACAAATCCTGGACCATAGGAGGTTCCACACTGATGTGAGAAAGAACTTCTTCACGGTGAGGGTGATGGAGCACTGGAACAGGATTCCCAGGGGGGATGTGGAGTCTCCTCTGGAGATACTCAAGACCCGTCTGGATGTCAACCTATGTGATCTGCTCTAGGGAACCTGCTTTGGCAGGGGGTTGGACTAGGTGATCTCTGGAGGTCCCTTCCAACCCTTACAATTCCATGATTCTGTGATTAACAGATCCTTCCAGGATTGCATGCTCTGTGTTTACACACTGAGTATCAAACTGTCTACAGTTTTACAAGGAGCCATAGCATAGAGAAGCAGTGATGTTTTGGGGCACAGCGTTGCCATTTATGTCCTTGTGTTCTTGCTGCACGGCAAATGCCAATAGATGGCAGTGATCAACTTTGCTCCCCCTCCCTGCGAATGGAGGGACAGGAAAGAAGATCCTGGATGAGGGGAAAAGGTGGTGCAGACAGGTGGTGTGATGAGAGATTAATTATCTGTCTTCAGTGTCACAGGACGTGTTAGTTAGAGCAGAGCCCCCATGGGCCGTGGGGAGATGTTTGCTTTTTGTGTCCCTTGTAAATAGCAGCTCTGTCTGTGGCCCTGCATAACACCAGTCTGTAATCCTGTTTGTTGCTTTCAGACAGGCCTCCTCTGCTGCGGGGGCTGGGCTGCTCCCAAGTGGTGATGTGCCTGGGCCTGCTGGGCAAACGGCTGTTGGAGCTATGAGAGGGACAGTGATGTAGATGATCTGGACGAGGGGATTGAATGCACCCTCAGTAAGTTTGCAGATGACACCAAATTGGGTGGGAGTGTGGATCTGCTGGAGGGTAGGAAGGCCCTGCAGAGGCATCTGGACAGGCTGGATGGTTGGGCTGGGGCCAACAATATGATGTTCAACAAGGCCAAATGCCGGGTCCTGCACTTTGGTCCCAACAACTCCAGGCAACGTCACAGGCTGGGGCAGGAGTGGCTGGAGAGCAGCCTGGCAGAAAGGGGCCTGGGGGTGTTGGTTGACAGCCGCCTAAACATGAGCCAGCAGTGTGCCCAGGTGGCCAAGAGGGCCAATGGCATCCTGGCTTGCATCAGGAACAGGGAGGTGATAATCCCCCTGTATTCTGCACTGCTGAGGCCTCACCTCGAGTATTGTGTTCAGTT
>VXBZ01012537.1:664826-790099 GCA_013399135.1 Heliornis fulica | reverse complement strand
CTGTGAATCTGTGATTCTGTGAGAAATGGATGTTATGAATCTGGTCTAGAAAATAGTGTGTGTCACAAAGTCTTTGAGAAATAGCATCTTCCAGATGACTGCATGGAAATACAAGCTAAAACTAGACTTTGCTAATGTAGAAGATGCTATACATAGATAGCATTTCATGCTCCCTCTACTGGCTAATAGGTACAGAGGAGTACAGAGACTTTTCCTAGTTCTTCAAGAGCTCTAAGGTCTCTCAGAGTTCTGCTGATATCAAAATGCTGATACTAGTTCAAACAAATTGCATATTTTTCTGTATTATGGCAGCTTATATTTTTGGGGTGGGGTGGGTGTGGTGTTAAAGCCCCGTATGAAGGGTGAAGGAGAATGCCATCCTACTGCTTTGACCTATTTGGGGATGTTTATAGGTGAAAAGTGTTATTTCAAAGGCATGTAAAAATCTGTGAGTATGAAGACAGAGTAGCTAGGCTATACAAAAAATGTAACTGCTACAAGAGTGAAGTGTTGAATGGTATTATAAAATTTATATTTGATGCCTTAGCAAGATAACAGCAGCCTGCCTACTTTAATCTTAAGTTTACTTATGCATCTTGACTTTTTCTCTGAATATAGGCCAATATTGCTTTCATATAGAGGTATGGCATGCAAACATCACACGTTTCCCACTGTCAGAAGCCACACAATTAAAATAATTAATTAGTAATGAAGACCAACATAAACTTTGCTTATTAACAAGTATACTCATGGCATGATGCAAATCTTGCAGAAAATAATGAAGACAAATCTTTCATTCTTACCACGAAACAATCCATCCACAAAAGATGAAAGTTGTGAACCTTTTTAATTAGTGATCAAAGAAAGGCTTTCTGTAAGCAGAGCAATAAAGCACTATAAAGCAGCTATTCTGTATGTGTTTACATACATATGTATCTGTGTGTACAGGCGTGTGTGGGTGTGTTTACACACATTTATACATACATGCATATGGTTCAGAGCTACTTGCCTACATGCTATTTCTGACTGGACTCCTCCAGCTTCTATAATGTGACTCCTGAGTTCCTTTGTTGTGGGGGTAAAAGAGAAGTAATGACTCATAAATGTTTGGTTGTATAATTTACTGTATTTCCAATAAACTGGATTTTAATGGGGTTCACAATGGTGAGATTATTAAGGCTGTTTTCAAAATAATCTGCTGGGTAAAACATTGAACTATTAAATTGGGTCATTTTGTTTATCGCTTGACATTTGACCTTAAATTCCATAAATTAGAATGTATTGAGGAAGTAAAATACATTAGTCCTGTAGCAGCGGGCTTCTCTCTACTGTCTACTTGCTAAGTACTTTCTGCAAAATAGTGAAAAATGTGTGATGTGTGGATTTAAAGAAAGTTCATTTCTGTTTGGGAAAAAGTTGTGCATCTGCTAGACTTTGCAATTTGAGTGTAAATCAACCAGAACAATGTAGGCTTCTGCAATACAATGCTGAAAAGCATATGAGTAAAGTAGCTTCTGAGACGGACAATCAAATACTTAAGATGACAAGCAAAGTTCTGCTGTCAGTTTAGCATGTGCAATGCCCTTGATCTCACCAGGGTTTTTGCATGGTTATCACTTTAGACCACATTTTAGACTCTAACTTCATTAGTGGTGGTCTTTGGATATATGTGTATATGCAAGAAATGCCTGTCTTTAGGAAACATATGGAATTATCTGCAATGCCCAGAGTCTGCTAGACTAGCATTAGGATATGTGTTAGGAGATAGACAGCCAAATCTGTTTATAGTAGGAAATAAAGATTTCTGGGGGTTTTCCACAGCAGGAGGACTAAGGCAAAATGAGTCCTGTGTTTGGTTTGAGGATGTTGCATGTTGCTGGGCTGGGGCAACGCAAGCAAGAAATGAAAAGGTCAGACAGAGAAAGATGGAACTGAGCAGGTTCATAAACTCAGCCAAGAGGTGACAAAATTGGATTGTAAGAGACTATAAATATCTGAAGTGTGCCAATTAAAAAGTCTAGGAAAGGTTTATTCACAGTATTAAGAAAGAAATCAAAAAGGTAAGAAGGCAGAGCCTGAAGAAAGCCCCAGAAGGAAAATTCTTACTGGGTATTTAGACTAGTTTTAACAAGTAGTCAATCATATGATGGAATGACCCACCAGGAATGAGTGTCAGGAAAATAATAGGTGCTTGAAAAACATTATTCCTGCTGCCAGATGATATATAACTGTCTTTTTTTTTTTAATCGGCACTTTTTGCCAGGTACCGGACTTGGAGATTCTTTAAATCTCAGGATGTTATCTGTCTATATGTTGCAAGATCTGGGAGCTTATGGATGAAAAGCCATTCATCCCCTCCTCCTTCCCTTCAAGGAAAAAAGCTTTTCATGCTAAAAAGTGTTTATGTGCAACACTGTTTAACATAGAGAGATGTACCAGATTCAAAATATCCACTGCTTGCAGGCTCTGTCAATCACGTCAGACTCCATTATACAACTTAACATATCAGCGTAACTAGAGAAAATAGATCACAGTTATGATGGGTCAGCTGCGATATTTTAAAGCATAAAACTCTATACATGTTCTGAAAATATTATTGGTAGATGTTTCCTTGTGTATTAATTTCATATATCTCTAACAAAGAAAAAACCTTACAACAAAACATCTTGACATTTATGCACTCTTTTGGTGCTGAATAATGCAGAAGCGGTGGCTGCAATCTCTGCATTTCCGTGCAACTTACGACAAGAAGAGGATAGAGGTTTCTCATGTAATACATATTTTTCATGAACAAAATATACATAGGTATATCAGAGCCCTAAATATCATTCTCAGTGTAGCAAACAAATTGTCAGATCTGGGGGCAAACTTTGTAAAGCATTGGAATGAAAAGTTCCAGGGCTCATTTCTTAATGATTGTGGTTCAGCTTTTACAAAATTTTGACATAGACCATTATTGATGGTAAAAATACTCTTCCATCAAAAGGTTCCCTTGTACAATGGAAATAATAAGGACAAGCTGAAGTGTTCAATAAAGCTGAATTTTATTTCATTAAAATGGGTCTTCTGCACAGCTAGCACCCATGCTAGGTTCATTTTTGTAGCTAGGATCTGAAAGTATTTCAGTGTCTACTTGGAGCACATGAAATACAGTAACTGGATCTGATAATGATGTACAAATGCTACTGTTCCTAAGCTAATGTTGTATCTTATGGTCATTTTGGACCTTAGCTTTTTTTCTGGTTTTCCAAAGCAGGGTTAATACTTCTGTGTACTTCACAAAAACATTGCATGACTGAATTTGCTTGTATTCATGAAATGTTCAGATTTTAGTGAGGCAAAAGCTAAGCTACAGAATATTATGGTGAATACAGCAAGTTTATCAGGTAGTATTGCTATCACTTAGAGATAATACTGCTGTTTTCTGAAGACTCCTAAATTGGAATTCTTAAACCAGTGATAAACACTAGGCAACCATTACAAGAGTTGGTGCATTAAACAATCACTCTCATGGTCAGCTGTCACGAGTGATGGCAGGATGGGGGCAAGTTGTAAGAAGATTAATTTTTGCAAAATAAGTGGTATTGGGCTTTCACAAAGTATCTCAAGATACAGGCTGTTAAGGGAAAAACTGTCATGAATCACCCAAGTTCATCTTAGCTGCTACAGTGATTTATATGCCTGAAGAGTGTAAAAAATTACACTTGTTCTATTTCTTATACTTATTATTTCTTATAGTATTTCTTATAATATTGAATAAAAGCACAACCTGCAGTAAAACTGAAATATAAATATGTCCAATGAGTTCTAGAATGGCAACTGATAAAGGAATGGCAAATTAATATATTGATACCCATATAGCCTAATATGTGTAGTATCAGGTAATTTGCTAACAGTATCTCCAGACTGGTTAATCTTGAACTTGAATGCCTGCCTTGCCTATGGGAGAAGTCTATGTCCCACTGAAAATATGAGAGGTACCCCGACATGGTCTTAATTTTAAAATTGTCTTTTCTCTCTGAATATCTTCTTCTTTTAATCATCATTCTTTCCTTGAATAATCTTGTTGTCTTTTAAGTTATCGGAATCAAGAACAAAGAACCTTTTAAACTGTGATGACAGGCTCTGAAACAAAGTAAATTAATGTGATGTAACGGAGGGATTGACTACCATGGTGTGTACAGGTGATGGACAGATGAGGAAAGAAATGAAAAAATAAAGTTTGGAGTTTGGGGACAAGGTGAGAATTCTCCTATTCATCTGCTTGAGTTCATTCTTGTAAGACTCGTGGCTTTATCTAAGAAGGATGGCAGCTCTGTTATCATTATACTGATGGTTAAGAAGGGTAATTAAAAAATAAAGAAACCAAAAATATATGCATGTATTTTAAGTTCAAGAGTTAGCATGCAGATTCTCTGCACATGATCCTAACCATTACTTTTCAATAATATTTACATGTGTATAATACTGTCACAGTCCTGGGGACAGGAGTATGGCTGGCTGAAACATAGTCTACCCTCTTGTCTGCCAGGTGGTCTGCCTGTAGCAGTATCTAACAATGTGCAGGGAAATGGAAGACCCATGCCCTGTGCTTCTGTGCTGGTTTCACCCTGGCTTAAGTTCAGAATGAGAGTGCAAATAATTTCATTGTTAAGCACTGGTCCCATGATGTTCACGTTTCAATCTCTGGGTTGAGGTTTTTTTAGTTAGTTGAGAGTTCGGTACTCTTCCATACTGGCCATTTATCTGCCTCATCTTCTGCCTCAGGAGACAGTTTCTTCCCCCCATGCATATGCCAGGAATGCGATACGCATATGACACCAGTCTGATCGTATCATTTTCTCTTGCAGCAGTCCAACAGACTGGGAAAAGGGCCAATGAGATGGAAAAGGGAAAAACAGAAAATAAGACACATAAATGCAAAGGCCAAAAACCACTTAGGAAATCATGATGGCAAAGCAAGCAGCAGTGCTGGTGGCACAACTGGCACATAGTGGATGACAAGACACTGGAACGTGTCAAGGTCCTTAGCAGCCAATGCTTATCTGCGTGTCAGCAAGCAGCAGGCACCCTGCCTACAAACGGGCTCTGCTCCTCTTACACTCATGCTGCTGAAGCAAAATGGATGGTTTTTATCGCTGCCAGCATCGTTGTCCCACCCTCCTGGGACCAGGGGCAGCACCACTTCCAAAGCACTGTGTGCCTTGCACACTCACTCCTCCTTGAGCTTAGTTCAACGGTGGAATGTGTCACCTAACGGACTTTGAAAGTTCAGAGGCTCCTTAATTTTGACATGGTGCTAAGTTTATTACAACCTGGTGAAATGACTCACTACCCAATCCAATAGCTCTGCCCTCCTCCTTTCCCCAGGTTTTCATGAGGATAGTGAAAAGTTTAACCTTTGAAGGAACAGTCTTTTTAAAAAATGTGCAGTGCTGGAGCAATTCAATATATCCACTATATGAAAGGACACAGTTCTAGGGGTAACTCTTGCCTTTAGCTCGCAGTAACAAATCACAAACCCTTTAAAAGAAAGCCCAATCTATTAAAAGTACTGTTGTGCTAGGGGGCAGAGACCAAGGTAATACAAGAAATCTAGGGCTTGCCACTGCAGAAACCATGCGACCTCTTGAAATCTGAGTATCCCTGAAACTCTTTGATTTAAAAGAGAGCTGGAGAAGTTTAACCCTTTGTAGATCCTCTGCAGGAATTTTCTGTATTGATTTTGAGATAAGAGATATATCCAGTGGTCTCAAAAAGTTCCTAGATGGAATAATCTCCAGGCTAGGATTTTTATTTTTTACCTGTAGGAATCAAATGATGTAAATAATTTTGGTTGTATATTTGTTCTTTCCAAGACTCTTACTACAACTATTTTTCAAGTCACCTGAATGATCAACATCTGTAACAAGATACTGCTAGAATATATTTCTTTTTCCCAGCTGGATGGGGAAATATTTTATCCTGACATAGGCATGTGTTTAGGCTCCATCTGGGCTAAAAAAAATATCGTCGAAAAGGTAGATCCTGTCAGTTTTTCAGCTGAATTGCAGTAATTTGTTTTCACTCTTATCCAGTGAGTCCAAGGATGTCATTTTATGCTTGTTGCAAAATACAACTGTTCTCAATACAATGACATCTCTCCATTGATTTCAATGGCTTTTGGATCAGGCCCTCACAATTCAGGTTATGTGGGTTATTATTTCTTCATATTACCCCAAACACTGGAGTATGATTACAATAATCTGCAAATGGGTTACTGAGGAAAGAGGCATGATAAAGTACTGAATATTATTAATTAAATAAAATCTTTGTCCTGCTTCAAGAAGAACCTGAGGTTTTATACCTAAAGCCTATACAACCATTCAGGTGTTAAGGCTGGAAGAACTCCTGACCTACAGCTGGGGAAATATACGATTTTGTCAGAGATGTTCTGATACTCAAGGGTTTGACCTTTTTTTTCAGCTGAGTATTAGTTCAGATACATTAGATAAACATCCATGTAATAAGTGATCCTGATCAGGGATTGATCTGCTACCTTTAATCATATTACTGCTATCAACTCTGGTCCTAAATCTTCTTAATTCCCATTAAAATGTGGTTTATTTATTATGAATTGGTCTGTAATAGAGAAATCACTTATCACCCTCAGAATTGCATGTTTCCATTACACTTTTTAGGCTTTTGTCACCACTTCTGACATGCAAGGATGCTTAGGCTCATTTAGAACAATTGCCATTTCCAGATTACCTGTGGGAAGGTTAAGGACCAGAGAGAAATGTGCAGTGCTACTGGAAGGAGGTTGGCTGCATTGTACCTAGGGGCTGCTAGAACAGAGCCTGGGAGCCTAGGATGCTAAATGTCTGAGTAATCCTCCTTTCTCTCTATAAATCTGTAAATTGTGTCACAAGCCTTACTAGAAGTCTCACCTTAAGCTGTGATTCTGTGATTCTCCTAAGCAGAATAAAGTACAACAGCAACACTTAGTGACAGGATAGGGAAGGACAGTTAAGGGGAAAGTTGGAACAAAAGCTAAGTCTCAATGTCACTTTGAAGAAAAACAAATTGGGAACTCAGCGTGAAAGCTGTGCTCTCCATGCACTTTTGTATGGGTGATACTGGAGATGTCAGTTGTGCAGCCCACTGGGAGACACGGGGAAGTTTGCAAACAGTTCAGGATATGAATGAGAAGTTGAAGACTGGTTAAATTAGTGTGGCTATTATGCCTGTTTTCCTTCAGAAGGAAAGAGAGTGGAATTGACAGAAAAATACTGTAAACCCCAAAGTGTACAATCCAAGCCAAATTTGTTTGTGCCTGTGCTAAATAACATGGGCTGTGTTAGACACAAATCTCAACACAGCTTTCTCAGGATTATTGGTATCTTTAATTTTTATCATTTTGGAGTTTTTTTCCCTTAAGAAAACAGCTATGCATACAACTTGAAATTATGTTTCATTTAAGCTGTAGAGCATCCCTGACACCCTACACTGCCACATTCAGACAAACGGTGCTCAGATAAGGAAGGGTTCCTGCTGGTCTGCGGTGCTGCTACACCGAATTACACCAGGACAGATGCACCAAAATCTGCAGTCTTGTTTCATGGTTGTTTTATGAAAATACACTCTTAACTACCCGCCGTTTTCATTCGCGTTATATAATACCTGTGTGTGTCGAATTTCAAACTCACGATGAAACGGCCGCTATCTGACGTTAGTCCTTAGCTGCCTGTGCCCGGTGAAGCTGGGCGGACAAGATGTGGAAGAAGGCACGCCTGTCCCGCGGCCTGCAGCCCGCCGCCCTCGGCCGCCTCCAGAGCCTGCGCGCCCGCTCCCCGCGGCCGCCGCGCCGAAAGGCCTGAACGCTGACCACCAGAGGGACCCTTCGCGCTGCGGCACCTCGGAACACACCGTCTAAGGTAAAGGTCTGTTCGCGGCCAGGCCCACGCAGCAGGATGCTGCAGTGTATCATTTCCTATGCTTTCCCAGAAGAGATCTTACCGGTGAAGCCTGGCTTACAGCTGCAGATGTAGCCCTCGGCCTGGTCGTAACTGAAGGCGGGCGGCAGGCCCGGGACGCTCCCATAGCGCCCTGCCCAGGAGCGCTCCACACAGTCACCCCCAGGGAGGCAGGGGCTGCTGCTGCACTCCCCGATGTCCTCCTCGCAGCGGGACCCCGCGTAACCTGTGGAGAGTGCGAGGAGCAGGCGTGTAACTGATGTGCTATACATTCCTTCCAGGTCTGAAAATATTGCTGTGAATATTAGGTGCCCTTAGTTTCAGTCTCTGTCATGTGCTAAAAGATGTCCTCTGCTTCTTGAAGGTGTGAACGTTCCCTTGCAGCTCTCTGTCAGGGCTCAGTAGCAGATATCAGCAGGGCTGTTCTGCGTTAGCTAGCTGAGCTTTGCTGTGCCCTACATGACTGGTATTGGTAGGAAGCTGGAGATCTGTATGGATAACAAGGTGCTGTGTTGTGGTGTAGATACCTCTCAGGTTGTGTGACGTTTTCTTTTTGTGTCGCTTCCCTACGACAGAGGACTGCAGGGAGTGTAAAGTCATGTTTGTAAAGTGCTTCATCTGGAGTTTGGAGTGCCACAAAGCTCCCCCAATTTCTAGAAAATGCTAAGTGCTCTGTCTAATCTTTTAATTTCTAATGCACCAAGAACCACGTAGTCCAATGTGGCATTTACTCCTCACAGTACGCTGTGCTCTTGTGTCCTCAGCAAGGATACAGGCATTAAACTTTCTAGGGAGAGTTCTTGTTGTTAGTCCACATGCTGAAAGATTCACGAAGTCCCAAAGAACACAATGAGTGCCTGTGTCCTCACTGGGAGCCGTTTTGCAAGCAGCTGGATGTGCAAGCATTGCTGGTAGAGGAGAGCAGAGCCTAGTGTTTCACCTCACCCTTCTAGACAGAAGAACTTGCACTGGGGGTATGAAGGAGACCAGTTTTCCACTGTAGCAACTAATTTAATTTGTATTTATGATCAGATGATATTTTGCACTGAAAAATAAGTTTTTGAGACTGATTTAAATGTCATAGTAGTGAAGACTAAAAAAGCATCAGGTGTAGCAGGGATTCACATGTCACACAGGTTAAAGGATTAAGCAGGCTGGAAGATGGATGCCAACTTTGACTGCTCTCCTGAATTGACTCTGTAATACTGGCACATTTTGGTCTTGCCAGCTTCTGCTATGCAGGGAAACCCTTAGGTGGAAAAGACAGCAACTGACCGTAGGGCTTTGACTCAAGACGAAGAGTGAAGCCCATCTAAACACAAGCCCATCAAGTATTTTTAAGGTTATAAAGTTCAACCTTTTATTTTATCAGCAAAAGAATGAGGATGTGTCTACTACACAAGGAAAGACAGCGGTTGTAGGGAAACTTGGAGCTTACCTGGCCAACAGTGGCATGTGTAATTGTCAGCGTTGTCCTCACAGGTGCCATTATTGTAGCACGGCTGTGACCAGCACAAGGGAGTTGGAGTCTCACAGTGTAGGCCCATAAATCCAGTACTGGTACAGTTGCAGCTGTACCTGCAACACATAATGCAATGCTCACTCTAGTTGGAAGTCAGGAGATCTGGGCTTTGTTCCCAAACATACACAGACGTCTTGTGTAGCCTTGGCTAGCAGCTTGCACAGTTGAGCCCAGGCTTGAGACCACCATCTGGTGCTTTAAGAGAAACCACAGAAACCAGGAACCAACAATGAGCTTTTCCCTGAAATATGTGGTTTTGTCTGGGGCTTATGAATTCAAATTGGTTTTCACAGATTGTTTCTTCTAAGAACTATTGATTATTTTTTTTTCTTTTTTTACTTTGATGGGGAAAAGTTTCTGTCATTTCCAATGTAAATTTTGCAGACTTAACATTATTCACAAAATGTAAAGGGGAGAGGCAGAGTAAGCATGTTAGTATCCCTTTTTCTTGGACTTACAGAAATTGAATTGGCAAAAGAAGTTTCTGTTCCTCAACTAAGTGATGTTGTTAGATGAGTGCAAAAATGTCAATTGCTCACATAGTTCCAATAACAGTAACGTGAGCTTCCTCATATAGTAACAGTGTTACTATTATGGGTTTAAAAGTAAACAAACTAGTATATATAAATGAACAATGTGTAGGTAATCAGTAACATATGGGGGTTTTGCTTGTGTTTTTTTCAGTTGAGCTAATTATAAAATAGCTAATTTCCATGCTCAGGTCATAAGGTATAAGGTGAACTTCTGTCTGTTATAAGAAAATACGGGCCTTTGTGAGATAATGATATTAAATGTGCATGCTTGGATGATCTTTCTCTAATAGTAATTATCAGAAACAATAATTTATTCCTGTCTTATTTTACATTAAAATAATACACTGATTATTATACAATTGACATGGGAAACCTTGCTGAAGAAGAGATTAGTATACTTACTTGATAATTCACGTACTTAATATCGAAAAGTCTTAGAACTTGGAGTAAATATATCAAGAGAAACTGTTGAACATAAGGGAACATCAGAGAACAACATGCTTCTGCAGTCTAACGGACCAAAAAGTGTAAACTTTTAACTACACTACTTAAGCATACATGAGCAGAAACTTCTGGCAGGCCAGTTTATTACTAGTCTATGGATTGTTCTTAAACCAAAATCAGAAATTACTTAGACCAGGTGGCATTTGAATTTTGGATATAAAAAGTAATGAGGAAGATTTGAATTAGAGAAATAATTTTCTGAGGTATGTTCTCAAAACAGAAGTCTCTTTCTTTTGCTGTGTTTTTCACACATTTCCTCCCTGTGCCTGCAGTTCCGTGCTGTTCAGCTTTGTGGGGAAATATATTTTCTATTTTAGTCCATGCTTCTTTTTTCCTTTGGTCCCAAATGAAGGAGCATTGAGAAATATTCTCGATACTTAATGTGAAGCCCCACTCGTGTGCCTTTTTTTTTTTTTTTTTTTGGTATCTTTAAATGTTTGACATTGTTGTTATCCTTCAGGAATTCTGGAGGGTGCCCTGCTCATGACATAGCAGGCAGCTGGCTTTTCTTACTAAGTTATACTCTTAGATACTCTATCTAACATAAATTTTTTTGAGCTTCTTCCTTGATGTTCTCACAATATGCAGAAAGAGGGTCCTGGGAATATTTCCAATGGAAAAAGGTTTGGATCATGCAGAGGTGACCTCTGTGTGCCCATGCATACCAGTTTTTGGAGGTCTAACTAAGGCATCTCTGTATTGTTGAATTTAAGAAAGAAACATTTGATAATGTACAACTGAGGTGTTTTGGTTTTTTTTCTTAAGAAATCAAGTTCTTTGAAGAGTTCATGAAACCTCACTGGAAACATCTGTCAAAAATTTGGAAGACAATTTGGTTCAGTGTTTGTATTTATGGCTTTAAGTGCTAAATCAGTTGCCTTGTGCATTTCTGTGGTAGCTGGTGGCACACACAAAAGCCTCAGCTGTACTGAAGCATTAGTCAGAAAAGGAATACTACTGTTTAAAGACTACAATTCTTCATTTAACCCAAAAAACCTACAAAAGAAAGGAAATTGCTAGACACCCTTCTGTTTTGAATTGCTTTGTTGTCCAACCCTTTTCATCATGTAACAAATGTGGAAAAGGCTCCAATCATTCTCCAGATATCCTGCAGTATTACAAGCCAATTAAAATTGCTCTTACACGTACCTCAGCTTTAAAAGCTAGGAGAAAACTGAGTGGGATTAAGCCTGGCCTGAATGAGCATCCCAGTTGCTCACCTCATGCACATATCCTCAAAAGGCTTGCGGGTTACTAAGTGTGTCTGCTGTGAACTAGTCGGGTACAAGGTGACCTCTGTCTCCCTGCTGTCATGCTTTAGCTACACTGGCAAACAGTAAATTGCTTTGTCCTGCTCAGAGTCATTCAGCACTGCTGAAAAGGAGCTCCACAAGGTTTGTGCCATGTCACCAGACTGTACAAAAGCTCATTCCCAGAACATGATCCCTTCTGTCTCTCATTCAAGGAAAGCATGTCTTTCACTGGTGTGGTTTTTGGACTGATGTTTGTGGCACTATAATCTTCAAAACTGCTTTACAAAAACTGGAAAATACACGGGAGAGTACAAACCTTGTACTAGTGAGGAGGGCACCTGCATGAATACACAGGAATACACTCATCAATTTTCAGTTTCCCCCCTGTTGCATAGGCTTCATCTTACACAGACATTTGCAGATTGGGTCATCTCATGCTGAGTATGTAGAGCTGGTATTGGTGAATGCATGGCAGAACTCTGGCTGCCTGGGCTGTGCTTGCACCTCTGTAGGACTGTTAACATCAGGTGGAGAAACATGTTTTTCTACTGCATAGTATTCCCTTTATTTGATTTTTTCTTTGTTCATCTACTGCAGGTTGTTTTGAATAAGGCACTGTTGTCCTATATGCTTGTAAAGTTTCTGAGATGTTCCCTAATGATATACATTACTATGGTTACTATTATTACAGTTTGCCTCTGCCTCTCTCTTCTAATGCTTCTGCCTGTCAGTGTGGCCAGCTTGTTGGCAAATTCAGTTTTACACACTTTCATATCTCTCTTGGAAACTAAACTTTAATTAACATCAGAAACAGAATTCATCTGTAAAAGTCTTCAGGGCCAGATGAACAACACAATGTAAATATTTAAAGTAAAAGTGCAAATGCGAAAGATATACCAGGATCAGTCTTTGCCACAACTGTTTCATTGTCCTACTGGCTCTGACACCAGACTTGCATTCTTCAGTTCTTTTCACATTTAAAGTAGAATCAGGGTCAAGGAGCAAACCCCACAATTTCAGATTAAAACAGCTGCCTGGCAATGCAATGCAGGCTCTCGGAGCATTCCCACCTGCAAGCAGGAGAGTTCACGGCGCCTGGCGTTGGACCTACCCGTTGGCATTGTCTGTGCACTGTCCCCCGTTGAGGCACGGCTGGCTGACACACTCATCGATATCGGTTTCGCACAGGGCTCCCAGGAAGCCGGGTGCGCAGGAGCAGGAGAAGCTTCCCAAGGAGTCCCAGCAGGTCGCACCGTTCAGGCACGGCTGGGATGAGCACTCGTCGATTTCCAGCTCACAGTTTGTACCTTCAAAAGCAAAGAGAAGAAACCCCAAGTTCTGAAGCAAAATGTTAATCTAATAATTTTTTTTAATTGCCTGTTTTTAAAAGGTATTTCCTCCTCAGTATTCATTGCAAGACTATTTTTTTCAACACTTAGGAGACTTTATAGAGGAACAGACCACCTGTTATTCACAAGAATATATACAATAACTGCTTTCTACGTTAGCTGGAATGTGGAAATGGAACAAACTAATTTTCAGTTTATTCAAACAATGCTACTATCATATTTATGTAGCACAGAAGTGCTAGTAATTTAATGACCTCGGTAGAATCCATTTAAAGTTACACAGTTAATTGAATTAATTGGAGAGTTGTCTTTAATTAATTGTTTAGCTGTGTTTTGTTGCCTATTTTTTAAGATTTAGCAATGTGTAAATAAATTGGTCTATGATGTCAAGTTTGCAACAGGTCAGAATCTTGAATTTGGTCTTCAGAGATAATTGATGGAACTAAGTTAATGCTAATAATCATTTAGAACTCTTTGTGGCAGGTTAAAAATACGCTTCTTTTTCTTATCTGTAGCACAGTGTACAAGATATTAAGAAATGTTCATAATTAATGCCTTGTAGCTCCTGGTTTGATTATATCGGGGTTTGTAGGCTTATGAACTTACTTAATATTTTGAGTAATAAAGAGTGATATTTAAAAAAAAAAACAGTTAATTCCATAGCTACAGTATAAGCCACCAAACAGATGCAAAAAATCTTCATTATATTTCACTGTTTTAAGTGGGCTTCCCTCTTTTATTTGGCTTACTAAAGTAACAGTATTATTGTGAATAGTTTTCAGAGGGATTTCATACTTGAAGGAGAATTTGCAGCCCTGAGAAAGAATTCCCTTTTTTCTTTTTGAGAGCTAAAATTTTCAGTATGAGATGATAGGGCAGGCTTTCAAAAGATGGGAAAAAATAAGTTTTCATGAAGGGTGTTGACTTAGCAATTTATTTAGGAGCTCACCTCTAATTGTTTCTTTATGCTGTTTTGCCAGCTAGTACTAATTTACTAAAATTAGTACATTTTAAGAATACTTTTCTCAAAACACAAAGATTACAAAAATTTGGTAGTGTTACTAGTTTATTACTGATTACTAATTTATTTTGACCCTTTAAAATGTAGAATCTTTTTTAAAAACCCTAAAAATGCATATTTTAGATAAATAGTTGGAAATAAAATATAAAACCAAAATTTAAGGATGTTAGCTCAAAGCTATTTTTATTGTATTTAAACATAAAAAGCAAATTAATCTTTCAAGCATTCTGAATTATTATTGCTGTAATTTTACAGAATGTATTTTTATAGTTGCTTGAGACCACATATAGACCACTGGACAGGTGAAGTTGCTGTCCCATGCCTCCAGGATGAGGTTCAGAGCTTCAAGTAGCCACTATTTTCAGTGGGAGTTTGCTGTGAGACCCTCTCACAGGAACATTCTCTTATGGCTTTATGGTAATGTACATTACATCCAGATACAGTGAGCAATCCCTCTGTGGTCACTGCCCTGTGAATTCACTGTAATTGTAAACAATGTGTTTGCAGAAGTATGTCTAGTGACCGTAAATCTGCCAGAGCTTGTTAACAGCTTACTGCGAACACTAAAAATCATGTGACAAAACAAGCCGTGCTCAACTGATCCTCAGTTCAGCCAAATTTAAAAGTACAGGCCTGAGAACAGCCTGACGATTAACATGAGAACACAGCGTCGTTGTTTTGTTTCGTGCCTTTAATCTATCAAGCCCAGTAACCTGCCTTCGGCAATGTTGCCTCGGAATAGAACTTCTCTGCGTAATGCATCTAGCCAATGTGATGTGCCATGCAAACGGGAGGAAACCTTCCTAGCCGCTACTGAATCTCCTGTCAGGCTTTCTTACATGTGAAGGAGAGAGAGATGAAAAGATTAGATCTGTGTTTGCATCTCAGTCTAACATTCTGTCATAAATATGCTGTATGCCAAATATCATATGCCAGAATTTTTTTTTTAAAAAAAGCAGCAACAAACCCTGCCAGGGTTATTGTGTGGGGCCACAGCATGAAGAGCAAAGGTGTCCCATGCTGGAGCAGGCGGTGTTTCAGCAGACACTAAACCACACAAGTGCTTTGAATTGAAGAGCTGGGCAGGTGGATATAAGTGATATTTACAACTTTTGTGATTTCTTTGAAGAACTCAGATTATCTCTTATACTGCATGCTTTTATAAAAGTCCTACTGTGCACTTCTTTGTACAGCCCCAGTCAATAAAAAGAAAATGCAGGTGAGGATGAAAGAGATACAGCCAGCATTTTCAGACTTACAGGTATATTGCAAAGTCACCTCCCGGTCAAAGACACTAGAGGTTTGCAGGCTCAGTGTAGTTCCAGGTGAATCTGCGTGCTTTTAGTACAGCTGGAAACTGGTATCCAGATCACCTCTTCTGCTGCCCTGTGCTGTAGTGCTGTGTTTAGGCATGGCAGTTACAGAAGAGAGTCCTAAAATTTCTCAATCTGTATATACCATTATATGTTATATGCCATTGACTGAATGGAGTGTTAGATAGGTATTTTCAAGGCTCTAGCTTCGAAAGGGCAGGAAGGCAGTTCATCAAAAACTAGTTTGAGGGAAGAGTTCAGTTTCTTGGAGCAAGGCTCGTCACAGAATCACACAGGTCTATACAAACCACCAGTTACCTTTGTGCATGCACAGACTTAAGATGGACCAACTAGATGCAATTGGAGAACAGTGGGGCTAAATCCAATTAAGGCTTTCATCGCTGGGGAATTATGAACTGAGGCAAGCACTCTGTTAATCTTTATTTTGAAAACACTTTGAAATGTGGCCAGTACTACTCTCACATCTCAGATTGCAGTCTTGCAGTTAGGAGTCTCAGCAGCAACCTGATAACCTGGGCTGAATCCTCTGCTCTGGTGCGTGGGGAGCACTGGTTTGAAACTGGAAAGCTGGGGAAGGAAACAGAGCATCCACTTTGTTGGCAATTGCCGTTGAACAGACAATGGAGTTTGCTGTTGATATCCACAGTAGTACTCTGTGAGCTTGTTGGGAAGTGAGAGCTGTACTTGAGGTACTTCATCCCATGGTAGAAGCTGCCGTGGCTCTGCTTGCCTTCAAGTGCTTAAGACTTATGACACATCTACTCTAAATATTTATCATTGGTAAGAATACTGCATGAGAAATTAAAGATTTATCAGGAATAATTTATTTGTATTGTACAGTTTGTCCCAGCTATGGTTACAGCACAGTAAAAGCTATTGCACCAAGAATGAATGTAGCCCATTGTACCTATTGTGTCTGTCGCTGAAACACTTTCTCCCACTCTTGCTTTGTGCTAAGGCTGATTTTGAGAGCTGCCATGCACCCCTGACAGCTCCTACAAAAATGTTCATTGGCAATGGAGGGCTGGTTTCAGCTGTGTCCAGCAAGGAAATTCATGTACATGGCTGCGGGTAATAACAGGCTCTCCCCCATACTCTGTTGGGGTGAATTAAAAGCAAGTGCAATTAGTGCAACGGAGGAAAAAATGCATTTGATTAAGGTAGCCAGCAAAACTTCAACAAACCAATTGAGCTTCATTATTTAACAGCTGCATGACACATGTCTTGTAAATAATTTCACACATGCAGAGCATTATCATAGAAACTGCAGATTTCATGCTAAATTTTCCACTCTCTGGCTCTGGGTGCATTCTAACCTCTTCCATTTGTGTAAGAATTATGTGTGACATTTCTCAGCTATTTTAAGAAGTGCTGCAGCATAGCAATCATACAAAATAGCGGTCATAGTCCATGAAACAAGTAGCAACTGCAGCCAGTAACTTGAGCATTTGGTGAATATTACTGCTGTAGATTTACTGTGTGTTCTCTACCTACATATCAAGAGATATAACCTTTTTAACATCTTAGGGAAATGAGATGAGGCTGGATGACTTCCCACAGTAATTCATGGTGTTGGGCCAGGATAATAGTGGCTGGCAAGATCCCCTGACAGAGTAAATGAGGGTTTTTATTACCACTGGGGACACCTCGGGGCTTTCATCCAGTAATCCCGTCTTGTGCATTTAGCACAACTCACAGCAAGGTGCAGAAAACAACAAAAAAGAATGCTTCTGATAAATCATTTTGTTAAGTAGTCTTTAAAAGCTAGTGGTTTACTTCTGAGAGAGCAGTCTGCTGCTCCTTTATAGAATAATTATGATTAGTCCATTTACTGCTGCAAGCAGTGTTTCAGCTGCATGGCAAAACACTGCTGCCTTTCCTGCTTTGTATTTTAGCCCTCTTCTGCTTCCTCGATCTCTCCTCATTTCTTATCCCTGCTTGTGCAGAGCACTCGGTGACATCGCTTGGATTTTGGTGAAAGCAGAGTGTGTCAGCCTAGGAAACAGAAACATTTTGTGATCAAAGTGAAGTAACTCCAGCAGAGTGAGTTTCCTCCAGCAGTTTGTGTTGATCTAAATCTTCATTTCTTTTTGGTTTGGGCTTTACTATTTTATTATGTTTTCTCTCTCTTTGTCTCTAAGGTGTATATTCTGCCGCTTTTAAACCGAGTTCCTGGGTTATAGACCCAGGCCTGGACCCCAGTAACAGTGCCAGTTAAACAAATATGGTTTCCTGAATACAACAGGAGGTCTGGGTTGAGTCTGATCATTGCAGAGTAACCATGCTGGTTGTTAATGGGCTTTTCCTTCCTTCTGCTCTTTGGCTTTCCCCTGGTTGTGTAGTTTTCTCCTCGGCTGGCCTGGGCTCAGACACCCGCTGGCAGCAGCAGGGTGGCGAGAAGGTAACAAGCTTCCTTCAAACAACATTCTCTGTGCTCGTGAGGGATATTAACCGAGGGCTGGCTTCCAACGAGTGCTGTGTCAGACATGGGAAAGCTGCTTTTTACCTCTGACTTCCTCTCCTGCATGGGGATTTGGGGATGGAGCTGTAAACCACATCTCTTATTTCTTATTCATTTGAATCACTTGAAGCAATAGCTGGTTTTTTCCTCCCTTTTTGCTGGACTTTTTTTTTCTTCCCTCCCTTTGCTTATCTGACTGGCAATCTAACAGTAAAATACCTCCCTTTTCTCCTTTTAATGATTCAGTGTGCTACCTCTTGCAGTCCTACCCCTGAATATAGCTTTGAAATTTGCAGGGAGCTGACTCCTGCAAGGATTACATGCTCTCCAATAGAGGAAGTAGGCAAGAAAAATCACACCCTAAGAACAGAGCCACATAAAATGGGATTATAAAAAATGGGCATTTTGGGAACCTGATAATACTTTTCTTTCTATTTAACTTACATAATTTTCTAGTTGCAAATGACTCCACTGTTTCTGGGAAGGGCAGAGGAGAGGAAGTTAACATGAAAAGTAGGTTTAAGAGTAGTTTGTCATTATTAGGAATTGAAGAAAGTCTAATTAGATCTAATTTTTAACCTTGTCAAACAATTTTTTTTCTGAGAACCAAGAACTCTGGCATGCTGAGGACATGCATTTTGAGAATGTTTCTTTTAAAAGGAAAATTAACTTTGGCCTGTGACATAGCTTGATGTTCACAAAACTGCTCTGTAGTTTGTTAAATTTGAGAGTTCTTTAATCCTTCTCTCTCTGATACCATAGTGATAAGGTAATCCATAGCGTGCCAACAGCTACTGGTGCCAAAGCCGAAGGTGAGGTCATAATACAGATATGATTAAGAAAGTGTGTGGGTGGAGAGGTTGAACTTGGAACATGAATTATGATGCGAAGAAAAAAGTTGTTTTAATAGTACTTACCTGTGTACCCAAGTAGACAGAAGCAGTCATACTTTCCTATCTGGTTGAGACAGGTTGCCCCATTCAGGCATGGATCTGACACACATTCATTCACCTCCAGGTCACAGTGCTTGCCTTGGTAGCCTGGGACGCAGTAGCAGGAATATTCATCAACTCCATCCCTGCACACTGCTCCATTGTGGCACGGTTCAGAAATGCATTCATCAAAATCCATCTCACAGAGTGTACCTGTGTATCCTGCACTACAAAGGCAGGTGGGCCCAGCCAGCCCATTTTGGCAAGTGCCTCCATGCTCACAAGGGTTTGTGTCACACACGCTGGTGGCTGTTTCACAGGTTGGTCCATTATACCCATCAGGGCATTCACAAGTAAAGCTGAGGTTCTCAGCAGAGCTTAAACAGGTAGCATTTTGAAGACAAGGGTTTGAGGAGCAAGGATCAGAGGTTCTATTGCAGAGTTCCTCCACACTGTCCAATGATGTGTCTGCACAATGGCAGTCATCATCTTTGTGACCAGTAACACATGTAGAGTTCTTTTGGCAAGAGTTTGACAGGCACCTGGATTCATTCCTCACACAAAGTGACCCTAGAAAGGAAACACAGAAAATCCTGAGGACTTGCACTGACCTGGGAGTAATCAAGAGTGAAAGAAGTGCAGATCTTAACTGTGCTTCAAAACCAACAGCTCCAGTTGTTGGCTGTTGAGAAGAAAAACATCACACTGCTGGTAACTGTGTGATGTATATTAGTAGGCCAATAAATGCAAAATAAAAACAATTATGAAAATACTAATAGGTTGTAATTTCCTGTTCTTACCTCTTCCAACAACCATGTCCTGGAGTGTCAGGATTGCTTAACACTATGTTAAGAGTACAGTTGCAACAATACTGGTGGTCACCAATAGATATCCAACAGTATGGAATGCATTTAGGTATATTTAAGACCAGATTGGATTTCTTTATTAGGCAAAGGAGTTGAACCACATTTTTCAGTTCAACACCACTTTATATTCTTTTGTGGTGGAAGTTCTTTTCGTATTAGAGTTTGACAAGGAAAAATGACTTGAGTGCAGTTATAGCTGAACTGTTTCAAGCCATCATGTGCTTCAGTTTTGACTTCCTGATTATAAACAGTCATTTGACAGCTGTATTGCATTTCTACCACAAACTACCTTCTGAGATTGGAAACAACCTCTGAGAGTCTTCCAGCTTCTGAGGCTGGAAGGATATGGTGAACACAGAGAAAACATGCTCCTTTCTCTCCAGGAACCGAGCACCTGGCAGTAATTAAAGGCCACTTGGAGCTGCCTTGCTGCTGCTAAAGCTGACTGACCATGATAGCTACTTCTCACTTCCCAAACAAGGAGGGAGCTGCTAGTAGCATTGTTCATAGCCCACATCTGAGAAACACTGATAAGAGTTGAAGCAGTGAAAGTAATGAAGTGTTCTTTCTAGTAAAAGAAAACAAGAATTTTTCCATGAAACCGAGTAATGTTTAAAATTGTGATTAGTTGTGTCCATAACAAAATGAGTGGCTGTATTCAGATAAGCATAGCACACAGGTGTATTGTACACCTGCTGCCTTAAATTCCGCGTTAGGCATATACTATGTAGCAGCAAGGTGCCAAACACTGAGTGCCTGAGGTAGGTGTGTTAACTTGGGCTGAATCCTCTGCAATCCCAGCTGCTCTGCCAACAATATCAAGCGAGATAAACTGAAGCTAGTATACTTTTATGTGTATTATAATCAGGTTAAATTACATTTACCATGCTTCACAGGTATGACCCTATGAAAGGGGCTGTTGGGAACATTGTGCTTCCTTGTGCTTTCTGACTTGAGGTGTATGCAGAAGCAGCAGTGCTTCTGAGAATAAAAAGCACTAACCTGCATAAACTCAGTGCTCATAAATAAGTACATTTACTGAGTTAAAAATCTAATTAACACTTGTTTGAACAAGAAGAATAGAAATTTATGTAGTAACGTCAATAGTAAGAGTGACATGATTTAAAAGAAACTAACAGTGGTCCTAAGGATTACATAGAAGTAGTTTGTTTATTGTTTCATTTGGGGTGTTACATGTATAAGTAAAGCCTGATAAATGTTTTTGTTTCAACTGTTTTTAGGTTTTGTTGTGCTTGTATATACTAGAGTTGCAGAGGAGAAATATCTAGAAAAGGCATGGTCTTTTTCTGGTGAAGATTATCTTTAATGCAGACTAAGATAAACCTGATTAACAAAGCAAGCTAAACATTGATTAGCAGTAGAGAACTAGACCTTTACCTTGTTCTTGAAGGAAAACAGGACAAAAATAGTACTTTTGATTTAGCCTGCCTTTAAAATTACTGTGCCCAAACATGTTCACATTCAGTTTTGCACAGGGAACAGATATTTTCATCCTACTGTGGTGTCAGTTGTACATTCCCTAAGTCACAGCTCTCACTGAATGCAGAATTCAAGACATTGACTTGTTCCAGTCAGCAGTATCACAGACTGCTCTTCAACACACCCTCACATGTTCTGATGCCCTAGTTTACACAGCTATACACGTGTGTTTGGTTTCTTTTCTTTAGCCTGGTGTTGTGGGTGTGCGTGGCAAGGTTTTGGGGATGGGGGGGAGACCTGCAGCCAGAGCTAAACCACCACACCTGCAATTTATTATTTACAGTTAAAATAAGCAAAACTTTGTTCCTTGGGAACTTCTGAATCCCATGTTTTTCCTGGGATTGCATAACTTTCCTTTCATTCTCTATATCTACTTAAACTTCATTAAAAGTGCATATTTGAAGAAATATTGCAAATTTTAAGAAATAGCTATGATTGAGTTATAATGTTATCTAACTGTTGTACTCTGTAAACTACAAGTGAGGTCACTCAGTCAAGTACTCCTTAAGTAGGACCACTGTGACATGAGAAGCAATTTAGTTAATTATTACTACTTTCCAGTGATAATTTACATGCAGCGACTCAGCTTGTTGTGATGACTGCTGTGTGTGAGCATTTGCCAGTCTGCAGCTTTCATAGCCACATTCTAGCTTCGGGTACTGGGGAAAAAGCTTCGTAGTTCTTGGAGGCAGTAATAGTGGGTGCAAAATGGGAGAAGAGGAAAGAAACCCCTAAATGCACAGCCTTCAGTGAAGGCAACTGATTTATCCTCAAGGTGACACCACAGTGGGAAAAACATGAAACAGGAAACCTTTCCTGACTTTTAAAACTAGTATCTTAATTTCTACTTCTCTGGATTTATAGAAAAATTTCTTATGCAGAAATTGCCATCAGACAATTCAGCAAATCTGATACTCCCTAGAGGATGCTTTCATCTAATTTGTATTACCAGTTTACACTGAAGCAATAAAACTGCCAGAGCTTTATTCTCTTCCTAATGTACCATACAATGTTTTTTATTATTTGTGTAGTTCTTGAGGAGCATAAGAGTTCTGAAGGTCTTTGCAGAGATGTAACTGAGTTTTAGCTTGCTTGTGATTCAAAGGCTGGGACCAAGAGTTTCTGTTGGGGGTGCTATACAGTAGTTTTGCCCCGGCAGCAAACCTGCATTTCAAACGGGAGGTTATCAAAGGGTACGCAGTTGTATACTCCGGTGATCACATGGTACGCGGGTCACCGGGACAGTCACATGATTTTTTTTGGAAAGAAGTCATGTTCCTAAATGGTTTGAGTGCTTCAGAAAATCCTTGGATCATGGACTACTATTTAAGCACTAATTCCATTTATTTGAGACAAGTTGTTTATGTTATCTCTGTTTCTGCCCCGTGGAAGCTTTGTTTACCTGCTGCTTTGGAGTGATGCAGAAGGATTTGGGAACCTATTGAGAGCTATGTGGAAACAAAACAGGAAGGTCATAGCACGTGGAAGCTGAATTTCCTCATCCTCTGCAGTGTGATGGGGCAGAGTAGGGTGGTGTCTGACACAAAGGCTAGCTCGGTTGGAGCTCATGGTTGAAAAATATTCCCTACTATATTTGTAGAAAGAGGAAAGAAATATTTCAGTGTTTTGAGGGACTTGATTTTTTGTAAGGCTGCAGAAGATAACCTGAAAAGGCCTTATGATCCTCCTCAGATATGCAGAGGAGTCGTTTTCATTCTTAAGCACTTAAGATCACTTCAGCAGTGACTTGTTCTGGCAGAGTCTTAAGATTTGTATATAACATTAGAAAAATGGAAATAAAATGCTGATCACTTTGGATTTACATTGACTGACACTTGAGGTAATTATCAGTCTCTTTATAAACATTGGTACATTAATCTAATTACGAGGGAAATTAGTGCCAAGCATGTTACCCCATGGTTAAATCCTCTTGCTGCAGAGATGGTTGGCAGTAGAAGTCCTTGCAGTAAAGCTTGCCATCTACTGGCAAATCACTTGAACTACCAGAAACGGGGCACCTGCATCTTTCCAGAGGTGGTGCAAGCTATTAAATACAAGAAACTGCGGGAAAGAGACACTTGTTTTCCTCTTGGATAAGCTTACTTAAATTCATTAAACTGATATTGTTAGTGTATGAGTAATTCAGCTTATATAATTAATAAGTATTGAAAATGGATGATTTAGGTCTGGTAAAGACTTGTTACTGATCAGAAACCACTGAGGTGTGATAAAAAAAAGAATTTGGGTGTTGGAAGCACACTATAGTGAGCATAGAAGGGCAATATGAAATTAGTGGGAAAGGTCACATGAACTGGGCAAGAGCAATTTGGCAATTTGGCCAAAGCAATTTGGCACAGGTCTTCTGTGCCTGCTAAACTACTGTTCCTCAGTAAAGCAGGTAAATTGTGAAGAGCTTATCTTTATATCTTTCCTGAAAATTTAGTGAGGGTTTTTTTCTTGCTGTTTGAATCAAAGAGCTAGAGAGTTCATGTGTACTTTTCAAAATATTCTGATATATTGAGTTGATGAAATCAAAAGTAATTTGATAATTCCCAATTCTGAGAATCTGAATAGCAATTCAAGCCATTCAAAGCCTCCCAACAAAACATAACAAACTGTGCCAGGTTGCTTTTGGCAGAAATGTCTTTCAGGAAAGAATTGTTATTTCTGGACATGACTGTCCCTACAAGTTAATGAAATATCATAATCAACAGCAGAATTTAAAATCAAATTTCAATCACTGGTAGTTTCATTCTTATGAACTGGAGTTCACTTGACTGAGGGCATGCCTGTGCTTTGCTGATCATCTCATCATGCCTGGAGACTGCTTGTAATTCATAATGCTATTCTTCAAATATGCCTTCTTGCCCTGAAGAGAACTCTAAGCTTCACAGAAGCTCTCAACACTAACAGCTTCAGGGTCTTTTACATATGCTGCAAAGATTTTCTGACCTTCTTAACAGGGACAATCTATTTTATAGAAAAGAAAAAAAACATCTATGAGAACGTATTGATACCCATGTAGTCATCTGCATTGATGAGTTTACTCCTAAGGAAAATAAATGAATTGCAATAGCAACAAAAAAGAACATAAAAATGTGTGTTGGGGAGGGTTCTTTTGGTTGATGTTGTTCTTTTTGGTTTTATTTTTAATTTACTGAAATATATAACTGACATCTGTTTTTGTAGTCAGGAAGATAAAATTTCATTGGGTAAATGCTTCTCTTAGTGCTACTACTTCATTTTGCCTTCTGTTGACAATAGAACAGCACATGGCATTTGTTCACAACTGAAGGCTTACCTTCTGATCGAGTACGCTCACTAGAGAAATCACAGGACAGCATGATGGTAGCCAGGGTTTAGACAGCCCAGCATCAGAAGAAGCGGAGAGAGAAACAAGACTCTGCAATGTTTGTGTCATTTCTTGTTTAAAACTCAACCATCAGTTTTTAAAACAAGTGTGAAAATCTGTGCCACTAAAATATCATGCTCTGTGATTTTAGTGAGATCTTAAAATATCTAGCCTTTAACTCCAAATATTAAAATATAGCACGAGACATTTAGTGGTGCATTGAAGAGGGTTTGGCTTTGGTATAACTAGGTATATCTTTTTGTCTCCAATACACCATGACATGGACAATAGAGTTCATTGCCATGACAGTAACTTCCTTGCAGACAGCCTTAGAAAGTTGTGGATGTGCATCTGTGTTCAATCTTGGTGCATCCTGAAGAACTAGGGATGAGATGAGCACAACTGACAGTGACAGAGATCAGGATCAGACAGGTTTGCTGTGGTCAGAAAGGCAGAGATGCTGTTCGTGGATCAGCATTGGGCAGACAGGGAAGAAAAGGACACAAACCCATGTCATTCTGGACAAAACAGAGCCTATCTGATATGGACTATCATGGCCCTCAAAACAGGTTTTCCATTGAGATTCTTTGTGAATAGAGAATTTCAGGTTCTCAACGCGGTTCTCATTGCCAGTCTAGATCTCAAGCTGCACAGACGCTATTTTACCCCTTCTGTGCCCATCTCCCAAAATGTATGTCTAGTGTCTTAATTTCTTAATGCAATGAGCAGCTTGTGGTTACTGTGGTGCCTTTCTCCTTTGAAAGCTTCCCCCAGATGGAAGCACCAGCCCCAGGACCTGACCTATGCTATCCACAGCTGGAATTATTACTCAGCCTGCTCAATGAAACAGTATACTGTGGGAAGGTGTGAACAAACTTCTGCTAAACAAGTAAGTGCTTGTTGTTGTGTCTACAAATATCATGGTCATAAAGGGTTAATCCTGAATTTTCAACCTCAATTGTGTGTTCAAAATATCCCAGCATGTTGTTATAGAAACCACTTTCAGGCTTTAAATCTTGAATCACGATTATTACCATAGTAACCACCACCACACACAGGCAGAAAAGAAGAAAGATGGTTGCACAAATATTCCATTTCTATCAAAAAACCCAATTTTTTATCAAGTATGTTTGTATCAGTAAAAGCAAGGAAAGTAAATGAACTTGTTTTCCAAAGCAGAAGTATATTAGCATAGGAGTTGCAGCTGAATAGCACTAAAACCTTACAGTGTTGTTTAGGCAATACTTTAAAGCTATCTGTGATTCAAATTCTGGAACTGACTATTAAATCACTGTCTTGATTTCACTAATCTCCCCAAAAAATGTCTACAAGTTCTCACTAATATGGTGCTGTCCCCCAAGGAAGAAGGACCTTACTTTTTGCTGTCATTTTCCTTTGGTGTCTTTTTACCTTTGTGCCATCCCAGAGTTCCTTACCCTGTGGGCCCTTCAGCAGCAGCAGTCCTTACAGCTGTGCTGACCGATTATACTACACACAGCAACACCTTGAAGGCTTTCCTACAGAGCAGCCATGCAGCGACTGCCTTATCGCGCCACGCTGAATGAATGTGCCAGCTCAAAGGCTCTTGGTGTGTGCACACATAACAGCTGCTTTCTGGCTAGTGCAAGAGTGCTAGAGAAAAGGGGTGCAGCTCATTAGCTCGTGGGTTGTGTTGTCAGCAGTGGGCAAATAAAACAAGCACCTCAAGAATTAGATAAATGCTCTCTTTAAATATTTTTTCTCCAAATATTTTTTGGATCTTGCTTTTTTTGCAACATCCCCTAGTGTCTCTGCTGGGAAGCCGAGGAGAATGCAGCCTAGGAGCTTAGCAGGGCCTGGAGATTTTTGGTTCAATTGGACGTGGTGCTACTAGCAATGCAAACAGACTTGTTTCTAATGTGGATAAAAGAGTTTACCCACTGCTTGTTTACCATTATGCTTAGCACTACAGCACTGCAGTTCAGGCTGATAATGATCACTGTGCTTTTACTACCGTTATGTTTGTGTAATAGGCAGGACAGTAGGTACTCAGTCCTAGAAGGAAGCACATATCCATCACAGTAAATGATGTAGACACTGATGTAGAAACTGAGCTGATTTCTGGTGTGCAATCCCTGCTACTGCAGACACTCTATCTGCATATAACGTCCCTTTTCAATAGGTTCACAATATGTCTCCAAGTTCTTATCTGCTAAGTCTTCAAAAGAATAAAGACATGCATGTAAGGAGGTATTCCTTTTCCCTTCAGAAATGATGAAATTTATTTTTACTTGAATTCATACAGCAGCATTTATTCTTCGTAAGATAGAGCAAGATTCCTCTACAAAGAGACATGGGAGATAAATAGGTGAGCAGCAACGGAGATACATGCTGGTGGGAACCCAGGGGCCAGTTTCAAGTTTGCCTTTTTGTCAGTTCTTCAGAGACAAAGAACATGGAAAATTTATTGTGCTTAAAATCTGAAACAATTCTATTTAAATAATAAACCTGACTGCTTAGAGGAAAGATTTGGGGATTCTGCAGGTTAAATGTCTTTGTCACAAGGATTCAATCAATGCCTTCCCTGCCTGCTTTTAGGGCTTCATTACAGTGGGAAACATCCTTGGAATCTAACTCAGGATACAGGGCCATGTACAAAAAAGACCTCTTCTGAAGATTTAGTTTTTCAGAAATAGGTTTTCTCTTTTTATTTTTCTTTAAGTGGTTTACTTAGGGCGTGAATTATGCCTTATACTTTAAAATGTTACCCTGTATTGCTTCCCCTTGGTGGGATTTCTCAGCATGCCTAGATGAATATGTTTGGATGGGTGGATTCATGATGCTTTTGTGAAAGGCATTATTCCTGCCTTGCTCCTAAGTGGTACAAAGGAGGCAGAATCAAGCCTTTTAAAGTGAGGGGTGTAAGTGGTGCTGGAGAAGTGGAAAAATGAGAGCAACACTTGCAGTTGGAAAGATACCACCTGTATTCACAGCTATGCTAAGAAGAAAGGCTAAAATATATACCTTGGCAAACTAACAAGGGAAATGGTGCCAGAGCCAAAAAGGGTTGCACAAAGACCAAAGCATGGTCTGAATCCACAGGGTGATTTTGGGGAACACAGGGGGAGTAATGGAGCATAAAACTGTCGGTTTGTGAGTTTGGGTGAAATCCAGTTGCTCATGGTTCTGTCTGAATTCCAAATAGTGGAAAAGAAGGAGCAGAAAAGCTGTTGCCTCTTGAAGAGGCCAGATCTCACCTTGAGAGACACGAGGTCTCACAGTTTCTCTGGAGTATGGAAACAGTTTGTGGTGCTTTGCCAGTGTGTAAGACAGAGGCTCCCACCTCCAATTGAGCTCCTGGCTTCTGCTGAATTCAGCTTCAGCAAGGAACCGGGGCCTCGGCTGAGCTGGGAGATGCTGCCCCTCAGCCAGACTAGCTACAGGTGACTTGCAGCACTGAGACTTCATTTGAGTCAGACCATGCAAGCAGCTGTGCTACCACTGTGCTCTGCTACTGACACAGGAAAGAAAAAACAGTTGGAAATGTTGTCAACTGCTGCTAAAGCATTGCACTGCTGAGCTTATAGTAAAGGGGATAAAAATTGAGTTCAGGTCTAAATTCTCCATCTATGTGTTGTTTGCTTTTGAAAGCCATTAGAAGGCATCCTCTTCAGACTCCTTTGATGCACCAGTTCATTGCCTCTGTCGCTAATATGAAAATGCCCTACAGCAGTGAATCCAGTATATAGCAGTGCATAATGATGCTGTGATCTTAAAATATAGCCTCAAATATCTGTAACACTGACCCAGGTGTAATTCTTTCTGTGAGTCAAAGTTGGATAGGCTTAAAGCCCCGATACTTAGAAATACGTCACACCAACCTTGCCTCACGTGAGGCAACCTTGCCAATTCTTGCCTCACATGAGGCAAGAATTTCTCTTGTGGTGAGAAATATTTTCACCTCCACTTTGCCAGTCACAGACTTAAAGAATTTACCTAAGTCATGCTTGAATTTTGGCTTCAGGAAAATACATATATGCTCATTGGTCAAATGTACTACACTAGTAAATCACAGGGAGAATGTTATTGTCAGGTGTATCACACAGGCATATGCCCGCTGCCAGGTTTTGATGGCTCCCTGTTTGACATAGTCTCCACAAGCACTTGTTTTTATAGCATTCAGATAACCAGAAGGTCCCATCAAGGCACATTATATCAGATGTACTGTATCCCTTCTGCACAGCCAAACCTCTAGCAACAAAATGCACATTCAGAAAATGAAGTTTCTTAACATAGTAGAAGAGGGGCAAAACACAAAAGGGGTTTTATAGATCTCTTCCTTTTCCCAGTTGGCTCACTATACTCTGCTTTGAACTCTGTACAGAAATGAATATTTTAAAGTTTCTAGATGCAAAGCTGTGTACTGATGTGTGCAGATGTTGAGATTGCCTCCAGTAGGTTCTCAGTAACGCAGCTGAGAACTAAATGTTGCTGAAGCCAACAAAATGCAGCAGAACAGCAAGATCAGCTCCAATTTTAGACTAGCATCACACTGATATCCATAGCCACCGAGTGCATGCTGTCCCTCCAGGCTTGCTGAGTGCATAGTCCTTTTCTCACACAATTTCAGTTTCATACTATGTAACAGTACTCATATCAGAATCATGATGCTGCTTCTCCTGTCTCCCCAGACATTAAAAAAGTAATCAGCCCTGTGGCAGATCAGCATTGTGCTGCTGGAAATACAGCGCACTGTGATTTAAATGCCACATGAGTCAGAAGAAAGCCTCAGTGTGGCTGTGAGGCACAGTGGGTACAGAGAAAGCAAGGTCATTCTTTTCCAGCATGAACTTTGTAGAAGAGTTCACGTTCCAGCCCTTTCTGTTATTTACTGCATTCTTTTCAATAGCAATCACCTACAATTAGCTCTGCGTGAGCTAATTACCAACTGGGATTTAGAGACTGCTTGCGAATAGTCTCAGCTTTTCTGGTTTGGGACAGCCTAGAGCCTAACGGGGAATTGGCACAACCAGATTTGCATCTGCTCTCCTGCTGGCAGCAGCTACCCACAGAGCCAAGATCATAACACTGAGATTGGTGAACAACAATGATACGATCATGATCTGTGCCAGTTGCTCTCCCTGACCCCATACAGATAAAAATCAGTCACAGGCCCAATGGAAGGATGCTATAATGGGGACTTTTGGAGAGGTCTTTTGTGAGGCTCCACCATGATCATGGCTCTGACATGTCTATGGTAGCTTTCCTGAGCTGCAAATGAACTTTATTGGGGCATTCTTAAAATATTTATTGATTTGTACCACAGGAAAAATGTAATTTTTTTATGATGTTACATCACTTTATTTCCAATTCTTAGCAGCAGATCTTAATAAGAACCTAAGGAGCTCCACCTTCCCTAAGAACCACCACCCTCTCCATGTCCATACTGGAGAGAACTGGCCAAGCCCTTGCTTAATGGTGCCCCAGAATGTGATTGTGCCTTGCAGCAATGCAGTGCAATCAAATGAAAGAATGGAAATTAAATAAAAGCCAAGAGAATAGCAGCTGCGGGTCCCATTGTCTGCTCTGTCAAATTTCATTGAAGTGACTTTGTGGGACAACAGAAATTGTTTCTGTGAGAGATGTTAATGAATTTTTGGAGGTTCCTGGCTTACTCCACTGGTATCTGCAAAGCAACTCCCCAGCTTGACACTGACCATTGCAGTAAGGAGCTGACTCTGTCACATGGTGATTTATTCAGCTCTCTGGGCTGCCTTTCACTTTGCAGCAGAACACGATGGCCCATCTGTGTAGAGGTGTTCACAGCAAAGTTCAGTGAGCTCGTGACACTGCCGGGTCACACAGGGCTGGTGGACCTCTTGCTCTCACCAGCTCTGGCATATTTTTTATGTCATAGCACTTGTCTGACTGAGTCACTTGATGACTTTTTCAGAGGGGTCAAGGCTGTTTGTGTCATACTAGTCCAGATGCTCCACTGAGGTGACAATTTTCCTTCCTGGTCTCCTACATAATCATAACAGAAAAAAACCCAAACCCAACCCCTTTCAGCTGTAATTTATTCACAGATTCCTTTTTATGCCAGTCTGGTTTCTGAAACCTTTAACAAACGCTGGTTCAATAATGTGATAGATACAGCATAGAAATACAGGATCATTTAGCTGTGTAGCCATAGCCAAAGTTGTTTCTAAGGGACTGTATGTCTCTACAATACAAAAGTCTCTGTTTTAACTCCAAGTATCAGGATCCTTTCCTCTTAGAAAAGCAGGATGTCAGTTGTCCTTTTATTCCAAAGTTCACTCAGGGTGACAGATCACAAGCTCATTTTTGGGTTTGTGATTGCCCTCGGCTCAGGTACAGGATTTTATTGAAACCTGTTGCCTGTCAAACCCAGAGCATGTCTCCTATCCTAGGGATTTGCTGCCATCACCCATACTGACAGCACAGCTCTGTGATGAAGCCTCAGCCAGGGCCTGCCCCTCCTTTGCTCGGATGCTACTTTTTAAGGCCAGGCTCTCACCCCTGGTATCTGCCTCTCCAGGTACTCCACTGATCCAATCCAGGAACCTGACCTGGGCTTGAACTCCGTTGGGACCTGCCTGGTGATTGCAGGACCAGAGCTTGACCTTGGTTACTGTGCCCCAGAGCCAGGCCCGATCCTGACAATGTGGGATTGTCAGGATTGTCCCCAGCTGCCATCACCTGCTACACCTGCCTTGCTCAGGTCCAGTAGGACTGACCTCCTCACAGCATGGCCCCTGCCTGCCCTGCCTGCTCTGTTGTCATCGTCAGCTCCCGGCTTCCCTTCCATTTCAGAGCAGCCCACACTTGCTGCTCCCTGTCTGTGCCTTAAGACAAGAAAATCTAAAGCTGCAAGCCTACATGTGCTAGACATAGAGAAGAAGGACATGACTTTTTTTTTTTTAGGTGTTACACTGAAGTGTTAGCGCTTTCAAAGCATTTTCCAGGCTCAAAGCATTGAGCAAGCATCATGTAACTCAGGGGAATTAGACTACTGTGCTAGATAAGCCATGCAGTCAGAGATCTCATGGGAAATCTCTGGTCCTGCAGCACCGATCCTAGTCCCCAGTGCCTGTGTGTCCTTGGAGGAGTGGCAGGCCCAAGGGAAGAACAAGAGTACCTATTGCAAACCCACTGTACAATTAGTGATACCTTTTTCTGAAACCTTTATAAGATGCTTCATTGTAGAAGTAAAACAAAACCAGAATATTCACCAGCATCAAGGTATGCCCAGGAGCTGTCCTTGGGGAATGAGCTAAGTAATGAGCCTCTCATGTTAGAGAAATATCACTCAAGGCAAAGTGTTTCTATAAGCCTAATTGGTGGTGTGTTTTATATGAAAAAAACACACCTGCCACAAGGGCATTAAATATATACGATAAAGGAAGAGGTATCCAGCAAGCCTTCAACAAAATTAGAGCAGTAAGATTTTTTCCAGTAAAATGATAGAAAATTTAAAACCATGACTAAATAAACACTATTCACTAGCAATTAGTATAGTGGCATCATTTCTTGGAGGATTTCCTTTTTTAATTATTTTATTTCCTCTATTTATTTAATTTATGTAAGATCAGTAGATACGAGTCCTTGTATCTCCTTCCTTCCCTGATTCTAACTTTTCCATCTTAGATTTTTCCATGTGTTCCTCCTTTCTTCCTCTGAGGCCTGATCCGGGGCAGACTTGGATTTACACACAGCATAGGGAAGTTACAGTAACTTGGTGTGCCTGGTAAGTGAGCCTGCAATAATTGTAGCCCTGGGACACCAGGTCGCTTGTGGCACGAGCTTGACAGGGTAACACAGATGCCTCCGGAGGTGTGTTGAAGTGCTAACACCCCACAAAATGGTCTGGAGGGCAGTAAAGATGCTCTGGCCTCCTATTCATCTGGATATAAGCTTTAGCCATCCCTGTTGCAGTGACAGTGGAGTTCTTTCTTACAAACACAAACCCGTTCTTAAGACACGGGGGGGAGCCTGGGATTGTGGTGGCATAGTGACTGGAGGGTGGCAGATAAGATTAGCAAGCAGGTGGAGAGAACTTGAGCCTCCAAACTTGATATCAATAAGCTTTCTCTATCTAAATAAACTCTGGTGCCATACAATGATGAAAAGCCAGAAAGAATATCCTATTTTGGGGGAAAGCATTTTTCACACTGAAACCAATCCAGGCTTACCAGTACAGAATACATGATAGGGCACTGTCCTGACCCAGCTTTGTGCTAAATTGTACTACATCATTAAATAACATCTTTATGTCAGTCAAGGTTTGGACAGGAAACAATAAGTAAGATTTGATTTCAGTAATGAATACATGATAAATATCATGTATATAGATAAATACATGATAATATAGTGATTATCACACTGGGAGCATTTTTTTTTCCAGAAATCTCTACAGCAGGTCTTGTTTTATGATCTCAAAGGGCATCATGCAACACACTGTGCTGAGGGACAGCAGAGCAGATTGAGAAGTAATTCTCAGTTCTTAATACCTGGGGATTCTCAAAAGCTATTTTCTCTTAGGATCAGATTTCCTTTGATCATTGAGATTATTAATTATAGATAGCCTTGAAAAGAACAAGGCACTGTTACTGTACTACTCAGTGTCTCATTTAAAAGGAACAAAATATCTTACCTAATTAGAGGCTCAGCAATGGTGTCTTTTCAAGACACTTTGCTATTGATTTGACCATGGCACCCTACCATAATAAATACTATACTATTAATTATCAAGGGAGTTTGTAGGCAAAACAGTGTAGGAAAGAAGTGCTAAAACGCTTGTTCTTCAGCTTGCCAAGGCAGCATCATCATCCAGTCTAGCACCTAGGCTATGGATTGTAGTCTACAGCTCAAAGTGGTTGCACTTAAATGGTTCCTTCTCCTTTGTGCCATTTTTGTTTAACAAAGTGATCTTGGGCAGATGCGTTCAGAGCTTAATTGTCTTTCTGTTTCTGCTAATGATTCGTTAGGCTAATTTTGTCTCTGTCCTGTCTTAACTGTGCTTTGGTCACCATGATTGAACATATTAAATTAGCCACAAAATTAACCAGATGAGCATCAGTTTGTATACGTGCATGCTCTTAGCATCGTGTGTTCATTATTAAATGAACACATTCTTGTAATCAACAAATTATACTCGTTAACTGAGAGGGGATTATTTCTCTGTTCTGAAATTACAAGATGCTTTTACTAACATTTTCTTCACCCTGCAATCTTAAATGTACATGCTAGGGAGACATGCAGGACTTGATGTGTTTTCCATGGATTTCATTCGTGGATTATATCTGAGAAAGCAGAAAGTTCAGTTCCTCAGCAGTGTGGGTCAGATTCTGGTGGCTATGCCAAGCAGATGCAGGTTTTCAGAAAATTACAAATTAGCACCTCCAGCCTCTTGCCCCTCCCTGGGGAGCTAATGGGAGTGGAGGGGAGAATGGATAAGGTTTCTTATAGCTCTGGAGCCCCAACCTCTGCCAGGTGATTTGTGTGTGTGTGTTGCCAGGCTAGCTCTGGAGTGTGGGAGGTGCCTGTGAAGAGCCTATGCTTGATGAGGAGAGGGTCTGTGCCTGCTGTCCCTAGGCTCTCTGAGAAGGGCTGGGGCTCTGCCACAAAGGGATCGAGCTTCAGACTGTCTTCACCCCTTATTTAACTTAGGGAGGAAAAAAAGCAGCATACAGTTGTGGAGCAGGAGAGGGATGTTCATGTTCCTTCTGGAGAGTCAGTGCTTGTCTGATCTGTAGGGAACACTGCACATCATCAGGAGAATGCAGTGTGTCCTGCTGATGAGCTCCTTTTGGCTTTGTGATGGCTGTGCTTTCAGTATGCATTCCAGGTAAGGTGCAGATTGTATGTGTGTAAACATAAAGTAGGTTTTAAAGTCATTTTTGTTCTACCTAGGTATTCTTATAATTTACAAGAATTTGGATTAGTGTTAAAGATATATATATATATGGATTTCTTTTCTGAAAACAAACCCCCAAAATTCCAAACCACCAACACCCCGCCCTGTTCCTGATGATCAGAATTCCTACTCAAATCGGTAGTAATTATGTCAAATTGATGAATCCAAAACTTAACTTCTTAGGTGCATCTGTTGTCTTTAAGTACTTCAGTATGTCTCTATTATCCCCAAAGTGTTAAGAAGCTTCTAAGGAGTTTAATTCAGCCAGAAGAACACTTAATGTTCCTGCGCTTACTCCACTCATGTTGGGTATTTGCCTGTTCGCAATACTCAGTATTTGTCTAGACTGATTGCTAGGGGTGATGCTCTCTTTCCAGAGGGATTTATATTTTATTAGTAGTAACAGGTACCAGTGTCCTAGCTAACCTGTTTGCAATATTCTTGTTCCTCCGCTGCCTTTCTATCCCAGCTGCCCCAAAGGGAATCCCAGTTTGAACAGCATGCTTAGAGAAAAGTGTAGGTGGAGAGTTCGTAGGTAATCCAGCATGCCCCACTCTCCAGGAGGTGAGGTGAGTTAGATCTCCTAAAGAACCTGAGCTCATGGCAGTAAGAGGGGTTGTCACATGGGAATGTCTGAATTTCAGGTCCAGAATCTCTCACCATCAACGGACTTCTTAGAGATGGCTTTTCCCAGCCTCAGCTGAAGTTTTTTTACAGTAGTTTTTGCTGAAAACTCACTAGAAATATGGTTCTGAAAAAGTGAGATCTTGTTTTCACCAGTCTAAATGCTTCACAGTTCCTTAAACAATTTTCCGAACACTTCTCCTTTTTCTTCTCCACATTGTCATGGCTGCTTGCTACAGTGATTGAGTTTTAAAAACTGTCAGAACAATGTCAAGACAATGTGAAGACAGTGTCAAGGCAAATATAGAAGGGTGACAGTGTGAAGGAGGGAAAGAGAAAAGAGCTGTCAGTACTCAGAGTACTCTGTAGAGAAAACACTTCAATGATAAAACCATTGTCACCACACGCTGAGCAAGAGAGAATAAAGTGGAGATATTTGAGTTACTGTACTATGAACATGTCTGGGTGACAACTTGGAGTTAAAGGACTTAAAGCAATTTGCCAGAATGCCTTTCCTTCCTAACTCTTGTCCCTGGTCTAGAAGATAATGCCATAATACCCTATCAACAGGGCAGCATTCTGATTTAAGCTTCTGCTATCTTAATTTGTAAGAGCACGCTTTTGAGAAAGTTTAAGAACAGAGATTCAAAAATATTTTTCCCCTCTTTAAACAGTTTAGCTCAGCACAGAAAGATATTTCAGTGCTCAACCACAGGAAAGCAGGGTGTTTCCCACTTTTCATAATTCTGGGATACTTTCTTGAATGCCATGAGCCACATCCTCTGTTTGTGGCAAACTGTAATTTTGGCAACAGTCTAAAATGTGATTTAAGAGTTTAGCAGTGCAAAGTGACAAGTATCCTGCTCAGTAAAGATTTCAAGCACATAATTCAGCCCTACAGTGTATCATTTTATTCTGGAACACCCTTGGAAAGGAGGAGGCATGTTACTGGAATGATCAATAAGGGAGATGTGCAGCTACATATTTTCTGAATACTGTATTTATGTATTATTTATTTTAAGGAAGTAGGTTGAATAGTTGACAGGTTTTCTTACTTGGTGCCTATGAAGTAACTGATAACCATAGAAATGCTTGCAATTCTATTGTTATCTTATTCCTGTATTGCATCCATCTGCAATTTATTATGGTATTAAATCGAAAAGCACCAAAGTTGGGTGATTTGATTTTATTTTTTTAGATGAACTGCAAATTTTATCCATAGTTGCAATGGCAATAATCTATGTAAGCTGTTTAAACTGATTGTAGCCTGTTATATATTGCTGAAGGTTGACTTCCCCCTTGCCTGGTCAGGTTTTGTTAACCTGAAAAAGAGTCTGCCATTCTGAATCGAGCATCAGCTGGAGAAGAGTGTGTATATTGCCTGGGGCTTGGATGCCTCCTGCCATTAGTGTTCACACCTCAGCCATGGAATCTCACCAATCCTCACAAAGGAAGTCTACGGGATGCAAGGGAGTGACTACAAAGAGATTATTGATCCCTTCATCAAAGAAGGCTAAAAGTTAACAAATAAAAGTTTGTTTAACAAGGGAAATCCTTCTAGTTAGCAGTAGGCATCACAGATACAAGTCTGCCTACATGAAAGCATGAATTAATGCACAGATGCTTTATCTTTAAAAGTTAGTGGCTTGAATGGGGAGATGGTTTGGGTTGTGTTCACAGCTCTCACTGCAAGCAAGGTATTCACCTTCCTCCAGCTCAGCATTCCCACCTGTAAAGCTGATGTGCTGCCTATTTGCATGCTGTGAGGCTCAATCTGTTTACATTTTGTAAAATGTACAATATACTTTCTGAGGAAAAAGCTGAAGGAATTGTTATGGTGGAAAAAAAAACTCTCTGTACATTTGCAAGGAAGAGAAAGAATCCAAAAGCCTGTTGTTCCACACTTCCATGACTGCTGACTCTTGGTACAATCACATCTTTAACCGGTAACTTGAAAGCCAGTAAAAGTCTTTGAAAGACTCTAAACTAAACTTAAACGCGATATACACGTGTAAGTGCTGGGAGGACAAATGAGTTTTACAAGGTGAAATGCTGGATTGACCTTGGTCATGGAAGCAAAGCCCTCACTATTAGCACAGAAAGTTAGATTCCTAGACTTCACTTAAGAAGCAGAACTAATTAGAGAAGATTACCAGAAATGAGGCATGTAATAGCCAGAATAGGGCATGACTGCAGTATTAAAGGCTGAATCACCGGACCTCTCATCGAGGTCAAGATCTTCAAAACACTAGAAATTTTTTAAAGGCAACTGACAAGTGTTGCAGATGTTTCTGTGGCAGCTAAACATTCATAGTAACATTCAAGCTCTCTTTTGCACATTGGTGTTTTCCCTGTGCTAAGACTGTTTTCAGCCTTGATGTCAGGGTATCTTTCTGAGTGTGGGGCCTTATTCAGGACCATGTTCACGTTCCTACTGCTCTGCAGTCTGTGCTGAAGACATATTCACCAAGTCTGCCCTAGAGTGGTAACATGACAGATTACTTTTCTTTTTTTCAAGCCGATTCTGAAATCTACTTTGTAGTCTTTTTTCCTCTTACATTCCACTTCCCAATTTTTCTTGTCACTAACCAGCTTCCTGCAAACTCTAATGATCTTTTTATTACTGAATGGTAATAAATGTTCCAGAACTGGTTGCACAGCACTTCTGGTACACCCTGAAGTGACTGCTATACCAGTACTGCAGAAGTGAGCTCAGCTAAACTGAGAAGGGTTCATGTAACAGAATCATGGAGCAGGCAGAGTTGGAAGGATCTTCTAGAGATCATCTGGTCCAACCCACTTGCTTAAAACTGTCAACTAGAGTAGAAAGCACAGCATTTCCTGCCTGTCTTGCATCCACTTCTTTGAACTTTCCGTAATGATTTCAGAAATATCCCTAATTTTTGGCATGCTAGGTTTGCTGTAACCGTGCACAATGACATCCCTGTGGTTAATGGAAGTGTTGGTACTCATCAGTGAGTGCGGAAAAGAAGCAGTCACCCATGAAGACCTGGAATTCTTCAGGCTGATTCAGAGGCATGGCATGAAACATGTGCACAGTTAAAAGGCGACAGGAAAATCACTCTCAACTGCCTGGATATTTGCAAGTATGTTAATAAAAGTAAGGAAAGTGTTCCCTAGTCTGTAGAAAAGTTGAGACAGCCTGTCTGAAACTGAAGCACGTCTAAATAGCACTGGCAAGTTGTCATGTGGGTTTCCTCTGGAACAACATGTTTCTGTGCTATCCAGTTCAGGATACAAACACATTTCTGATTGCTGCTTATTTATGAAGAAAAAAAAAATCACTGCAAACTGTAATAACAGTCTCCATTGGCTTTTAGTAGCAATGAAGAATAAAGTTCCCTCAAAGTTTAAGAGCTGGGTTATAATGTGCAGATGAGGTTGTTGCCAAACAATTTCATTCTTTAAGATTAAAGAGTCTGAAATTCTTTAATGATTGAGATTCTGATGCATCTCAAGTATCACAAAAGACATCATTCTCCATCTACTTAAAAGAAACCATTCTTGATTACAAACACTATATAAAGGAAAGCCATGCTGGTCTTGACTAGACATAGCACAGCAACATCTTCTCTAAAAACAGTGGACTTACAAAATTAAACCAGAATAAATTAAACTGAAAACAGAGCTGTTGAATCCTACTAGTAGAATATCAGAAGTATGTGGGTGTATCGTACTGCAGCAAAACCATTTCCAGCTCAGGGATGAAGGTTGAATGGGGATATAGCAGGTCTGCTGTAAGCCATTCTCAGTCCCTGGGCAGTGAGAAAGCTTACGGAGATCTGCAGGGACAGAAGGCACTTATATGTATCTCTGAACTGGCAGGTGCTTCCCCAAGCAAAGTGCTGCATCTGAAGGAGTATTTATGTCTTTTAGGATGAAGCAGAAGTAGATTTGTTTTTTGTTCTACTGTCTGTGCAGAACTGCATTTCCTCCCTCCTTTCCTTCCTTCTTTCATCATTTGTTAGATCATTATGTGAGTGTGTTTGCTGGAAAGATTTGTTACCCAGATTCTTCAGAGATGTTCAGTGACAATCCTTCTGCTGTTTAATCCAATCAAAGTTTAGGCCCTAAACACCTCTGTCTTGTCACTTCACTGCCAGGGACAGCAGTGGAAGTTCTGGGTTGTCCTCTTGTTCTTCAGGAAATTCTGTGTCCTTTGGAAACAGCTTTTTGAATGCAAAAACAGCAAATGATTTTAGTCACCTTATTCTTCTTGCACTTTCCCATGGGTAAGATGTTAGACTAAATTGGATCAGACATTTAAGACGTACTCAAGAGAGAACAGAAAAGATAGCTCTTGTTATATCAGGAGGGTGATTTCACATGGACTGAGGCTTGCAAAACGTTCAGTACCATTAGTAGTGAATAAAGAATTACAAATGTCAGCTGTGTTTAATGTGAGGGTAGGAATGGATTTAGCTAGAAAGTCTGAATTGGTCCTACAAAATGTTGGCCAGATATTTTCTTTTTGCAGTTGCATTGTAGAGGCACTTATTTGCATTCTGCTGTCATGATATATACTGCTCCAAATACACATATAGATTGTGATCAAAGAGAAGGCTTGGATTATACTTCCCACACATACATTTTTCATATTTTCCTACGTTTTAAGGTAGGAATCAAAGTGAAGCTTTACTTTCAACATCCTTTTAACTTCTGCTTTTCAGACTAAACCGGGGCAGAAGGAGCCTGCAAGGGCCTTACACTTCTCCCATTCAGTATCTCTGATGCATTCTCTGGTCTCTCAGTGCCATTCTCTGGCTTCTTTCACTGTCATTGTGTATTTCTTTTGTTATGCAGCCTCTGTTTGCTTATCTTGTAAGCCTGGAACACTCATACTTTCTGTACTTTATCCATGAGGCTATCAAAGGAAGGTAAAGGGCTGCTGGAGAAGAGCAGTTACAGTTATGACTTCTTTCTGTTGTATCAGACCTCAGCAGTGGTTTTGCCCTTCTTGCAGTGTTTGAAGTCTCCAGACTTGAAGTGAGCTATATACTACGTGACTGCAGTGGCCAGGATACAAAGTCCATAGACTTTGTATCCTGGCCACTGCAATTGAATTGCATCTCAAGTGGCCCATAATCAACATTTCCAGCATCATGTATGTAGTTCTCGGCTGCAGGTTGTTCTTCCACCCCACCAAAATGGGATCATCAGCAGATTGCTGTGGTATATTTAGCACTGCCTGCTTGCATTTGGGAGAGACACCTGGCAAGATACCTGTATAAATAAGGTGTAGGTAGACAGGCCCAGAGAGTATTCCTTTTTGCATGCTTTGAGCCAGCTCTGATCCAGGTGCCATTCAGCTGTGTTATCATGGTACACTGCCTTACCTAACATGCTCTGACTCGCAGCAGTAGCTTGGGTTCAGCACTAACACAACTACACTCTTTCTGTACCAGAGGTGGCTGATGTCCAAGCAGCAGCAAAGTCACGTGCATTAGTTCAGATGTACTCCCAGGGTCTCCGTTTCCAGCTGTTAGAAGGTTGGTGAGTTATACTGCAGACTTGTTGCTGATAACAGAGCCTGATCTCTCCTTTCAGTGTGTGGACACTTGATTATGTTCAGATCCATGCATGGTTAGCCATGGTGTGGATGGTACCACAGCTGCTTTTTATGTTCCTACATATTGCCACAAACCCCAGCAAAACACATCTGAAGGTACTGCCATATACAGATGTCTTTTGAAAGCTAGGTTATTGCAGTGAGAGTTTTGGATTCCATGCTGTGAGTAATCTGTCAGTGCAGGTTACTTAAACTGCAGTGTCTTGGATCCTTGCAGACTGCTGACTGCCTGTCTACGACCTTGCTTTGGCTTTCTGTTTAATTACATTGTTTTCAAAGTCTTCTAGCTCACGTTGAAAGAAAGGATGTGTCATGGTCAAATTTAGGGCTAGGGCCCTCCTTGAGGAACAAAGAGCTAATGAGGAGCTCTGTAGCATCCCTGCTAGAAACGGCAACAAGGGAGAAGAGGAACTGTCAGGGCAAGAGTGTGACCATGTATGCTGTCTGTCTTCTATAGCAACCTTGCCAGGCTGAATGGGAATTAGCCCAGCCCTGGGCTTAACTACTTTAGAGGGCAGTCAGCCTTCAGTAGTCCCACAATGTAAGAATACAGTGGTACCTTGGAAACTGTTGGCAAAGGAAATGTTTAATGGCTATTGTGTCCCTGGCTGAGTACCTAGGTTGGGGGGCACAGGTGAGCTTGGCTACCCACAACCCCCATCATCATGGTTGAGGCATTCTGAAGGAATGCATCTGTTTGCAGACTGACTAAGGCAATTAAAGATGCTTTGTCTGCCTCGTTATTCAAGGAAAGGTTAAGGGACAGAACTCCAGTATGCTCAGCCTAGGGCAGGCAAGCTAGAGCAGTAACAAGAAGCAAGGAGCTCCTCCCCCGAGCACCCACTCAGGCCACAATTACTCAAGCACAGCACTTCCCGGCGCAGAAGGATGCGCCAGGCAAGTGCCCTGATCCTTAGCCGCTGGAGGCGGAGGGTGTGTGTGTGTGTGTGTGTGTCTCTGTACGCAGCGGGTTAGCAGCCCATGCCCCTTTTCTACCCACAGAAATATTTAGCCCTGGAAGTATTTTGATTTCTGTCCCCACTGATGGGATTTCAGGCAGGCAGAAGCTGCCCTAACCCCGAAGCTGTGCAGCACTGCAGCCTTGCTTTGTTGATGCCTGGAGAGGAACGTGTTTTGCTCAGCCTGGATGAGTCCTTTAGAGCTCCAGTGGCAGCTGCGTGGTGTGTGTCACTGCGTGTCAGGCTGCCCGTGGAGAAGCATTGTCAATTGGAGTATTTGTCAAAAGATGGAAGCAATTTTCTATTGACCCATTTTATGGGTGAATAAAGTATAATCAATGTAAAATAAACATAAGAATGTCATTGGAAAAAGGTTTCTCTGGGTTGAAGTGGGATTGTTTTTGCTATTTGCTGGTGTGATAGGGTTTTCATATCATATAGCACTGTGAATGGCTGAGGAAATAGAAAAGTACAGTAAGAACTGATGAAACATGTCAGTCTATAAAAGCAAGAAATTATTCTGTAATATCAATCTAGAAAATAATATGTATCACTTCCTTACGTACTGCCTACTGCCTGTGACTCTAGATGAGTCAATTAGGTTTAAAGGTTTCCCTTAAAAGATGTAAATATCAAGACCTTTTCCCTTTTTGAGCCACCACAAAGAGCAAAGGGAATAATCAATGCTTCTTAGAGATTGAGGCATTGTCTAAATAATTTCCTTCGTGCTGAGATGTGAGCTATATATAAATAAAAAAAGCAGCATTCATGAGCAGTCTTTGGCTGCAAACCCCTTTAGGCACAACCAAAGACACATAGATTGCTATTCCTCTGACTTATTTATTAGAGGTAACACACTGAATATCAGAAATTAAAGAAAATGGATTAACACTTATCCTTTTATTCTTGGTAGCTGGCAGGATGTAGATACATATTTTTTAAACCTACATGTCATAAAAGTTAAATGTTAAACTTGTGTCGGATGAAGTATCAGCATGAAGTCTCCTAGAACAATGTTGATTTGTTGTAACACGTCCAGAAAGGCCACTCAAAAGTTTTCTAGGAATTTCCTGATACCTGTTTTGGTGACATAGGTCCCAGCCATGCCTCACCCTTTTACATGGAGTGAGAAGCTGAATGAAATTTAGGTTCAGCAGGCAATCAATGTCTTCCATTCCTCTCAGGTTTTTTTTTAACCATGAAAAATTGCACTATTGATAAACCATTCATTTTCTTGCATCATACTGCAAGTATTCTCACATTGCAAGTAAAAGGATGAGTGATTTGACTAAAAAATCTGGAAATCAAAGTACACAATCTCTAGCATATCTATTCCTATCATAATGAGTGGCTTCAATAACCACTTATTTTAAAACTTATTATTACCCTAAAACTTAGGGTACCATAAAACCTAAGAGTATGCACTTGATGTCTCAAAGAATGAGGGTAAATTATTTTTCTAACTGAAATATAGGTGACAGTTTTGTTGTTAATGCAACCAGTGGAGCTGGAATCAGTGCTGCCTTTGTTTTGAACATAATCCCAGGTTGTGGTGCAGGAAGGAAGGGAGTCATTTGCTTGCCTAGCCCAGGAGCTGAGCCTGAGCTGCCTTGTAGCCTCAGTGCCTCCACAGCCCTCAGGGCAAGTAGGGACCGCTGCTTCTCTGGGGCTCCATCACCCCAGATCTTCACAGATCGCCCCAAGGTGGTGCTGGCTGCCCTTCATCTGTGCGACACCAGCTGTGAAACAGCAAGTCTAGACAGTCTCTGGCAGGTATTTCTGTAACCTGTTCATTAAAAAGTTCTGATATTGAGATTTAATTATCATTCAGTTGGGAAAGTTCACTCAAATCTTCCATGCTGAATGTGGAATCTATTATTTTGCAAAGCCTGCCCTTCCAAAGGTCACAGGGAGCAACTGATCTCATAGTCTTCCTTGATTGCTGTTCTCTCTTTAGCAGGTAAGATTATAATCATGTCCTCCCTCAGGCTTCTCTTCCTGTGACCCTTTCTCATAGGGCACATCTTTCTAAATGCCTTCCTATTTTTGCTGTCTCTTTTCAGCATTTTCCTAATTGCTTCTTTCTTGCTCACAGCAGCACTGAAAACTGGATATAGCCAGTACTGAATAGTGGATTGATTACTCTCCCGTGTCTTACATGTCATCTTCCTGTCAATGCATAACAGCAAAAATTTGCCTTTCCATATAGCTTTTCAATGGGAAGTACTCAGTTTGGCCATCGTGGTTTGAGCATTCTCTAAACAGTGCTATTTTTTCCCCAGGGTTTCCTCCCAGAGGAGGAAAAGGTGTAGAGAGTTGCTGGGTCAGGACTCCCTGGGTGTCCTAGCTTCATCAAAAGTAACATAGGGAAAAAAACAACTGTGCATGGATAGATACATAAGTAAACACTGGGTGGAGATACCTTGCAGTGTTTTCACCTGTATTGCCAAAATCAATGTCATCTGAGAGCTGAATTTTCAAAGATCCTGATTTTTTTGCATTTTTTGTGGATGACTAATACAGGATGTGGGGATGTTTAACCTCCAGAAGTTCTCAGTGTTGACAGTTCCCATTTGACAAAGCACATAGCTGACAATGCTCTGCTACTGGAATGGTTAAGTGTAGCACCTTAAGGATGCCTTGTAAGAATTTGAATTGAAAGGCTCACATACAGGTGTGATTGGGATGTTTTAATGTCACTTTTATGCAAATGGATCCATCTTGCAAAAGTTATGTCCTCGTTTAAAAAATTTAAATGTTGCATTGTTAAGATTTCATTTTATTCCAGACATGGAGGTGTTATCTGTAATAAAATACTTAAGTGATGAGAACAAACAACACAAACCCCAACACCCTTACACGTGAGTCAAGAAGCTGTTGTTGTAAATTCGCTGTGATGGCAAACATCTGAAAGGTATTTCTTTTTTTATTATGATATAGATGCAACATATAACATCTAGGACAGGGAGAGCTGTAGGATCCTGTATTGTCTGCACTCAGATGTTGCTGATTGCAGCTCTGACAGGCACCACAGTCTGCAACAGGCTAATGACCATCTGCTGAAGTGCCCAGCCTGCTATGAACTCATCGGATATGCACTCGAACAATACTTTGCTGGGAAGCTCCTTGCATCATCTGAGTGTACATAAGGGATGCACAGTATGAGCAAAACCACCAGTCTCTTTATAAGTAGAGCTTTATTCTTAATGCAGTAATTAAACAGCAATTAGGAATTGTGTGAGTAATGGGAATAGTTGCAGGAAATAAAAAGTTCTTGTCCATGGGGTAAATTGCATAGTGTCAACATCTCAGAGGGTTGGAAAAGAGAGGTAAATAAAGATCAGGTGTTTTGCTCACATTAACAGCAATCCCAAATAAAATTCTATTATAATTTATTAACATTGAGGGAAGAAAATATTTTAATTTTTTCCAGAAGGAAAAGATAATTCTGCCTTAGTGATATATAATCTATTGTAAAATTTCTTTTTTAAAAAAAGTTTATCTTAATTTAATTATCTTAATACAATAATTTATCTTAATTTATCTTAATTTACCTTAATTTATCTTAATATAACATCCAACAACTTTAAAAAAAAAAAATTTTTTTTTTACTTATTTTTACTTATCCTGGGGATTCAGAAGAAACTCCAAGTGAAAGGAATACATTTTTAACACCCTGATCTTCAGCCTTATAGAAGACTTCTGTGCAACCAGAAGGCTTTAATGAAAGTTTACCAGCAATTCAACACTTAGTGTTGTTCAGTAATTCAATATATATAAATATATATTCAAAAGTATACATGAGCTATTTAACAAATAAGAGGGCACATTATTTTAAAAATGTTGAATAACTTTATTTCTCTTTAGTACAAAATAAACATTTTATCCTACATTAGAATACGTTGCTTTCACGTAGAAACATTACTGAAAAATGCTTCCATATTATTGCAGCTCTAACTAAAACATCTGTTGTATGTATGGGACACTTCTCAATGTATGCATGCCCCTATTCATATCAGGAAAATGGATGAGCTGGAGAAAACTTTATATGCAGGTATGTTTTTAGGAAGCCTTGGCTTCTAAATACTCTTTTTTCCCAAACTCTTTAGAATAATTATAAGGAAGACTTTAAGCAGGACCTGATGAGTAGAATCCTTTTGGGGGAAACAAGTCCAGTGTATCAATTTTAAAAAATATAATGGCTGATATAACTTCTGCAAATATCAACAACCATCCTAGGCTTTCCTGTCTTGGTCTTTCTCAGCTTTAATTTTTAAGTAAGGAAGTAATTGCAGTGAATTTTTCATCTTCTGTTTTTGTTTGATCTGTTCTCAGTAATATTTTTATTAACAGAAATTGTTAGCAGTTTCAAAAGTCATACAATCTTTTTTTTTTTTTGAGAAAAAAGACCTATCAAGGTCATTAACTAGACTGAATCGATAGATACAGCTATGTTCCCTTTGTAGCTGCTCCCTCCTGATATATCAATTTGTATCACATCAGTTTGCAAGAGCCACAAATCCACCTGAAAAGAGTCCTGCAAGACTGAAAAGCCTCTTGCTTGAGTCTGGCCATCTGGCCACAACCCAGGGAAAACGCATGCCACCTCTGAAATGTCATCCAGCCAACCGTGCTAAGGAAAAGGCACAAAGTGACACGCAACTGCTTTTCCTTGCTCTGCCATCCTGCATCGAGCAGAGCTCACTCAAGATCAAAGCCAAAACTTGTGTTCATCTTCCTTTTTTTTTTAAACTGGTTCTTGAGTGGTTTTTTCTTGTTCACATTCTAGCAATGCTTTCTTTGTGTATGGTGTTTCTAATGTGACCTTTTTCATCTATAAGCACTTAAACTTCTATTCTGTTTCACAAAACTTTGTTCTGGTGTGCCTGCCTCACGTATAAATGAAATTTTCTTAGCTAACTTCATTCTGTTACTTTCTTTAATTAGATAGCAGACTTTCTCAGAAACTTTCTGATTGTTCATCCTACGGTATACAGACTTTAAAAATTTATTTTTAAACCCATTCTCTTTCACAGACACACATCCCCCCTCCATGCCCCTGCCAGGATGTCCTGTGGTGAATTTAGAAAGAAACATTTTATCTTCCCTGATTCACATCACTACACCTCCAAGGAAGAAAACTGCTAGGATAAGATGTTTCTGCAACATCTGCATTTTTTTCCTGTATCTTAAAGTGGTGTGTTGTTGGGTTGCTGGTGTGTTGTTTTTTTTTCCAATGCTGGTTGATACTACTGCATCTGTTTGCTTTTTGGGCTTGAATTTATGTTGTGCTGTAAACTGTCCAAGTAACAATTTGAGTGATGCAGCAACAGAAGGTGACCCAGATTACACAACACTGTACGCTAATGCCAAGTCTTCTTGTTTAATGGCAGCTGCTCAGAGCTTTGTCTTACTGTGATTCACATTCAACAGACACAAATCAAACAGGCTCCTAGACAGACACACATCCTGCCTGTCTTCATTTTAAACATGTTCAAGAGCTACTGCTTTTCATAAACATTTATCATCCTCACCAGCTGAGGCCATTTAGCCTCCTTGGCTTATGTTTGCTCTCCACCACCTGACAAAATTACCAAGGAAACCCATTGTGACTTCCAATATTTTGCATACTTCTGTTTATGTGAAAATTTGCCGAGAATATTTTTCAATAAAAATAGTTACACTTTTATACTCCCCCATAATGAGGATGTTTAGAACACCAAATATATCACAGTTGTTTAATATCTGTTTTCTCTAGAGGTTGTACTTAAAACTGATTATATAATACAGCAATGGGTGTTACTAAATACACAGCATGAACAGCATTAGCAAAGTGTTTTGTATTAGTCTAGATTTTAATCAGATCGGTTTAAATTTACTGGATGAATAGTTTGATAACACATACTTAAAAGTATAGGTACAATTTTAACAGACCATTTTAATACTGTACTTTCAATACATGAAGCAAGGTGTTAATCCTGCTTTCATTCTTCATGTTTTTTTTAAAAAAAAAAAAAAAGTTTAAGCATGAAGATCAGGAAGCTATCATACAATGAGTTCTTACAACTTTGTTTCATGGACCAAATCTTTTTGGCATCTCCATCAAATTTGTAAAGCCTTCTGACAACACAAGCTTCCCGCTAGAAGCGCACGTCTGCCCATCTACCCAGAGGACATGTCAGAACAATAAGAAAAAGCGCAAATCTTACTTTTTAAATGGATGAGCAGCAAAATACTGAGGTAGAAGATGAGTAGAGAGGGAATTCTTGAATGAGCCATATTCATCTTGATAGGACATCCTCTGCCCAGTTTTCTGTCGTCCAAAGGGCTGGTGTTGTTCCTCACTGTTTTCTCCTAATCTCTAAAACTAATGTAACACTCAAGGCACTCAGTCCCCTCTGAGCCATCTTTGCCTGTGCCCCTCATCAGCCTGTTCACTGCAAATCTACAGACTTTGCTTCAAAAGGCAGTTGTGCTTGTTAAGGTTTTACTTTGGCAGGTCCGAGTGATTTTTCAAACCTGGTGCAGATTTGTCTGCTAGCTGGACTGGAGTCTTTCCCGGCTTTTCAGCTGCAGAGCTGTGCCATGAACGGTGAGCTCTGGCTGGCTGACACTGCACAGCAGAAAAGGCACAGCGCTCTTCATCTTTCAAAACACGTCACACATCAGCTTCTACTAAACCTCCATTACATCTCACTCCTGATCCATAGTATAAACACTTTATGCTTTCTTGCATAAAGTCAGCTAACAAGCATTAGCTGCTCACTGCATTTTTTCTGTGTCTTACCCCATTAGCACATGAAGTAAAAACATGAGACATGTTTTAAATGTTTTGGCCATTGCTAAAAAGCTTAGTAATTAATTGGGAGCTGGCTTTTTTAAAATGAGTTTCATCAGAAGTTTCATCAGTTTGTTGTAATTTTGGACTGCTCGTAGAGGAACCTGTCACTTACAGATTTGGGGGATGACATAGTAAGATTGGTAAGAGAGAAGGGGATGGAGACAGCTATGGGGACACCTATAAAATCTGGATGCTTTTCTGAAAGTTATTCGAGTATATGCAAAATCTGAGTCCTAATCTGTCAGCTCTCAGACGTGAGGATAGGCCACCTATCTGAAATCACACCTATGCTGTGTAAATGGATGCGTTGAGATTTCAATTAAATAATTTGTCAAGTAACACTCTGGCTAATCCATACAGCAAGTGTACAAACAATTGTTAGGTCTTTTGAAAGTTGTTTAGATTGATTTGTTTTCAGGATAGACAAAAGATCTGCTTTTTCACCATGTCTGAGACTTAGCTGTGCATTTGTCAATGCCTGTTTCAAATGTTTCTTCTTCATGAGCTCCTTGTATCTCAGAATTTAATGGGGATCAAACTAAATTAGTTTATCACCTCCCCAATTCCTCGAAGTTGCTCAGAGGAGAGGGTTTGAATTTCTGCAGTTGCCATTTTCTTTCACTTAAGTGATGCCCTTATCCATTCTTGTGGCTTCTTTGCAATACTTATGGTGTGGTATGGTATCACACTATAGCAGTCAGTATCCTGTCTTCTAAAAAGTTTTATTGCTACTCTGGCCAGCAAACTTTGCTATCTAACATTTTTGTTGCCTGATATAAGCACTGTTTTCAACTTCCAAGTAACAGTAGTACTAATTAATTGTGTGTCTTCTGGCTTTCACTGCTAGGCATGCTGTTTTCTGATTGTTCTATGTTGCTCCAATTTATTGTGCAATTTTTACTGATGCCATCCTGTGCCTTCTAGGTCAAATAAAATTATAGGTGATATTTCTTTTCCACTCCGTAAAATGTTATGGTAGTTTTAATCTAAACTATAAAATGAACAGAAATTTGGAAAGTTAAATAATTGATATAAAGTATCAAATTCCCCTGAGAGTTTTCATGAGGTTACAAAGTACTTGTTGCTGATTAACTCGAAGATTTTATTAACTCTTTTTGCTCACTGGCAAATAAAACACTGGAGTGGGTGGGTTATTTCATGGAAGACCAGAAGAGTGACTGAAAGATAATATTTCCTAGAGAGTTTTTGGATATTTCCTAGATAATATTTTGGATAATATTTCCTTTGGAAAGATAATATTTCCTAGAGAGTTTTTTACCCAGGACTTTTTCAGCTGGAAAAAGTCCTGGGTAACCTGCTCGAACTGCACCTACTATGAACAGGTGGTTGGACTAGAGACCTCTGGAGGTCCCCTGACCATACAGGTGGGAAGGGACCTGATTTTCTGCAGAAGCTCCAGCCCCCAGTGATATATACCAAATGCAGGAAGGTTCTGCTTTATCATACAGAGCTTGTTTTTTTCCTAGGATCTTTGGCTTTTGTTGCTAGCACTAAACAGTGTTCCTTGCTTGTGTGTTCTGTTAAGTTCTGGCTGAATTTCATCAAAGGTATGCCCCCCTGTTCATTATTGGGAGAATTTCCTTTTATGAAAAACTACAGAATATGCCAACATGAACTCACTCAGGCCTGACATGTTTTAGACATTAAAATACATTCTTAAGTATTCATTAAGACCTCAGGATGATAGAGTTTGCTAGAATGATGGACCTGACCAGATCATTTTGCTGTTCGTGGTACTTGTACCCTTTTTACAAAACAGCCCAATGCTTGCAATGCTTGCTTTTTTTTTTTTTTAGCTTTTCAACCACATGAATTTCAAGTAGTCTTTGCTATAACCTTGCACTTGCTTGTCATCAGGTAGTAGTAAAGATGCTCACTGTACAATTTACCGCATTTCTGGCAAGAAGTTTAAGCTGTTTGGGTTTTCATATGAACTCTTTCCTGAGTATTTTACACTTAGGTAGGCAAAACAGAGTCTGTAAGGTACAACAGAATTCCCTTGGGACCTTCAGAACTCAACAGCATATGATTCACTTATCCTCATCTTTGATGATATTTTGTGAAATAACATGTTTTTACCATATTGTGTGTGCCTGATATCACCAGGAAAGCAATTCCACTGTCAGATGAATGCTAGGTCAGGTCTTGTCAATGCAGATGAAAATTTGCAATTAGTATTCTGTACCTTGCTGCTAATGAACCATCTAATCAGGAAGTTTCTGTCTGTACCAATAATCAACCTGTGAGTGTCAAGGTTACAGGAGTGCTTGACAAAATGAGGCAAATTGTGTTTTTACAAAAGCACTGATGTATTAAGTGCTAAATGGGTTCAAATTCACTTTTTACCTCTCTGCTTTACAATTCAACAGAACAGACACGTTACCAGACATACAAATCATCTTCTAATTATCTTTTTTTTCTTTCTGCCAGAGAGAAAGAATTAAAAAGCAAGCCAGAAAGTCCTAAAACTCTAAGTATTGGAATTAAATTGGAAACCCCATCTGTTTCAGTGGAGATAACCATACAGGAAAGCAATAGATTCAAAGGTATTTGGAAAATGTTTAAGCCAATATGTTGTATCTGGAGAAGAGAAGGCACAATGGAGTCCTTATAGCAGTCTTCCAGTACATAAAGGGGCCTACAGGACAGATGGAGAAGGGACTGTTTACAAGTACAGTTTTACTGTAATGGTAATGGTTTTACTGAAAGAGGGAAGATTTAAATTAGGTATTAGAAAGAAAATTACTGTGAGGCAGTGGCAGAGGTTGCCCAGGGAAGCTGTGGGTGCCCCTGGATCCCTGGCAGTGTTCAAGGCCAGGCTGGATGGGGTTTGGGGCAACCTGGGCTGTTGGAGGGTGTCCTTGCTCATGGCAGGGGGTGGTACTAGATGGGCTTTGGGGTCCCTTCTGACCCAAACCATTTGAGGAAGATGATGATTTCAACTGATCAATAAAAATCAATAAAAACTGATCACTGCAGGAATTCAGACCCACCAGCTCCATCAGGAAGCCATGTAGAGGCAGAGAAAAAGTGAGAAAAAAGCAAGAAAAAGTGCAGGATGATAATTACAGTTGTATGGAGAGACTGGGAAAAAGAGGAATTGTTTCTAAAACGTTTTCAACTTCTGGTCTTTGGAAACACCCTGTGTTGAGAAAGATGAGAACCTGCTTGGTTTCACAGGCCACGACTGGGCTGAAGCCAGAAACAGATTCTGCCCCAGTTCTGCCTCAATTTGCTTGCAGGTGAGGCAAGTGACATTTGGTTTCAGTGGTAAATCACTCCAAGGCACTGTAATTTGCAACAGAAATGCAAACGCAGTACTCATCGATAAGTAAGATTTTTAACAGGCAGTAGAGAAGTTTCTTCATTTTTTCCTGATCTCTAATATCCCTTACAATTTTTTACCCTTTTCTTTAGTCAGTCATTGTACTGACTGTTTGTGACAAAGATTTGAAAAGCTTCTGACAATTCGGAGTTATTTGATTAGCAGGTTTCCATTTGAAGGATGTGACTGCCATAAAGTGCAAAGCAAGAATTCCCTGCATCTCTGAAATATCTTGGTATGGGTCCTGGCAAATACTACATTACTCTTGGAAATCTTGGCCTCTGTGCTAAAGTATTAGACAATGTTAAGAGAGCAGTAGGTAACAGTAAGTGCCCCAAAGGGATGTCAAGTTTCTGCTGTGTATTGGTTAAGACAGCATTCATCTTAATGCCAGTGCATTTCCTAAAGGCCACAGTTTTGTACCAAACTAAATCCTGAAAGTCTGTCAGTTTGAATTATATTGTTCACAAGGTAAAATGAAATATTCTGGCTTCCAAAATGGTGTTGATTCAGAGGATTTCACACCTACTTTAATTGCTGGCAGTGATACTGATCTTAGTGAAGATGGCATGCAAGTTGATGTGATGTTTCCATGTTCCCATGCCAGCAAAAGGAAAATGTCTCCTGGATGGAGCTGGTGTGGCTTGTCTCTAAGCATTGTGTTGGAATTCAGAGGGTAAAGGAGTAGATGTTACTGAATGTAAATGATTTATATTCTGTTAGTATACAGAGGACCCCTTAAATCACCAGGAGTTTGTTGGCTAATTCAGTTGCTGAACTGCACTATAATTTTGTTAGTGGGACTGTTGAGGTCTTAGCATGGGCTGAACTTCACAAAGGACTTTCCGTTTTACTGGTTATCAAGACTTTTTGACTTTTTAGATTATTTTTTAAGCAAAATACAGCATTTTTATAGCAACAGTGAAGGCCTGTGTGAACAGGATTAATTTGCATGGGCAACTACTGAGATGTCTTGTCTTAGCACCCAGATTTGGACTTTAGCACAGACATTCACCAAACATTGTTTTGTGGGACTCTGGCTTCAAATCTGAGCCCCTGAAGTTCTGGGGTACAATAATCATCTAAGGTGGCACTTCAAAGATAATTACTGCCCTCAGAGAACTATCATTTTGCTATTGGAAACTGCATCTTCAATACCTTGACAAGCTGTTTTGTCCCATACAGAAGCACCATGAGAAAAGATGTGTTTGTAGCAAACAAGAAGTACTCACAGCAGCTGTGTGGTTTGAAGACCTGTACTTGTTACAGGAGTTTCTCATGCTGTCAGGGCAAGAGTTGCTCTTAGCTTTCAGCTGCACTCAGAATTGAGGAGGTTAATCACTCATGTGGCACAGTGAGGAGAAACTGCATCCCCACAGGACTTCTGAAGGACTTTTTTTTGTCCTTCAGGTCCTCAGCTAATCTACAGAACAACTTAGACACCTGAAGAAGAGCAAACGCAGAGCTCTTTCAAGTATGTAACCCTGAATGTTGCTAAATGGTAGAAATGAACTGTAGTTTAGAGGCAGATTGTACAGCTCACTCTTAAATAAGATTATCTGGGGTGAATTAAATGTTTTCTGGAGGCATATGACTAATGAAGAATGGATAAAACACGAGCCATGTTAACCTTGACACCCTCCACACCTGCAGTGGCAAAGTCAGACTTCAGTTTCAAATTAGTAAGGTAGGTTAATATAACATGTCCTTCTGTAATGCTCTCTTTAAGGTGGAAAACCAATAACCCCAAAGTAAATAATTATAAAGAATTTCTTTTTGACATGAAAACCACAGTTAATTGGTCGAGAAATTGAATTAACATTTCTGAAGGCTGGGCATGCAGAACTTACTGTACCTGCTGTTTGCTACTTTAGAGCTATCAAATAACCAGTAAACTGCACTATGAAATCACTTAATGTGACTGTAACAATCCAGCATCTCTTTAGGACCATATCCTTCTATGTGTCAGATTCTGAAAATAGGTGTTATGCTTGTAATTCAAGACAGGAATAAAAAAATTAGCATCTGGCCAAACTTGATGCAAACCTGGTGTTCTCTAGCAATAATAAAAGACAAACTTACCCACTCACTTTTATCTTGAGTAAAAATAAGCACAATCATTTTGGATTTTATGCCACTGTAAATGTGAGAGCTGTTTTCAAAAAACTGAGGAGGAATACAAAGTTAAATAGTGGTCTCTTAACCATCCAGTCTTTCAAGTGGAACTGGCTGGAAATTTTGAAGCCATTCAGAAGAAAGACAGCGGGTTTTGTGGTTTGGTTTTTGGTGTGGTTTTTTGTTTTGGTTTTTTTTTGTGTTTGGGCTTTTTTTTTTTACTTTAAAATTGCTGGAGAAAACGTTTTAAGTAAAAAGAAATCACTTTATTGTGCTTTTTTAACTTTTTTTTTTTTTTACTTTGGACAAGTAAAATAATTTTAAAGTATTTTTTAAAGTTTGAAACCTAAATTAAGCTTCCTCTAACCAAACCTTTCAAGTAATTCAAGCCACTTTTATGAACTGTTTTCAAGTAATAAACAAATATTAAAGATTTCAATCTGTGGTTTGGTTTGGCAAAAGGAAAGTATTTTCAGAGAAGAAGAAACTATTCCAATTCAAATAAAACACACTTGTGTGAGTAGAACTTAAAGAAGACTTGGAAGAAGCAATAGTGGATCTTTTGAGGAAGGCATTCAAGCAGCAGTCAGTCCTTTCACCACCAAACCCAACAGCTCTCAGAGTACTCACAGTTACTGCGTCTGAGATTGGTGAAGCTGCTCTATCGTGAGCAAATGGATGTGTGGCACCAAAATCAACTACAGGAAAGCGTGTGAGAAAGTATAACTTCTCCAGAAGAAAAGCCATAACCTTGTGTTAGGAAGTGTTACAGTGCTCTATCGATTTTTCCTAATAAAAGAAAATCAAGGAACTGATTCTCCCCTTCATCTATGTTTGCTGGAGAAGCATGCTTCTTTCTAAAATGAAATAACATTAATCTTGGTCTAACAACTCTACAGAGCTGAGGCATGCACACCTGATCATAATGGTGTTCTGACATTCACTCAAAAGGGTTTAGCTGCAGCAACACTCTAGGCAGCAAGTTGGTTTTGTTATTTTTTAAAATTCTTGTCATTGTTACATGATGTTACATTGTAACAAGATTATTTCATAGTCTTGCACTTTTGAATAACTACAAGAAGAGTTATCCTGCTATTACATCTATGCTGACATTTTACTAACTTAATTGTCATTTAATTTTTGTTATGTAGGGGTTTTTGTTAGTTTTTTGTTGTGGGTCTTGGGACATTTTCTAATAACATTTCTGTAGAGATTTCTTGCACATGCTTCTCTGCTGGCTGTTTAAGTGTATTGGTTCACTAGCAAAGCAGAACTAATTCTGTATTTCTGTGCTTTTATTCAGTGAAACATTTTCCTCCTGTGTTATGTGCTTGCACAGTGTATGCTTTAACTACTGTTTTTTTGACTGGAAGCAAATTTGTCTTGCTCCAGGTTTTTAATAGTGTCCTCAAAGCATAAGTAATTTACTTGTAATCTGCCCATTGATATCAGAATCTAATTATATTTTCTTGGGAAAATGCTGTAATTACTATTCAAATATAATTAAGAAACCATATAATGGGTGCCACCTAAAATAAGAGATGGTCCTGAAATTCTCACACTATAGTGATGCTTCAGAAACAGATACAATGCTTTCATTATGTAATATTTCTTTCTTCTAGTGAGCAGAGGTACAAAAAACGTAAGCTTCGTAACTGCAGCCTTTCATCTTGACTGTAAGTAAGCTGGCAATGCATCACAGAATATGTAAATTGGGCTCAGGCAAATGAACAATGACAGATACAGATACTCATATAACCCTAAAATATCCTTCAGTTTTTACAATCATGTGTCTTTGGGAAAAAATGCACTGTGGATTATATGTGCCTTTAACTTTATAATTCAAAACAAAGAGCATCTACAAATTACATGGATAGTGATTAAGGAGAGTAGTGAATAGCATTTTAATCTCCTCCTACACCTTGAAGCACCCTGCCTCCCTAGCAGAGATGAATTCTGATTGCCTGACAACTGTAACCATGTGAAGGTTCATCACAAAGGGAAGGAGAAAAGCTCTGGAAAGCCTTGAATAAACACTGAGCTGGTTGGCCTGACTGCTTCTAGCTCTCCTTATAATTGCAGATACTCTTCAAGGACACAAAAGTTTAGAAGCTGATAGTAATTTGTCAGCTTCATATACTAACCTTCCAACAAAACACCACTGTCAGCCTTCTGATTTTTTACTATGTATTATACATAGTTTCTGAAAATGTCTTCAATAGCAGTTTTTTTCTCCTAAATAAGAATTACTGATTTATAATTACTAATTTAATTTTACATAATTACTAATTGTGTAAAAATACACATATTTCTATATACATTTAAAGTTGTATCTTAACCTGTGCTCCAAATTCTACTTTTATTAGGTAATGTAAGCGATCTGTGAGTGCGTGACCATACGGCTCAAATGCAACAGCATCTGCTGCATCCAGCTCAAGAAGCCATAAGTTGGTGCTGATGGTGTGAAGTAAGTATAAGTAAGTATATACTTACAGTATGTATGTAAGTATAGCAGAGAGCTTTTCTGACTTGGCAAATGATGTGGGTTGATGGGACAGACAGAGGTCTGACAGAACTGCACTGTGGCAAGACACAGGAGGTGGTCCTCCCTGGCAACCCAGCTCTGTTTCATAAGTAATTTAAGAAGGTGTTTATGTCCAGGCATAAAGAACATGAGTGCATTGTCCCATATCCTAAATGAGCTAGACGAATGCAGGGCACTGAGCTTGTGGAGCTTTGTGTTAATGTAGCTGGACCACTTATAATATTAAAGAAGCTTCTAAACATCGTGATTTAAATAAATCTACCTAGTTCAGTGCCTCTTCCTTGTGTCATTACAAGCAGTGCATTCCTTAAGACCTTAAAGGGCCAAGACTAAGTGCTAGTCTGACCAAGGTCCTGAGACCTTGGCAATGCCTCGTTTCTTCAGGTCCAAACAATCCAGGCAGAAAATCAGGCAGCCCAAAAGTACATCAGTCTAATACTATGTCAAGCATGATCTCAAGTTGCAAAGTGGTATGCATTAAAAACTTTCTACATCCTTGAAGAGTAGTAGATAAAAGACCGGGATCTTAACTATAAATGAGTACAAAGCTTTTACCTGAGGCCTTTCATGGCAGAACTCCTAATCTCTTCTAAAAACCTGAAAAGATAGAAGTTCCTACTGTGACAGAAAATACCTACTACAAGATTAGTAGTTTTTATGTAAAATGCAACTACTTTTCTTAGAGGTAAAAACCCATAAATGCCTATGGAAAGGTGGACAGAGAGAGAGAGACCAAAATGGCTCTTACTTGTATCCTGTGGCCCAACAAATAGCACCAAGGTCTGACCATAATGAACACCCAATTACCAAACTCTAGGGGAGGATAGCTGGCATTTCCCTCTATCCAGTGCCTTAATTGGGCCTGTCAGCCAGGGATAATTGGTTTCTGGTTGACTGAAAAAAGTGACAGTGACATCAGCTCTCTGCTACCCTTCATTACTGAAATTCTTGCTGTCTTGTAATAGGGCTTCAGCACACAGAGTGGTCCGGCAGCTTTTACAGGTCTCTTGTTGTGCACTGCAATGGAAATGCAGCAATGTGAGAAACCTTTTCAAGCTATTTACCTCATACATTATCATCATATAAGGATTTTTGAAAGCCAAGGTTATTTCTGTATGGGAAAGTCTGGTTTTGCTTGTTTTACTGGAAATTTGATAATATTGTTGCAGTCATGATGGTCTAAGGCTATAAACAAGGCAAGGTTTACTGGAAGAGGAAATACCTTTTATTAATAAAGCTGATATGGCTGGAAAAATAAAGATGATTTTGGGCACATGAAGCCTTCTCGGCCTCATGTGCCCAGAGTTGGTCTGGTTTTAGTTTAGATGGTCATATACAGCATCTGAACTAANCCCCCCCCCCCCCCCAATTCTTGCTTTGCTTGTAAGAAAATACATCTTTGGTGCTAGCAGTGTATTATTGCAAAGCACTTAATTTTTTCTATTAAAAGCATCATCCAAAACAACAGAGAATTGATGTAAATTCTTATTTTTTTTTCATTGCACAGCTTCATGCAGAGGGTACAGTTTGAGTTTACAGTGATTTTGTAACACTGCTTGATACCTGTATCAGCAGTGGAGAAGACTGGGTATTTCCTCCGCTGTTGTTTCCTTGCACTCAGCTCTCCTCTCTCTCTTCCTCCTTTTCCCTAGGCTGCCAAGTACGAGTTGATTGGGTGAAGCAGGCATGGATGACAGCAGAACAAGCACTGGCAGGAATGTTCATGGGCAATATCTTTCCAACCAGGGCCTTCTTCAGTTGGTATGTTTTCTGAAGTGCAAAGGGAATGCAGCACATCTAAGAATTTCCCTTTAGAGCAAGTCTAGTACAGAGACCAGACTTCAGAAAACTTCTGCATTACTGGGACAAGAAGTGAGATTCTGGTACAAGGACTGCCCTGGAATAATATTCCAGAAGGAAATCTGCTTTGGGGAGTCTGTAGCTGTACAGCTCTCTGCAACTTGCATGCTGCATTTATCCCCCCCCAAAAAGATGGTGACAGCCAAGATCATTGTTATTCAATCCATACCCAACAATAGCATGCTCAGGAGAACACGGCCCAAGATGCCATAGAGTGCCGTCCCTTCTGCGACTGAGGCAGGCTGAGAGGTAAAAGTGGATCTGTCCTCCTCTTCTACATGTTTCACTTGCCACAACTTAAGAGAGGAGACCAGAAGAGAAGCCCGATCAATAGGATTTCCATTAATAGTACAACAAGCCTCTGGATGGTTAGCACCCCAGAGAAACCTGAATTGGGAGGCCGGGGTGGTCTTTTCATGGCCTATTTGAAAGAATTTCTTGGCAGTGGTTCTGCAATGGACTTTATTCAGCACTGTTGGCTAGAAAACTTGTTGGAGTCTCCAGACAATCTTATAACCCTTTCCTTTCACAGCCTAATTTGAAACATTTGTGTGCATGTGGTGACTGAAAATAAAATCTCAGGCTAGAGGAAGTGTAAGCTTTGTGGGTTCCTCCCTAGATCCCACCCATCACCGACACATCTGGGATAGAAAATGTTTGAGTGACACTGTGAGTTGTGTTTCAGCAATGTCATACACTGGGAACCCATGGCAAATTAGCTCTAAGATTCCTAGAGAAATACACATTCACCTTAGATAAATGTTGTGTCCAAAGCAAAGGCAGCTGTTGAGAAGGGTGTGTAAATGTTTATGCTACTAGATTTATAACTAGCTGTTCACTTACAGCAAACAGCTGTTAAAGAATGTATCAGGAATAAAATGGAATTACTCAGCCAGGTCTTTGGTATTTTTGTGCAATTCCTTTTTTCTTTGGTTGGCTTCAAAGTGCTTAACATCAGAGTTGACTCCTTATCTGCTTATTTAGAGTGTATTTGGTTCAAGTATCTCTCATTTCTAGTTTCACTGTATCTCCGAAGTGAAGATTCTGAGCTGGCAAAGAATTATTTCGAGATGAAACCTCCTCCTCCAACACAAACGCACTTGTACAAAGCTGCTACTTAATTTGCAGTATTTCAGGAATATGTATTTAAGTATACTGTTTTCTTGAACAAATCCAAACAGCCGCACATACATTCTATAGTCTCACATAGCAAGTTCTTATTCCTTGATTGATTCTGCCTCTAATTAATGTAAAAGTCAGTTTTATTTATGTGACATATTCTATTAACTGGCAAGAAAATTTAGCATGAATAAGCATTGGATCAAAAAGGATTAATATAGTTAAATTTTGCCTGTGCTACTATAAGTGTAAAAGACTTAATGTGGAAAGAATGATAATGGCCTGAGAGTTCAAGGACATTTTGTTTCCAGAGCATAATTATTGTAACAATGCCAGCTGTGGTAATGGATCACTTTGCATTGTATTTTTTTTTCTTTGAACTAAGTCTTCATGTAACATAAACCAGCAAAATAGTGTTACCGAGGCTTGCACTACCTCAAAATGCCTGCTCAACTTGTAGACTCTAGCAGCTAATTAGGATAGATGCAAATGCTTTGCAGACTTTTGCAGGTCCCAGGCCTGTGCCACTGAACAGTTTCCTGGCTTGGTTACACTCACTGGCGAAACAGTTCCCATCAAGGTTGCATCTTCCTTATGTATTTCACTCGTGGAAACTCATAAAAGCACGTACATTTATACTTCCCATCTGAAGATGCTTGCTATGGAAACGATGAGACCCAGGAAGCCAGATGCCAAACTCATGTTTTTAGAAACTTGTGATTTAGAGTGAAACTTAAGGCTCAGTTTAAACCTTACAGTGTGTTTCTCTCAGAATTTCCCTTTCTCCACACAAAGTCAAGCTTATTTTTATGGTTTAGGTACAGCTTAACTATGACTCTATAAAGCTGGGTGAACACAAGCAATGTCCTATAAATCCAGACACCCCCAAAATATTCAAATTTTTGCCTTTGGTGCAAGTAAACTCAGAGACACGGATTGCTTTGTTAGTCTGTAGTGGTGCCGTGGTTTCACCTCAGAAGCAAGAGCGGAATGAAAGAACTGCACTAACTGCAGTTGTCCTTCAAGGCTTTCGGGATCGCAGACTCGTTTGCGGTGTCACAGTGTCACTAGCAGTTAGGTATCTGTGGAAGCCAGAGAAACACGACTAGGACAGACGCCTTCAGGGATGCCGATGGACTGCACCCCGGTGGGGGTGCTGGCCCCAGCTGGGAAGTTTGCAAGCGCCTGCGTCAGGTCCCTCAAACTAATGCAAAACACGACTGCTGAGGAGAGCTCTCGGACGTTCTCAGCAATCTGTAGCGGGCTTCTTCGGCACCGCACTCCCTGCTTCACGCAGTACTTGTGGGCGCGGGGGTGACTTCAGCCGAGCATGCCCTGCTAAGCGGTGGGGGGCACCGCCGCGGCCCCTCCAAGCGAACTCGCTTCGCTGCCCGCCCAGAACTTCTACAGAGGCCACAGGCGCTGGACGCTCAAAACCGCCCGTCACGGACACGAGCGGCTGGCTGTGGTGCTCCCCCGCGGCAGCACTGTGGATCCCGTTCCCAGCGGGGTCCTGGCGCCGCGCCGCCGGCACGAAGCCGCGACCCTGGCAGCGAGACCAACCCGCCGCCACCGCCGCGCCGAGACCCCGACCCGCCCCTCCGACTGGGGGGCGAGGGCGGGGGAACAGACGCCGCGCCGCGCATGCTCAGAGCGCCGCCGTCCTGCCCTCACGCCGGCGCGCGGAGTGAGGCTGCGCGCGGCGCTGGGACCCGGGAGCGGCGGAAGCGGTTGGGGTGCAGGGTGTAGCGGCATTTAGCGGCCGAGCGGGGCCCGGGGAGCCCCCGGCGCCGCGCAGGTGCGTGAGGCCGCCCCGCTGGGGCAGCTGGGGGACAGGGCCGGGACGGGCGAGACGGCGCGGCCATTTTATGTCCCGTTCGGCAGGGACGAGGGGGGGAAGACGCGGGAGGGCGACCGCTTCGATGAGGGCGGGTCTGCGGCGCCCTCTCTGTCTCCGAACTCGACGCCGCAGGGTCTCTCTTGGCCTGCTGTCGCCTCCGCGGGGGGCGGCCTGGCGCTGGGACAAAGGCACTGGTGGAGCCCGGCCGCGGGCTTGGCCCTCGGCGGTGACAGGCGTGGGCAGAGGGCCGCGCCGGGCGGGTCTCCGAGCCGGCCGAGAGGCCGGGCGTCCGGCGGGCAGAGCTGAAGGGTTGCGCGCCGCGTTGGGGACAGCCGGGGAGCGAACGCGCTTCGGTGTAACGGTAACAACAGTCACACCCATCCCGGGGCGTTTCGCAGGCGCTGGGCGTCTGGAAGACAAGCAGAGCCAGCCCCAGTCTAATAATAAATAGGTGGTGTCGGAGCGCTCTGAGAACCGTTATTCCGCGGCTTGGAATGAGAAGTGATGGGATTGTGGTAATTTAATTGTGAAAGCCTAAGGAATGCAGGGTAGGTAGATCTAAGTGAAATACAGGAGGTTATGGTTAAGTGGCAGGAGTAATTGTAATCATAATTCTTTGCAGATATTGAAATTCCTCTTATGTATTTTCTCAAGGTTGGGAGCAAAACCAAGTCTTCAAGAGAAATTTTCAGCCAGTCACCTATGAAGCTCCTGATTTTAGAGCTGTTCTTCTGCAATGAAGAAAAGGAGACGGCTTGCTGCAAATCTAAATGAAAAGGTTCATCTAGCCCATGAGAAAGATCGTTCAGAACAGATTCTTGTAGTAGACTGTGCACAAGAAATTGTCTCAAAGTCTGCAGAAGTAGCTCCTGGTGATCCGCTTCAATCTTCCCTAGGGCTTTCACCTTCGTCAGAACAAAGAAAGCTCCTAAGCTCATTGCAGTATAACAAAAATCTACTTAAATACTTAAATGACGACAGACAGAAGCATCCATCATTTTGTGATTTACTCATAATTGTAGAAGGCAAAGAATTCAGTGCTCACAAAGTTGTTGTGGCTGTTGGGAGTAGTTATTTCCATGCCTGCTTGAGCAAAAACCCAAGCACCGATGTTGTCACTTTAGATCATGTAACTCATTCTGTCTTTCAGCATTTGCTTGAGTTTCTCTACACCTCTGAGTTTTTTGTATATAAAAATGAAATTCCATTAGTGCTGGAAGCAGCAAAATTTTTAGATATCATAGATGCAGTCAAGTTGCTAAATAACGAGAGTGTTTCTAATGTACAGACTGATGTAACTGATGCACCTAGGCCAGTAGAAAGACTCAGTGAGCTGACGGGTAAATTATTAAATAATCATCAGTGCACTTTTTGTAGTCGAAGTTTCTGTTACAAGAAGTCCTTAGAAAACCATTTGGTTAAAGCCCACGGATCCCTTTCGCTAGAAAGAAAGCATGGGTTAAAAATGGTTGAGAAGGGCGACTTTTCCACTAGACGTTCTATGAGAAACCGTAAATGTCCTGCTAAATTTGATAACAGTGACAATGAAAGTGGTGACGCCTCTGACAGCAATTTGGAAAAAGTCAGTTCTGACAAGGAAATATCTGATAGAAGTGAGTTTGAAGACAGTGAAAGTGAATGCAACGCTGATGAAGAGGGACAGGAAGAGGAAATGTCAGGTGAAGATTCTGAGTCTGAAGAGCAAAGTGAGAAAGAACAGAATGATACTGAAGAGGCTCCTGAAGTGGTTGAATCGGTGGGAAATATTCCTGAAGGCTTAGCTCCAGTCATCATTCAAAGTGGTAGCAAAAAGCTACTGCAGTGTCCCAAGTGTGATAAAAAATTTGATCGAATAGGTAAGAGTAAGTTCTGTTTCCTCTTTGCCATATGGTGGTGTGGTTTGTATGGGAAATAAATGAAGCCTTTGGCACACGTTGAAAGTCTGTTTCTCTTTGCGCTTTCATGACTTAGAATTCTAGCTTTGTGCTCAAAAATATACAAGAACTAGCATTAAAACAAGTGATACTGGAAGTTTTTCTTTATAAGCTTGTATTACTGTAGACAAATGGCTTGTATTTTAAATTTATGTGCTATAGCACTTTGTTTTTGTTTGTCTGACTCCCAGAAGTATGACGCATATCCTACAGAGAAAGGAATTATCTAGTACAAAATGGAGAGCCTTGTAGGGAGATCCTTGTAGGACTTGAGTTCTTGCCTCATAAAAACACTGGCAAATAGTAAAGGTAATACAGGTGGCATCAAAGACACGAGAAGGCAGTATTTTTGCTTATGGTTGTATGTTGAGTCCCAAATGCAGGTTGCTTCAAGGGTCTGTGTCACTAATTTGATGTTTTGCTACCTGAAAATACCTTAAAAATGCCTGTTTGTTGGAAGGCTTGTTCCTCGCTCTGTAAAGGTACTTCAGAACAGAGCATGCATGTTGAGTTCAACAAGAGGGACTTGTAACCCTCATACAGATTTAGCAGTAATACATAGCCCTTCTGTTTTGCTCTTTATCTTAAAAATAATGAAGAAGAAATTGTGTGGGAACCTTTGATCAAATGCATATGTGATCACTGTGCAGTTTTCAGTAATGTAGAAATCTTTAGATGTGTATGTAAGTTACTTAGATCTTGATAATGTTTGAGTGAGATACTGCAGAATAATCCCCAAATGTGTATGTAGGAGGTGATACTTTATAGGGTTCGTGCTAACTTTTTTGTTCATGCTGTTTTACAGGCAAATATGAGAGCCATACGCGTGTACACACGGGTGAGAAGCCTTTCGAGTGTGATATATGTCATCAGCGCTATTCAACAAAGTCCAACCTGACCGTGCACAGAAAGAAGCACTCCAGTGACACTGACTTTCACAAAAAGGAGCACAAGTGTCCCTACTGCAATAAGCTGCACGCAAGCAAAAAGACTTTAGCGAAGCATGTCAAAAGGCAAGTATGGGTGAATTTGTCTTGTGGTTCTGAGGAATTGGACTTTTTTCAGTTCTTCTGAAAATACAGGTAAATGAATATATGTACACAGCATTTTCTGCACGATTTTGATTACTTTTTATCAGATTGGTGTCTTTTCAGAGGACATGAGGATTAGCAGTATCAGCTAACCTGCCCTATGCATAGGGACCTACTAAGTAGCAGTCGGGGCTCTGTGGGAGTCCTATCCTGTCTTTTCACCATACATGTGATGCTCAGACTAGCTGCCTCAGACAGAGGCAGCTAGTCTGAGCTGTAATTGTGTTTCTCTTCGTTGGAAGGAAGAATAAAATACTTGTTTTTAATGTTGATACCATGCTGTTGATAACAGATGAATATACCATTTCGTGTACGTTCTTTTAGGGAAATATGTTTATGACAGGTCTAATTATAAGATTATTTGCATAACGCTTTGTTTTTCTCTCTCATTGTGAATAGCCATAAAGCATTAATTAAAACTGTTCTCTGCCTGACCAGTTGTTATAGAAGATTCTGCAGGAGTCTATAGTCAACACTGCCTGCCAGTTACTTCTCCCCTTAGAATTATTTAATGAGCAGTATTTCATTCTGCTGCTTTGGTGATCAACTTTCATGACATAAAAAGTTTAAAAATGAATATTTAGTATTTGGGTGGTCTCCATCTTAGAAAGTTATAACTACTTTCAGCTTCTGTCTTTTCCTTAGGTTTCATCCAGAGAATGTGCAAGAATTTCTTTCTATCAAGAAGACAAAGAGTGAAGGTTGGAAATGTGATGTAAGTCATACTTAAGTACTTTTTTATTTTATTTTCTCATATAGATGCTGTTTCGTGACTTGAAAAGTGAACATGTGATAGGTGTTTCTGTGACATCTCAGGGAGCTTTGTAAGTGATGATACAGACAGTTGAGAGAGTTGGGTTTACTCAGTTTGGAGAAGAGAAGGTTCCAGGGAGACCTTACAGCAGCCTGCCAGTACCTGAAGAGGCCTACAGGAAAGCCGGAGAAGGGCTGTTTGTAAGGGCATGGAGTGCCCGTGTAAAACATCTAGCATTGGGAAAGTTGAGTTACTGTTGAAACCCCCTAGGAAAAGAGTCTAGTAAGCGCTGGAGTCAATAGAAAGAAGGTGGGGGAACTTGTAATTGCATGCAGGAGTTGCCAGAAGTTTGGATTAAGTTGCCATGGATCAGCATCCTAATTTATATAGTGCAATCTAATATGTTTTATGTAGAACACTGATTTTTCTGTTTTGATTTTTTTTTTTTAATGTTGACTGCAAGGCTCTGTAAGTTGGGGTAGAGTATGGTAGAGTATGCTTTTGAATAATACATGTCTAACATTGCTGCAGACAGCAAATGAGCTAAACTGTTAGAGTTTATGAATAGGAAAAATTGGTTATAACTGATGTATCCTTCACAAAGTGTATTATCATTTTAGATTTGCAAAAAATCTTTCACTCGAAGACCTCATTTAGAAGAGCATATGATCCTTCACTCTCAGGATAAACCCTTCAAGTGTACCTACTGTGAAGAGCACTTTAAATCCCGATTTGCAAGGCTGAAACATCAAGAAAAATTCCATCTCGGTACAGAAACCTCCTTCTTACATGTACACAATAGATCTCAGTTAAAACCTTCCTCCACTATTGTATGTCCAGATCAGTCTGATTTCCACCCCATCTCCGTTTTCAGTTCTCTTTTCTGGTTTTGTGGGGACTTTGGTTTTGGGTGGTTTTCTGTTGGTGTGGTTTATTTTTTTTTTTTACTTTTCTGTGCAGCTGTCTTTTTGAGGCATTGTACTGTTCCTTAATGAGGGAATAATGTTGCGGGGAAGAAGAATTAAAGTTCATTTGGTTTTGGGGTTTTTTTTAAACTTTATTTACATCAAATTGGTTCACAGCTATGGAGTCAAGAGTCTTTCTGAAGTTATCTGAAGAAGTTTTTTCTCTCCTCCTGAAGTTCTCCAAAGACTTTTTATTACTAATAATTATTTCTGATGGGTAGGAGCTAGATTGGTGATAGTAATGGCAATTCAGTTTTTCAAATAGTCTAAGTGAACTTAATTATTTTTTTACTTATTATTAATTCTAAGTTTTTACTTCTCAGCTGTGCAACTTGCAAAAATACCAAGTATTAGAAATAACTTATCGAAGCAAAAAGTGCACAAAGACTTAATTCAAGTATGCTGACTGTACTAAATATTAATCATTTGTTAGACAAAACTTGCTTTGTAAATTTACCAGGGTTTTCACAAGTAACCAGTCTGGACATCTTGTTTGCAGTAACTGACAGTTAATAATACTCTGTGTGTCTGCCTCCTTGTAGGGCCTTTTCCTTGTGATATTTGTGGCCGTCAGTTTAATGATACAGGAAATCTGAAACGTCATATAGAATGTACACATGGAGGAAAGAGAAAATGGACATGTTTCATCTGTGGAAAATCTGTGAGGGAACGGTAAGGAGTTGCCTGCAATACTTCATCAGAACAGAGAAATAATTAGAGAAAAAAATTGTTTGATTCTGAATATGTTTTAGCTTTGACATTTTAACATAAATGAGACTATTTCAGAGGATGGTGTAATGAAAGGTAGTGTCAGAGCCACAGGGAGCGTGTAATTTTCTGATAACCTCTAAAAGTAGAGGTGGCAACTGTAGATAATTAGCTATGAGTTAAGAAAGTCTTGCTTCTGATTCACTTTAGGTTACTGTGTTGTACAAGAACATCTTGCATTTTTTGGGGGGAAAGAGGTTTCTGGTACAAGTATTTTGTTGGTTGTGCTTATGAGGATAGGGAAATGAGGAACAGTGGTAAGAATGACTAAGAAGAAATTGGACTTCTGCAAACATGGTTTTGTGGAAGATGGAATAATATTGATAAACTTTGCTGCTGCTTCTCTGAATGAAGAAAAAGTGTGAAATAAAGTGTTTTGAAAAGTGGAAACTATGGAAGTTGGCTAATAAAGTCTAGTAAACAGAATTTCTACTCTATATATATGTGAGGGGAAAAATGTGAATTTTTAAACAGTTGTTAGCAAGGCTACAGTGCAGGTGTCTTGTAATACTCTGTAAAGGAGAGCTTTAAGTTTTCCAAATGGTGATTTACATTTAGGTTCTGAAACAATAAACCTTTTTTCTTTTTTTTTTTTTAAATTATTTTGATAGAATATGTCTTCGTCCTAATAAGCATGACTAGAATTCAAGTTGAGTTCTATTTGGGGAATATTAAAAGATCTGCAGTGTGTTTTCTGGGTTTTTAATCTTTTTTCCCAATGAATGGCAAAGACCACTGAAAGTTTTCTAAGAGGAAAATTTGGCCCTAACGGGTTTTCTTAGCAGCATGTATTTTCTAGTAGTGTGGTCTGTAGGGTATGTTTGTTAACACACACATAATTTGACTTTAAAAGTCTGGATTTATAAATGTAGTCACAAGTAAATTATTACATGAAATGTAGTATTGAAATCAATGTTTTCTTTAATGTATGTTGTCCAAATGTATGTTGGGATGGTGTTTTGTTTCTTTGGTTATATTTTTTCTAGATACCAGTGGTTCAGTAAATAGTAGGTTGGTTGCCATACTGCCTTTGAATATCTGGGGGTGTGTATCTAAATAAATTGATGCTGTTACTTTGATATATTATGATCCATCAGAGTTAAAGAATCAGAAAATGGATACTCTGTTTCACTTTAAAGTGGCTAAAAATTAAATTTTACTGCCTTTGTTAAACAGAACAACTTTAAAAGAACATCTGAGAATTCATAGTGGAGAGAAGCCTCATCTTTGCAGTATTTGTGGGCAGAGTTTTCGTCATGGAAGCTCCTACAGGTACAGATTTTTATTAAATAAGCTGCTAAACTGTCTTGCTTATTTGCTCATGCATTCATGTAATTCTTGGTAATGTCTGAGAGCTTTAGTAAATACTGTAAACATGCTTAAATATTGAAAATATATTAATAAGCTGTGAGAAGGAATTTTTTAATACAAGACATTAATGTCTCTTGACAAGAGTCAAACCTGACTTTATTGCATATCTGAAACTTGGCATCTTTTTTATGCGAAAACCAGTGGTGGACTTAAAATATCCTTCTAAGTTAAGGTCAGATATGAGAGTTCAGCTCTGTTCTCTATTGCTTTCTAAAAGCACTTTAAGCATACTTGAACTGAAAGTTATTTCCTGATACTTGCATGAAGCATTCAAGACTCTTGTTTTCTGGTATTTTGCATTGAATTAGCAGTATGGATTATGTTAATAAAATTGTACTCTGTGGTTCTATTTATGACTATAAATATGCAGGCTTCATCTGAGAGTACACCATGATGACAAGAGATATGAATGTGAAGAATGTGGGAAAACATTTATTCGGCACGATCATCTGACAAAACACAAAAAAATACACTCAGGTAGGCATTTTCTTTGAGAATTGGCTTGGAAAGAACTATTTTGAAATAAGACCAGATAAAAAATTAATTACAGATTTTTTTTTTCAGTACATGCAATGATTTAGACCATGATAAAAGTTCCTCTCACTATTTTTAAGGTCTACTAAAGTTTTCAAGGTTTTAAAGCCAAGTATTTCCTCCATGTTAACATAGAAAACCAAGGGACAGTCAAAAACATGTAACAATGAATTGCTTTAATAATTAAAAAAAAAGCAAAAGTGAAAAAGGAGGATTTTTTAAATGAGTTCAGATTTCTTTTTTTTAATAGCAATTGTATGAAACATTTTTACTAAAACACAGAAGAAGCTGTCAGTCTCAAAGTTTTTACACTGATCACTTTAACTTAAGAACAGCAAAGAGAGATTTCTCAAGTCTCTGCTATGGGAAAGGAAGGAAGGTAGTGGGAGTCAATGCTGAGAACAGCCAAATGGGGATGATTAGAACAAAAAGAAAAAAAAAAATCTTTGTTGCACTGAAAGCAAGAAGGTTATCAAATGTATAGGAAGAGTGAAGGTTCACCGGGGACTTTCTCCTTTTTCAGAACAGGCTCCAAAGGGAATGTAGCCTTCTAGGAGGCAAGGTACTTTCTAGGCAGCATGAAAATATGAAAGTGATCAGAGTCTAAACTTACTGAGCCTTTATTTTAAGAGACAGCTTCTTTTTAGGTGTTTGAAATCATGTCTGCTATAAAATAAAGAAATCTTTGAAAACTCAAGAACAACAAAAACAAAAAATCCTCTTTTCTACTCTATTTGCTTTTTTCCCCCCTCTAGAAAGTTACATTCTTTGACTGTCCACACTCCTCCTACTTACATGAGAAGAAATATTCTGCCACTTTGTGGAAGATCCCAAGATGACTAAAAAGAATCAACTTTTAAACAGCAGCATAAAAGGAAAAGGTAACTATGTAAATCAGGATAATTAAAAAATAAAATGCCATGATTTAATTTTAAGTTCTAAAATTTAGTAGCTGAAAATGATGGGTATACTTAAATAAGCTTCTCTTGAAGCTTCCCCATAGTTATTGAAGATAGAACATTTTGGGTCATAATAAAGAGAGTAGATTGCTACTAGCCATTCTCTTTACTCTCTCATACAGTGGGTATTTGGGGAAGTGTCCCTTATCTCATGAACTTGAATTTCTTTCAAGAAATGACAAACAGTTGGTAATAGTTGTATTTGAGTGGTCAAAATCCTTACTCTGATAGAACCAATGTACTTCTTTCTGAATTTTGTTCTCTCATAACAGAGACTCCTCTCTGAGTAAGTTATGGAAGAGCTAGGTTGCCTGAACTTTGAACATGGATCTACCGTATGTCTTACATTTACAGCTCTTAGGCATTTAATAAGTTCCAGAAGATTTAACTAAGATTTATTGAATTTTGCCCTTATAGGTGAAAAAGCACATCAGTGTGAGGAATGTGGAAAATGTTTTGGCCGTAGAGATCACCTTACTGTTCATTATAAAAGTGTTCATTTAGGAGAAAAAGTTTGGCAGAAGTAAGTGTGGTGGCTTTATATCTGCATAAATATTCCGGTACTGTAACTGATTTTTGAGGGACTTCTATGTTTGTATAGAATTCTAGTGGTCTGTCTGTTCTGTCATGCATGTTACCTCAGTCTTGGTAGAGATATCATTAGTATGGTTTGCAGTGGATGTCAGAAGATTGCCTTCACAATTTAAGCAAGATGTTCTGTTTGTACCACAAATAAGTAAATAGAAACATAAAAAAGGATCGGATTTTAATCTGTTAGCTGTCTCGGTGTTGTTGAAAATTGATGGCTTGCTGTAATATTGTCATTGCAGACTAGTTAAGGCTGAATTATTAGATATCCTTTAAACACCGTGAGAATTAGCCATACACTTAGGTATTTTAGAAGCTGGTACCAGATTAGTGGCTCTGAAAATAGATAAGAAACCCAAGTTATGGCTATAAATTGAAAAAGCAATGTTTTTTTTTAAATTACTGAGCTCCAAAGATATGCTTTCAGAGATTGTTAGATAAACTGACATCCAGTTGTTTTTCAAGTTATGTATTTTAACTGCTTGTACTCATTAGCATTGTGTAGAAGCCATCACAGGTGTGCCTGTGTTGAAAGCATAGTATGTTGCTTACATCTTTGTTTATTCTTGGTAGCCAGTAGGCTAAACCATTCCTAGTACTTTATGGCATAATTCTTCCAAAGCAAAAGCCTCTTGTGAATGTTGGACAAAACCTGTTACTTAAGGATATTTTTGGGTCAGAAGAGATTTACTTTGAATACTAAGTACCAAACCCATCAGAGAAGAAGGTTAAATATAAAGAATCTAATTGACCTTATTTGTAAGCAGATGCCAGGAAATATAAACATAAATGGGTAAATTTGGGACCTTTGATATTCAGCTGTTTTGTAATTAAAGATTTCAGGAAAAACCCTGCACATAGCTTTCTTGCTACTTGACTTAAAAAAGCAGTAACTAATACAAAATGTCTTTTCTTCTTTAAAGATACAAAGCAACATTTCACCAGTGTGAAGTCTGTAAGAAAGTTTTTAAAGGGAAATCAAGTTTGGAAATGCATTTTAGGACACATTCAGGTAAAAATAAAATAACCTCCAATGAAACCACAAATCACTTAGGGATGTATTTCTATGTATCAGCATTGATGGAATTATTTATTTCATTATGGTTGTTGAGCATTTGGAGCAAGAGTAGCAGGAAGCAGCAAGACATTTTATTCCTTCTCAGATGTTGGTCACTCTTGAATACTGCCTTTCTGAATGCATCAGTTGAAATACTGATAATCCTCAACACAGGGCTGCGGTATGTTCTCTACACCTCTTCCTTTAGGTAACTGGTGTATGTTCTTGCTGATTTTACCCAGACCTACTATTAATTTTTGTGATCCAGTGTATACTACATGTCAAGTGGTGATCAAAAGAAGGATTTGAAATCCTTTTGGAAAGTTTATGTCCTTAGGAGTTTGTCTTTGTTTTTCCTGCATTATGTTTAGGGAATTCACTGCCCTTCAGAAATATTTAGAAGTGTGAAGTGAGCTCGTTTAATACTAGCATAACAGTTTAAAGATTTTTTTTTATTCAGTTTATATTCTGATTGTCTTTGTATATACCTGACAGAAATCCCAAGTATTGAGAGAGTTGTCAGGAGAAGAGTAGGCAAATATTAACTTCTAAATAAACTTCTAATGGCTCACTTGATTCCAAAATTGATGCTAAACATACATTCTTTGTTTTCAGTAAAATTGCTTTATACTAGGCCTCCGTGGCATAAACCATGTATGCATGTGACATGGTGTTACTTGGAATAACTAATTCTTCTCTTTCTTTACAGGGGAGAAACCCTACAAATGTCAAATCTGTAATCAGTCTTTTAGAATTAAGAAGACATTAACAAAGCACATGGTTATTCATTCAGATGCTCGCCCTTTTAATTGCCAACACTGCAATGCAACATTTAAACGAAAAGACAAGCTTAAATATCACATCGATCATGTTCATGGATCGAAGGCTGCAGAAGAGGCATTGACATCTTCTTCAGAGGAAAAGCTAGTCTCCTTACCGGTGCAGTACACCTCTGAGGACAAAATTTACCAAACTGAGGCTAAAGAGTATGTGGAACAGTCTAAAGCGTATCCGTCGGAAGCCAAAACTTTGCTGCAGAATGTATCTACAGAAGTATGTGTGCCTGTGACTCTGGTCCCGGTTCAGATGTCTGATCCACAGGCTGATCTAGTACAGCACACTGCTCAGTCACACGGCATTCTTCCTCCCCAGCCCGAGCAGACAGATTATCAACGAGCAACGGATCTGTCATTTCTGGAGAAGTACACTCTTACTCCGCAGCCTGCAAATATTGTTCATCCTGTGAGGCCTGAGCAAATGTTGGATCCTAGAGACCAGTCATATCTTGGAACTTTACTGGGGCTCGATACAGCTCCTACTGTACAGAATATTTCAAACAATGAACACTCATGATCAGGCCATAACATTCCAACTAATTTGCTAAGCCATTAGCTAAGAGAAGGCTGATATGGCAATTAAGATTTATATTTTATATTTTATTTGGGCTCATGAGTCTTCTGCATAGTTTTGGAAAAACAGGTTTGTTTACATAATATTTGAACATTTAGGCACATTTTGATGCATACTGAAAGATTATTTCTTGTGATTTTAAGAGTTTTTAAAAATCTTACGATGGTCTTTTAAAAATTATTCTCTGAAATATCTTCTAAGGATAGTGGCTGAAAAATGTAATGACATATCAGGCTATTAATTTTTAAAAGTTTGCCTTTCTGCATCTCACTTTTGAGTTAATGTTTTAAGTATAATAGAAAGCATTCTGGAAGAATAAGGACTGTATCAGATTGATTAAAAGTTCTAAGAGCAGGTAGGGATATGAAACACAAACTCTGAATTATTTGTCACATAGAATTTAAAATACAATTTTGTTTGAACCCTCGGGCATTTTTTGATTTGGAGGGTTTTAGAGTGCTAGGCTCCGGAGCCTAGCCAATGGGTATAGGAACTAGATTCTTCTGAACAGTGGTTCAGATGTTTTATGAAGACACTAAATAGGATGGTTGGTCATCCCCCCACGGATAATTAGGCTGCTTAAATTTTACCTCTTAATTCTTGCTTGATCTCTAATACTGGATTATGTGGGAAGATCTAGACAGTGGTGCTGTCTGATTTTCTACAGTTAGACCTATATAACTTTAATATGGTTTTTTTTCCTTGCTTTTTCAATCTTGTTTATCTCCTGAAGTGTGCCCCATACTCTTAATTTTGAACAAAATGTGAGTCTTTGTGAGAGTGTTTTAATCAGTGAGCGGTTGAAGAGGATTGGCATGGTTTATCCATGTTAACATAAGTCACAAAGGCCCATGCTATCATGCCCACTTTCAGGTTATCTGTGCTGGAGAAGAATTAAAGGCTGTTGTTTCCAGAACAGTACTCAAATTCTATTAAAAAAAAATAAATTAGTAATTCTAAATCTCTTGTGAGTGGCTGATAAAATTGTTTGTTTTTTTTTTTTTTTTCTGTGTTTATAAAAAAAAATCAAGCTCTTGAGAAAATTTTTTGTCTTTTTATTATTTCTAGTTTTTTTTTTTTTTTAACTAACGGGTTTGTTTTTTTTTTTTTTGCTGTGTTTATAAAACAAAATCAAGCTCTTGAGAATATTTTATGTCTTTTAATTATTTCTAGCTTTTCTTTATTTGAACTAACGGGTTTGGTTTTTTTTTTTTTTTCAAAAGAATCATTTTTATGTACAAGTCTGGTGTAATTCACGTGAAATCTAGTATAGTTTAGCCTCATAGAGCTTTCTATTTTAAGCCTACTTTAAAAATAATTATTCTCTGTGTGTTTGGTGAATATTATGCCAAAGAAAGTATTTGAAGTAACTTTATCATCTTTATTATTCCTCACAGGAATAACATATTAAGGCAAAATTTTCCCCATTTTTCCCTATTTTAAAATTATTATCTTAATTATCTAAGGAAAATTTACAATGGGAAATGGGACACGTGTTCTCTGTTAAATTTATCCAGTGATCTGTGGTGACAAGCTCGTTTATCATCCCATTTCTATAAACTAAATGGCACAGATCATTTTAAATCCAACTCAGATACTTTGGTGGCAGAGTGTTTTAATCCCCATCTACTTCAGTGTTGAGCAATTTGCAGGAGAGGGGCCAGAGCTGCCTGAATGTTCATATTTTGAAGCTTATACCCTAATGGATTCTTAACCTAAATGCACCAAAGATTTCTGTTAGCTGTTAATTAATGGCAGTTAGAGAATTTTTAGTGTTACCGATATTTAAATAGGACTTAGCCAAAGAAGCACAATAGAGGTCCTAAACTTTTAAAGTTCAGTTTCTAAAACAGGACTACATATGTTTAACTGTTCTGTGTTTGTTTCTCTAAAGTAAAATTTAGAGCTGTGCTCTGGGAATGTTCAGACATGCTGTAAATATCTCTGTTAAGAAGCTGAATACTAGCAAATCTACAGCAATAATGAGGCCATTGAATGCCACCTTCTGAAAGGACACTATCAAGTACTACCCTTCCAGCTTTCTAACTCTTATCTTCATCTTTCAGAGTGAAACTGTTTCTGTTGTCTTTACACTCCATGGCTTGAAAGCTGCTGGCTTATGTGTAGTTTTCAAGTTGACATGTATGTAGCCTATTCATAATAAGGCATGTGGGTGTGAAACACAATTTTCAGCATTTGTAATTGTACTGTTAAAATACCCCTACATCAGTGGTGTCAGTGCAGTTCTCAGACTAAAAAGCCTAACTCTTTGTTATTTATTTTATATCTTGTCTTTTTCTGTCCTACGGTAGAAAAAAAAAGTAGGATTTGTACAAAACAGTGGTTTAAAAGCGGTAAGTATTTTTTTCTTTTCAAATCCAGTCTGTTTGGAAGGCACTCTAGGAAAATACTAAAATAGAATTTGGAGCATATTTACTTGATAATGTCCTTTTAAATTTTTTTTTCATGATTGTGCCTTTTATATATATATTCTGAATAATGTTTTTTTTTTTCTCTACTTCAGTTGATTGTTCAGAAACCATTAGGGTCAATACCTTCCAAAGGGCTTCTTGGTTTTGGGTGCCCAGCAAGAAATAGATTATAAAAGGACTCGTGTTTCAGAAAAACGAGTGTTATCTTGTTGTTTGGGTGACCAGAACTATTAGTCATTCCTGGAAAAAATGACCTACTGGTTCTTTGGCATTCTTTTATTTGCAGATAACCCAACTAGTTAGAGTTTTTACCTGCTGGTCAGGCTGGATCATTGCCAGTTGACAGTGAAAGAAAATAGGAAAGCTTATATGCTAGATACATAGTTTTTATTTTTTTAATAACATGAGCTATATAGTTCTTACGGCTTTACATCTATTTAAAATTCATATAAGAACAAAGTAAATTTTCATGGACTGGTACTTCATTTGGTAATTGGAAGTAGCCGATCTCAGCTTGATGGAGGTCAGTTTCTCTTAAGAGGACTGGAGCTGGAGAGATGTGCACCTCACAGCTCTGTGGGGTGAAACTCCATAGATGTCTGGTACCTCCCTTTCAGTATGTGTATGCACTCATCCAAGAGTGCACAGCCTGTTGATCTGGAGAGTGCTTTTACAAGAAAGGCTATGTTTTATCTGGCAGTCACCAACTCAGCTGACCATTTGTTGCCAAAGAAGAAAGAAGCAGGTCTCAAAAATATCTCTAGAGAATGATCAGTGGCACATGGCAAAAAGTTGTCCTTTTCCAAAGGTGCTGACCTTTGGGGAGAAGAGTGAGAGAGGCTGTTAGCACTCTAACTGCGTGGTTCTGAGAACTTAGTGCACTTGATCCATTTAAAGCTACATTCTGTACTTTATTGCTGAAAAAATCTGGTTGACTGGGTTACTGCCTTTAATTCTTTAAGTGGATTTTATGTTCAATTTATTTATTTATATTGGAATTTCCTGTTTGAGCACTGACACTTTTCTTACAGAGGTATGGCTCTCATGGGTTCTTTTATTGTGCTGAACATCAGTAACTGAAATTATATATCTCTGTAAGGCTGTGGTTTCCTTTATAATGCTACTTTAGTTTAGATTATAATTCATGTAGTTATTTTTAAAGATGGGTCATGCCAGAATACAAAGACAAGGGATTTATATGGTGTCATCAAAGAGCTAAGCTTATTTCTCTGGTAACAAATGTGAAAGAGCATCAGGAACTCTGCAGAGTGCTTCAGAGGAATCACCTCCCAACGTGCTTGATCGAACATGGAATGTGTTATGGAGTGCTAAGGAATAAAAGACCCTCAAGTTTTAAAATGGAAAACAAAATCTGTGTAGAAGTTTGTGAATGTAGAATTATGAATGAATTCTGAGAAGGCTGTTGTAGATGAATAGGCTTTTTTCCCTTCCATGAAAACAATTTAAAAAAACAGGTTTTTCTGTATTGAGCATACATGCGTAGCTGATGCAGATTGCATGTTCTCCATATGACAGAGGTTTAAGGGAAGTGGGAAGCGTGAATTTATGTGTGGATCCTTGTGACTGCTGTCACATATGTTCTTTTCCAGTATGATCTCCTGGGGACTTGGTTGTTTCAGCGTATGCAATGGAGAACACTGGCAGAATGTAATGCAGGGTAGTCACTCTACTTAAACCTATAAGGTTTTTTTTTTCATGGTTTACAAGAAATGTTTTGGTTCAAAAGGATTTGAAGGATTAAAAGTAATGGTAAAAAAAAATAAATCTCCCCATAGCAATTTTGAGCTTGTTTAAATGTTGGTCCTTTTATATGAAAGAATAAGGTAAGATAAACTCAATATTTTGTCACTGGTAATGAGAGAATGTGTTCTAAATGTGGTCTGTATAGGTTGATATTTTAGGTGGTGGAAGTCTTTGAAGTTGTCTTTTTAGGGGAAATCCTTTGCTGTAAGGAAAAGTTGGGAAGTGTACTGTTAACGTAGAAGTACTCAGTCCTGTGTGTGATTTTGTTATGGAAAAGTGAAGTTCTTGTGTCGTAACACTGCTTGCTTCACAGGATTTCTTGCAGGGGTGCTCACGCTGACTGCTGCCCCCCTTTCTAAACCAGCATGGAAACACAGAGTTCTCTCTGTCTTTCAGTTTCAAGCTCATTAAAGATAAACAGATGAGGCCAATTGTTTTCTTAAGTTGTGTGTGTCTCATTCTACTTTTTATTTTAAAGTATTTTGTAAATTAAATTTATTTAGAAAAATACTTGGCTTTGCTTGTTTTTTTATTTATAATATGGGAAGAGCTTTTTGTCGCGGCGGCTTGTGAAATCCTTTGGTTTGATTATTACTTTTGAAGCAGTTTGAGGCCGCCGCGGCGCTCTCCCCTCAGGCCGCTCTTTCCCCTCAGGCCTTTCCTGACCGGCGCTGGGGAGTCCGAGGCGGGCAGGACCGCGCTCTTCCGCTGTCGCGCGGGGGCGCCTCTCATATCCCGGCGGCCTCGGGTCGTTTAAATAAAACGCCCAGCGCTAATTGGCGGAGACTGCAGGGGCGGGGCGAGCGGGCTCACTCGTGCAGGGATTGGCAGGGCCGCCGGATTTGAACAGGCGGGCCAGGGCCCAGCGGTTGGTGTGGCGGCGGAACGCTGGCTTGGGGAGAGAGCTGGAGCCGGTCCCGCTCGGTGCTTCTGCCCCGGCCATGGCTGCAGGTTTCTATGAAGGAGCGGCGGCGTGTGAGCTGAGCGCCGCCGCTAGCCCCGGGCGGCGACGCTGGGCCGCACGGAGGGGTGAAGGGGACGAGGACGAAGGCCCCGCCGTGCTGGTTCTGAGCCACTTCTCCCGGCCGCCCTTCCTCAGCTTCGGCAGCCTGCGGGTCGGCGCCTCTCGCACCCGCCTCCTGGCCATCGAGAACCCCAACGCGGAGGACGCCGAGGTGGTCGTCGACCGCTTCCCGGCTTCTGCCAGGGGCTTCAGCCTCGAGCATCGCCGCTTTTCCGTGCAGGTACCTGGGAGGCGAGGGCTGTTGGGGGCTGGAGCGGGCAGCTCCCCACCTGAGCCGCTCACTCCTCAGCGGCGGAGCGAGCCCCTGCGCCGGCGTCCTCGTGTTGCCGGCCAGCCGCGTAATGCTGCCCCGGGGAAGCCCCGCGCCGCCTGGCCGCGTCCTGCTGCCTGTATAGGTAGCCGGTCCCCCGCAAGCGGCACCCCCGCTGGCGGCTCGTGTCACAGGGAAGGGTTGGAGCTTTACCTGGCGGGATTGGACCTCCCCGGGGGCTGACACAGGGATGGGGTTCGCGGCACGATAACAACAAGGGCACAAACTCGCTGTTCCGTGTGTTCACCGGTAACACAGTGGTAAAAGCACGGGTAATATGGGAATAAACAGTAGCAAAGCAGGGTAATATGGGAATAAACCTTTACGATTCCTAAGGAAATACAGGGTGTAGTTATTGCTGGCTTTTAAAAGGATGTTGTAGGCAAGCGTGTATCTATAGTCATCTGGACTCCCTAGAGGCTTTGTGACAGCAGAAGCTCTGGCGGTCTCCTGCAGTAACGTGCTTATGAAAACACACTGAGCTCTTGCTGTGAAGTCTGACAGTTGCTGAACACCTCTACTGGATAAGCACGTAGTGAATTAGTTTGTTTTCACTAGATGCATCTGCCCATGGAGGAATTCCTAACTCAAATGCTAAAGCAACTGGTCACTTTCATACTTTTTTAAAAATTTTTTGTTTGTTTGTTTGAGATATAACCATTCATTGGCCTCTTACTGTTCATAATCAGCCAATCACCGAAATGTTTCAGTAGAGGTCACTGTGCATGAAAAAATCTTTCTGTAGATCCCAGGTAGCTCTACAACTTCCTCGATCGTTTGCAGTCTTGATTTCTGTTAAGAGAACTTGTGTGTCAAATCTCATCTTTGCAGGTTGAGTAAAAAATTTGACACTTGGATTTAGGTTCAGCTATAGTTCTAAAAATTAACCTCTGATTATTAGTCCAACTATAATACTTTTAAACTTTAAAGGGTTTATTTGGTTAACTATTATGAAGTATATTTATGTTCTTGCTTGCTTTCCATTATAGTTATGAGGCATATGCTTTTTTTAGTAGGACAACATTTTTTAATGAAGGCTCTTAAAATTTACGTGTCAGGGGGAAAATTGACATTTAGACATTTAACAACTGTTTATTATTTCATGTTATTGGAATATATGTTACTTCTTTATACTGTTGCTCATTCAATTATCTTTGATGTTACATACCTGTACCCAAATGCTAGACACTAAACCTTTCTTTTTCTCCAATAGTCAGGAGAAAGAATCTTTGTTTCTGTGACATGGACACCTCTAGAAGAGGGAAAAGTCAGAGAACTGGTTACTTTTGTCATTAATGGCATTGTAAAGCATCAAGCTGTGATCCTGGGTGTTGCTGAGCAGCCTCTGAAGAAAAAGGTGTGTGTTTATGATGTGTCTTAATTCTATTACTTTGGCAGTGAATTTTAGATGAGATTTTTTTTTAGTTGTATTTCTAGACTTCAAATGGATATGCTACTAATGTTCACGGTTACACATAAAAAGTCAGTCTGCTAACTTCTATTTGTGGCTCTTTTTCAGAAAAGACTTTGGGATACTATAAAAAAGAAAAACTCTTCAGAAACATCTGCATCCATAAAAGTTACAAAAAATACTTCAAAAGTTAAAAGTGTTAATAAAACCTTTGAAGTTTCCCAGAGGGTGGATAGACTTAGAAGCCCACTTCAACCATGTGAAAATCAGAACACAGTACAAAACAGCATATCCCCAGGAAATGACTCTCTTGTTGGCTTAGAAAATAAATTGCCTATATCTCCTATTGTACCAGTGCTAGAGGAATCTCGTAATACTGTTTGCACTCCACTTGCCATGAGAAGATCTACTACATTCTCAGATATTGCTGCTGCTGTAAATGGGGTGTTATTGCCTCAAATAGACAGCTGTAACATCAAGAAATGTGTTAATGAGCACAGTGAATTAATATCTGAACGTGCATATAGTTCTACTGGATTAGCACAACTACAAATTTCAGCCAATGAAGGAATTCTTAATCATATGCTCTCACCAGTTTGCACTCCAGAACACTCAGTATCTGTGCCTGTTTTAAGTACGAGGAGGATTTTAAGTCCAGATTCTTTCGTAAATGACAGTTATCAAGTGGATATAGAGATAATAGAGCAGCCTGTTCCAATTCTGTCACCTGATCAATTTGTGAAAGACAACTTGTCAAATAAGCAATCAAAGACTCCTGAACTTAATGCACCTTCAGTATCACCTGCAACAGAGACTTACATCGTAAAGAAATTTGCACCCTCGAAATTGAAAAAAAATGGAGGGACAAAGCCACATGTTTGTATAGAAGATAAATTAAATGAAGTCTTTGAGATGGGCAATGTAGAGTCACAAGCTCATTGTGACAAACCCAAAGAAAATAATTTCAGTTTTCCTTCTACAGAGGAACTTCAGAATCGCAACTCTCAAAGAGAGCAGCCAAAGAAACGTCCAATTCTTTCTGCCACTGTTGTAAAAAATAAGCGTGATACTGCTGAGGAAAAAAGAATGGAAACCATCCAGCCAAAATCTAAAAAATGCCTTAGTAAAGCAATAATGGAATGTGCAAATGTGCTGCCTGTACCTACAAAACCAGAAATATCAAAACACCTTCCAGTTATAGGTCCTATTTCAGCTAAAAGTAAACATCGCAATGACAAAGTAAATTCGGCTCCCACTGGATCAACTTCTCTGTGTCGTAAGAGAAAAAGTGAGGTAGTTGTAGAAAATACTAGAGTTACTGCTCCACAGTATGTGGAGGAAGTGGAGAGCAAAAGAAGCCTTACATCTAGTGTGGAGACTAAAATGCATACTACCACAAGACTATCAGCCTTCAAACCCACAAACCGAGATAAATCAGGGCAGAGGAAGAAAGCTGGTGAGCATCATTTCCTTTGTTTATTGTTTTGAGAAAGATGCTGTTGATTATGAAATTTGCATAGCAGACTGAGCTGTCTAGCAACTGTCAGGAGTTGGCAATTTTAAAGATATCCATGCTTTAAAAATTAGAAAACTTAAGAGTTTTAGTTTGTTTCAAATTTACTTTAGTCTTTTGCAAACTTTGTTAATGACAGTTAAAGGAAAAGCATCTTACAGTTCTCGAGCAGAGACCTTGTTAGGTAATTTGAATTTTCTAGAAACTTACTGTGCAAGATTTCTGTCATATGTACGCTTACCGTTGTGAACATTTGACTCTGTTGCTGTTGTCACTTGTTTTCAAATGTGTAGTTCCCAACTGTCACTTATTCTGGCTGCTTTTCACTATCTGTAATTAGCTTCTTGTCAGCTTTGTGTCGATCTTTCTGCCTTCATAGTTTGCCAGTACTTTGTTGCTTGATGATGAGAAGTTGACTTCTTGTATTTCAGCGTGGTTTGGGTTTTCTAAATGTTCCGCTCACAAATATGCTCTAAAATACAAAAAGAATACGAATCTGTAATTTGCAGAGTTTTCAGGCAGTCCCTGCAATTTAACTGTAACAGGGGAAATTCAGTCAAAATAACATGCTGCTCTCTTCAGTTCAAACAACCTGTTCTGCAATATGGATTTGGTTTGGGGCTTTCAGTAATGGACCTTGAGTTCAGACTTTTTAAGATAGCATACAGAAAAATACACAACCAGTGTTAATGTGCAGCGGGAAAAGCTGTCTTATTTAGCTTGTTATTTCTGTTCATTAGGGTAACAATACATGTGTCTCTTAACCCTAGCCATGAAACACAAAAAATATGGCATCTTTTAGTTATGTTCTTCTTGAGAAATATAACCTGTTGATTGTTTTAGTTGCACAGGTGTTATTTATAGGTTTCACAAAGAAAAATCATGTTTCACTACTAAAAGTTAAGTTTGAAATAATTAATCTATTTAAGACCAAACTTTATTAAAAATTATCGGAATTTATTTAAAATTTACTAGAAATGCATGAGAGATTAGAATGACTTCATGCCTCTAGATGTGAGCATTCTATGAAAAACAACTTCAGCTAAGCAGTACAGCACAGCTTGTAATTTATGATCTCTCTTGGTTTCTGAAGTACCATCTTGTCAGGGGTGTCAGGCAGCAATAGTCCATCTGTAACAGCATACTTCTTTAATCCTTCATTTGATGTCAACATAACAAAAAGATTTCACTAAAAGTGTGTACTTTTACATGTTGAAAGTTCAGAAAAACTAGAAAGATTTGTGTTTTATTTACATCCTTCTGGATCTGTGTGGTATTATTTAATGCCTTGGTGTCTAAACTAACACAAGTTGGGCAGCTCTGAAATAAGTGTCAGTGTCATGTGCAATGTCCCACTGTGGTAACAAGCTAGTCAACCCCTAAAAAGTCATACCTTTTACTGCAGGTGTTTATAGAATACACACTTTCACCTCTTTCAATGAATGTTTTTTTACTAATTAGCTTAGTGTTATTGCAAACAGTACATTTTCTTAGTGTATGGGAGAGCTGTGAAATACAGTAGCATTTATTTACTGTCAACTGTTTTCCATTTGAATGGCAGTCAAACTGGTTTGCCTAACTTCTTCCATCACCAGGAGGTGATTGGGATCTTTTTGCATGGGTGCGTGGAAAATTACTCTAGTTACATGCTAAGTGGTATGAATTTTAAGACGTTAACTTTCATTGACATACTTCTTATTTATGTGGTAATATTTATAGGTTCTTCGCTTCAGAAGGCATCTAAAGCCACCAAGCGAATTAGTAAACCCGTTCCTGGATTGGCCCAGTCTCACCTGACATTTCTGAAACCACTGAAAACAGGTAGACAGCTTTCTGGCATTTAGTAAGTAGGACACTGAACTGAATATCACAATTACTGTACTTCTAGTGATTGGTAAGATAACTGATTAGGGTTGAGGTGAAATAGAAGCTTGTTTCTACACTGAATTGATACCTAGTAGAAAAATACATGTAATCTTTCATGTTCTATTTTGACTGTTCATAAAAAAATTGGTTGCATCACACAGCCAGCTGAAACTTCCAGTTTTGCCTGGAAGTGTAAAAGTTACATTACATATGTGTGCATAGCTGACTGGTTCTCAGTGAAGTGCTTCTTAGTGTATTAATGTCAGCATTTCAAGAACTGCAGAGACTTACTTTTTTTTTAATTTATTTTAGTCATCCCTAGGCATCCTATGCCTTTTGCTGCTAAAAACATGTTTTATGATGAACACTGGAAGGAGAAGCAGCAACGAGGTTTCACCTGGTGGTTGAATTTTGTACTTACCCCTGATGACTTCAACGTGAAAGCAAACACCTCACAAGGTGAAGAGTACACGAATTTTCATTTTGTCTTTTCACATCCTTAAATGTTACATTTAGAGTGTTCCTTTTTATTATTATTGAATAGGATTCTTACTAATATTTTTGATCAGGAGTACTAGCTTAACACTGGTCTTAACTTGTCACTCTAGTTTGTATAATATTAAGCTCGGTTAGAGTAAATTTTTGGGTTTTGCCTTTGACTTAATACCAGTAATAATCATAAACCAAATACTTGGTGATTTGTTTCATTTGTATTTATGATAGAAAATAGAGACCATGCTAAACCAAAGCAGTTCTTAAACTGGAGACAGCACTGTCCATCCCAGCAGTTTAACAATCACCTAACCCTTTTTGGAGTCCTGTTTTTCCATACTTGCTTGTGCCAAGCACTGCATAGCACACACCTGAATGGGGAGGGTGCTCTGCAACCAGAAATACGCACTGGAACATGTGGCTGTGACACCCCTCCGTGGGTGTTGAGTAGGATTCCCTCCCTCTGATGAAAAACGTTATAGCTGTCACTTTACTAAAATGATGATAATCTATTTTTTCCTCTATCTTTAGCTTCAGTCTAAAACATTGAAGATGGTACTCTTGATCTTCAAAATTAATTCGTAGCACTGCTTGCTTACGAAATAAGTGTTGTTACAGTAAATATTTGACTAATATATAAGTGCTTAGTGCAACAGACAATAAGATTCCTGAAGGCTAAAATTATTAGTCAGAAGGAAAAGAAAAAATACTACCTTAGGGAGGAAAAAACCAAATGAGGTGCGTGAAGCTACCTGCATTTGAGCTGTAAATGCATATTTTTTGTGTCTGTTAAAACAGTAAATGCAGCTGCTCTTATTTTGGAAGAAGAGAACCATCATAAAACCAGCGTTCGTAAAGCACCAACGAAAGACGAAGCATCCCTGAAAGCTTACACAGCTCATCGTAAGCTGAATAAGTTGCGGCGAGCTGCGTGCCGCTTGTTTACCTCTGAGGCAATGGTTAAAGCAATCAAGAAGCTGGAAGTTGAGATTGAAACTAGACGTTTGCTAGTACGTAGGGACAGACACCTCTGGAAAGATGTAGGTAAGAATGCAAAATTTGTATCCTCTGGTTTCTTGTAAGTAGAGAAAGGATTATTCACACACTAAATTAGTTTAATCTAAAACTGGTTGATAGTAAGTTTTGCTATAAAATGAATTGTTTCCTGGGTGTAGTATTTACGAGGCGTTTTCTTGCAGGAGAGAGGCAGAAAGTTCTTAACTGGCTTTTATCTTACAACCCTTTGTGGCTGCGTATAGGCCTGGAGGTAAGTGCAGAATTTATGGTTTGTAATTAATATTTGAAGGACGTCTAGCAAATTTTTTTAGTAGGGGATGTTTCAGGTTTCTTTGTATCTTCTGTTTTACTAATTTGGGTCAGTTCAATTCAGTTATAGCATGTTTGCATCTCTTACAAATTATTGTAACAGATTTGTTTTCCAAAAGTGCTTAAGTTATTGCAGAGGAAAATATTTAATAAAAGGAATTGGAAGTTAACTCTCCACCAGTAACACAAGTGCAGTTTCCTATCGGGTTCACTTTATTAAACTAGAGAAAAATGCATCTGTCTTAAGGACATTCCTGATTACTTCCTCAGATGCTTATATGTGTTGTGAAATGAGACTGAATCTTCTGAAATTTCCTTTGATTTTATCTTCTGATGACTTATTTGAAAATCTGTTAGAGAATAATTGTCATTTACTACTTCAGAATTTAAGTAATGTGTGTTATTAAAAAAACCCTCATAGTATTTAAGGTAATTTTTAACTGTTCTGCTTTCTTTCCCCCCCTCCTTTCATATTAGACTGTTTATGGAGAACTGATTGCTTTGGAGAGTAATAGTGATGTTATGGGTTTAGCAGTATTTATCCTTAGTCGCTTGCTTTGGAACCCTGACATTGCAGCTGAATACAGACATCCCACTGTGCCTCATCTTTACCGAGAAGGTAACTACTACTTCTAAAAATACACTATTTTTAGCACTTAATTTTTGCACTATCAATTAATGGATCCTATTTTTTTATTTTTAGGTCATGAAGAAGCTTTGTCAAAATTCACTCTGAAAAAATTGCTGTTGTTAGTTTGCTTTCTGGATTGTGCTAAACGGTCCAGAATTATTGAACATGACCCTTGTCTCTTTTGTAAGGATGCAGAGTTCAAGGTAAGCGAACTGTGGTGATGTCTCCCTCCAAAATTGTCCTGAGACTCAATGTAGAAATTATTATTTTTTTTAATTATTTTTTTTTTTTAGGCTAGCAAAGATCTACTGCTTGCATTTTCTCGGGACTTCCTGAGTGGTGAAGGTGACCTTTCCCGCCATCTTGGATTCTTAGGACTACGTGTCAGTCATATTCAAACTCCACTTGATGAATTTGATTTTGCTGTAACAAATCTGGCAGTGGACTTACAATGTGGCATTCGTCTTGTGTGCGTTGACAAATAATTATTTTGAACATTTTTATTTTGTTTATATCATACTTAATAAGAGCTCAGCTAAAGCATTAAACTGTGAAATTTTCATTTTTAGGAGAACAATGGAACTTCTCACCAAAAACTGGAATCTTTCAAAACAATTGAGAGTTCCTGCAGTAAGTCGTCTACAGAAGATTCATAATGTTGATATTGTTCTTAATGTCCTTAGAGACCGAGGAATTCACCTGAAAGATGAAAGTGGTAAGGCCTAAAAATCAGTTTTATTCTAAGTTTATTCATTAGAGAACAAGTGCACACTTTAATTGCTTTTATTATTTGATAGGTGGTTCAGTTGACTCCAGGGATATTGTGGATAGACACAGAGAACGAACATTAGCACTTCTGTGGAAAATTGTCTTTGCCTTCCAGGTATTGTTCCCTTACTTATTTTGTTTGTTACTAGTTACAAATACACAATAATGAAAACACCAGTCTTTCAAGGTGTATTTGCTGTCTGTGAAAGCCTCTACTAATAAAAGTTTAGATTGTGAAAGGATCTGCTTTGTATGTTTGAGGTGTCATCCAAACTTTACCTAAATCTGCTAAATGTTCAACAACAGAGTTTAGATAAATTTTAATGGTGCTTTTTTATATACACTTGTCAAAGTTTTTGGGAAAAATTCCAACTGGAGTTTATGGTGTATGCCAGCAGAATTGATAGTTAAAAGTAAAATAATGTTGGTCTCAAAATGCTAGTGAGTTCTTACTAACTGAAACGGACATTTTGAGATTGCACGGATGGCAATTAATAATCTCTGAAGCTGTAGCTCTTCTACTTTTGTCCATCTGTCTGAAACAGTCAATTTGAATAAGAATGAAGATATCTTAGGTGTTGCTGGAATGGCATTTCAAAAGCATTGGAAAAATATTAGAGGAAGCAAAAATAGTTTTCTTAAGACTGTTTGAAGCGTTGAGTCAGTCTTGAAAATAACATCCATCTGAGAAATCCAGTTGGAAGGGCGTTGGACTTGATCATCTTTTGAAGTCCTTTCCATCTCCTAACATTCGGTGAATCTGGGAAGGAATGCAAAGTATGAAAGGTAAAATCAGGTGCATGTTGAGGTGGCATTTCACCACTTAGTAGTCAGGATAATAAGTACATTTAACTACATCTAAAGCAAGAATTTCAAAGTCTAAAGCCACAGAACTATCAGAGAGTCATAAGAACATAATAAAATTCAAATATAACAATTTTCTTTCTAAACTACTGTTGCAGTTTTGAATAGTTACCTTCCAGCAGTTAGTACTCATGCATGTCAAACAGTTGTATTGCTGTTGATTAAAGTTGTTTCAGCAAGCAATGACTTTATCCAAGCCCTGTGGATATGCTACTTCTGCTCCAAATCTTTTCATGCTATCACAATGCAAGCTCAAGTCCTCTCAGAACCCTTAAATGAGAATGAGTAGTACATGCAGCTCAGTAGAAATGCAGGCGAGAATCTGAAATTGTTTCCTCTGAAAGTATGGTGAAATAACATAATCTGTTTCAGGAGTTTCCCTGTTTACCCCAACAATTAACTAATGAAGTAATGGTTTTACACAGTACAGTGGGAGTGTGGGCTTAAGTTCTTTTATCTGAAGCAGTTGGTAGTGGACAGTGCCATCTATGCTGGCAAATGCAGATTATCCACTGCTGATTCACTGTGGCAGATAGTGCTAAGTAACAAGAGTAGTTTTTCTCTAAAATGCTATATTTAAAAACCTCTGTTATAATGGATGACATGTCAGACTGCTGGTGACATAAAATCTTTTTTTCTTCTTTATAGGTGGATGTTTTTCTTAATGTGGAACAGTTACAAGAAGAAATTGAGTTCTTAAAGAATGCTCACAAAAGAAAACCACAGTTAGGTGCTCTCAAGGCTTTTCCACATGATTGTGGAGTGCAAGAAGATAACAGTAGAAACTCCTTGCCTCAGCGTTACGGTGAAAATGTGAAGCTGCTGATGGCATGGGTTAACGCTGTTTGTGAATTTTACAGTATCAAGGTAAACAGCTTTGTGGACATTTCAGCAAATACATCCTTTGCTGTCATAAGAATTCTTACAGGGGGAAATTGTTCAGATTATCAAATACGTAGTAACAACCAATAGTATTTGGTTTTAAATATCCCGAGTATTGTTAAATCTGATTTGAAATAATCATCTTTCTGTAGGTTTAGTTGTAGTTCTCTTTTTAAACAGTTTGAGGAGGATCTCCCCTTTCAGTTAGTCTTTTAAAAATCCAACATTTCTACTGGAATATGGGTTTTTTAGAATCGTTATCAAAGTATTTGTGCATAAAATTTTCACCGTTTATTAGAACTGTGAGAATTAAACTAATTCTTGGGGCAAGGGGGAGATCCTTCTCCTCAGAGGTGTTTGTTTAGAAGGGACATACTGTTTGTTCCTTCCAAAAAGAGAAGATCTGCCTGGGGACTCGAGTCAGAGTACAGTCACACCTACTAATTTTTCTGAAAGGCAAGATAGAGCACTTCAGACTGATGGAAATTCAAATCTTACTTCTGCACTGAATGCCTAGTGTAAAGGTGCCTACAGAAGTTTATGGGGTGTTTTTCCATAGAAAGATTCCTTTACTTCTGGTTTCTTAAACACTTCTCTTGGAGATTCAGTGTATAATGACTCACACATCTTTGTTTCTGGTCTCAGGGCAGTATGTGGCTGTACAGTGAATGTTCAAAGGAAGCACTAGTTGTTGGGGTTTTTTTCTTAAAAAAATAATTTGCACTTGGTCACTTTCAGAGGTACAAGATGAAAAATTCTATATACAGTTCACTCCAATTAATTGGTAACAAAAATTCAAGTTGTCTCTTACTGTATTTTATTTGACAGGTGGAAAATTTCACAGTGTGTTTCTCAGATGGTAGAGTATTATGTCATTTGATTCATCATTATCATCCATGTTATATTCCTTTGGAAGCTGTGTGCCAACGTACAACTCAAACAGTGGAATGCTCAAGAACTCATACAGTGGGACTAAACTCTTCCTCCTCATCCTCTTCCGAGTCTGATACTTCTCTAAATGTTATGGAAGGAATGTTTGACCAAAGTGAGTTATTTGATGCACAGAAATTCATGTTAACTCTTATTTCTTTTATGGACAATTTGATCTGACAAACATTTTCTCTGTGCAAAGCTGTGACTGCCTCAGCCCTGTACAAGGAACTCTTGGAAAATGAAAGGAAAAACTTCCAGCTCATCAATGCTGCAGTTTCTGATCTAGGTGGAATACCTGCAATGATTCATCACTCAGACATGTCAAATACAATTCCTGATGAGAAGGTGCGATGCCCTAGAGTAAATGTAACATGTTCTACTCTGCTGTGAATGTGTCCCTGTAGCCCTTAACTCACTCACTGTGTTTTGTGTTTATATAGGTTGTCATTACCTATGTATCATTCCTGTGTTCACGGCTTCTAGATCTTCGTCAAGAAACTCGAGCTGCTCGATTAATTCAGTCTGCTTGGAGGAATTACAGACTAAAAAGGGAATTGAAACTTTCTCAGGTACTCTATGCCTGTGCAATATTCATAGCTTCTACATAAGGAGTATAAATTCATGATTTGGAGTGTACAGGTGTGTTGACATTTAAATTCACGAGAACCACTTTCAGCATGAAAGTCTTCAATTGCCTTGGTGTAATCTACTAAATTTTAGCACTTCTGTTTAAGACTATTCTGAAGTAATGACAGTTGTTTAAAGCCTACTGTTCTTTATTTTGTGTTCTGGTTAGAGCATGTCACCCCTTAAGCCCTTTCCCTTGTATTTCAAATATAAAATACTGTGCTAGTTCCTTAAAACAAAAAGGACTAGTTGATTTTTAATTCCTAACAATGTCTACAAGATTAAAAGAGTAATTAAACTAGTGCATGGATTTAATACTTCTGTTCAGGAGCTAAAACTTCACCAGTCTTTTGAGTTGAGTTGTATGAATTGTTATACAGTTATACCAGATCTCATCATGGTTTTAAAACTATGATACCATTAAGGTTGATAAATGCCACCGTTGTGTCTAGTTGAGATGCATATTAATTGATGTTGGAACAGTGTAGTGCAGAAGGGTTGTATTTCTGCATATTTTTTCATCAACAAGGCTATTTTTTATGCAATAGGTTTAGATAGCTGTTCTAGTATATCAAAAATTTTTATTTAAAATTCCAATCCTAAATGTTCAGTGGAAATTCATTCTTTGTAGGAAAGAGATAGAGCTGCTCGGATAATTCAGAAATTTGCGGTAAACTTCTTGGCTCATCAGCGCATCTTGAAGGAGAAGAATGCAGCGGTTGTCATCCAGAAGCACTGGAGGAGATACTTAGCCAGGAAGAATTTTTTAAATCTTAAAAAGAGAAAACTGTCAGAAGCCAGAAGTAAATCTGCCACAGTCATTCAGGTAATATGATCTAAAGTGAGATTTCAGGGCAAGGAAACCCTCTGAAACCTGTAAGAAAAGGCTTGTTCGGGGTCTTTTGTCCTACTTGCAGTAACTGATGTCTTCATGAAAATGTTATGCTTCCCACCTACATCCCCTTTTGAGATGTTTCGGTACCTTTCTCTCTTCAGAGAGAATTTGTAATGCACTACTAAATTCTCAATTAGTAAATATTTTGGTATACTATAAACATTAAAACACTAAGCCTTAAACCAGTCAGGGGACTGATCAGGTTATGTTGGCTTGTCTTTTTGCAGTTGCCGAACATTACTAAAGAAGCTTTAAAAAAAAAAAAAGTAAAAAACCCCCAACTTCCTAGTGTTACAACATGTGTTGTGAGCATGTTCAGAATGGCAGACATTTGTTACCAGTTGTTGGACAGCTAATTTGATTTTTCTGGAGATAACTTTCCCCACTATTGCCCAAAACTAAAACTAAACATTGCATTCTTAAGACATTTTTGGAACAGACACTAAGCAATCACTGATTTATGCCATAGTTGAAAAGAGAATCTTGTTGTCAGGGTACATTTACATTTTCCCCAGAATTTAAAATGCTTTAGAAAAGGCAATGATTCAAGCATTTGGCTTTTGTTAGTGTGGTGGTTTTATTTTGTTGGGTTTTTTTGGTAGGGTGGCACTTTGTTTTTTTGGGTTTTTTTTTGTTTGGTTGGTTGGTTTTGGTGTAGATATCTGTGTTTAAACCTCCTAGGGATTAATTAGGAATAAAGAAATTTTAAAAAGTATGAGGTCAATAGTTCTCAAATTTAGGCTTAACTCAAGATGCCATGATGAAAATACTACCATGATATTCTCCTTTTTCCTGTAGGCTTACTGGAGGAGATACTCTGCTAGGAAAAGATATTTGCAGCTAAGACACTATGTTATCTTTGTACAAGCAAGGATAAGGATGGTGAAATCTGTTGCTGCATATAAGCGAATTGTTTGGGCTGCTGTTACAATTCAGTCTCATCTGCGTGCCTCTAAGTTGGCAAAAGAAGACCGGCAGAGATATCAAATCTTAAAGTCTTCAGCACTTACTATTCAATCTGCATTCAGAAGATGGAGAAAATACAAAATTCAACAGAAAATCAAAGCGACTTTAGTGCTTCAGACTTATTTTCGGAAATGGCAGTCAGCAAAACTGGCTAAAAGAGAGAGGGCTGCCCTTGTTATACAGTCTTGGTATAGGATGCACAGAGATCTGAAGCAGTATCTACATATTAAGCAAAGTGTTATCCAGATTCAGGCTTGGTACAGGTGTCAGCTGGCTAGACGTATTTACCAGGAACTCAGGGCAAAAATAGTGACAATTCAGCAGTTTTACAGAGCTTTTAAAATAGGAAAATCTGAACGAAAGTCCTATTTGCAGAAGCGTGCAGCGGTGATAGTTCTCCAGGCTGCTTTTAGAGGCATGAAGGCACGTAAACTGTACAGACAAACAAAAGCAGTTTGTGTTGTTCAGTCACTGTGGAGAATGAAAAAGGAGCGACTAAGATTTCTCCAATTAAAAAAGTCTGTTACTACACTGCAGTCACATGTGAGAAGATACCAACAAGAGAAAAGATACAGAGAGATTAAAAATGCTGCTTCTGTAATTCAGACTCGATATAGGGCACGTGTCACTGCTAAAAAAGCAGCCGCTTCATTCCAGAGGATGCGCCTGGCTGCTGTTGTCCTACAGTCTGCCTACCGGGGAATGGAAGCCAGGAAAGAGGCTCTCAAACTGAGAGCTGTGATCAAAATTCAGTCGAGCTACCGTGCTTATGTTGTCCGGAAGAGATTTAAAACCTTGAAAGATGCAACAGTGAAGATTCAAGCTCTTGTAAAGATGAGGCAAGCACGTAAGCGTTACTGTGCATTAAGGGAGGCAACGCTCTGTGTCCAGCGAAGGTATCGGTCTCACAGATTTGCTCTTCAACTGAAAGAAGATTATAGGAAATTAAAGGAGGCTTGCATAAGAATTCAAGCTGTAGTTCGAGGTTATCTTGTCAGGAAACAAATACGAAGGTGGAAAGAGGCTGCAGTATTTCTCCAGGCACGCTACAGAATGAAAAGGGACAGGCGACGTTATTTAAACATCTGTTGTGCTGCTGTTGTCATTCAGAGTCATTATCGTGCGTACAAAAAGCAGCTGTGTCAGAGGCAGGAGTTCTTACAAGTTAAAAAAGCAGCTGTGTTCCTACAGGCAGCCTACAGGGGTTGTAAAGCACGAAAAAAGCTTAAACTTGAATACAGAGCTGCTGTTAAAATTCAGACCGCTTTTCGAGCTCATGCTGCGAGAATGAAATACAAGGCAATGGTTTGGGCCTCCGTTGTGATTCAGAGGTGGTACAGAGCTTGTAAGACTGGCAACCGGCAGAGACTGGACTTCTTGATGACGAGAGCAGCGGTGCTTTCTTTGCAAGCAGCTTTTCGCGGCTGGAAGGTTCGGAAGCAGATCCGAAGACAATGCATTGCTGCCACGAAGATACAGTCTGCTTTCAGAAAATTCATGGCTGTGAAAAAATTTAGACTCGTGAACCGTGCTGTGCTGACCATCCAAAAGCGTTACAGAGCCAGTGTCATAGGCCAGAAGCAACGGCAAGAATACGTTCATCTGCGTAGCTCTGTAGTGCTTCTTCAGGCAATATGGAGGGGGAAAACTGTGAGAAAAACCATTCAAAAGAAACATCATCATGCAACAATTATTCAGTCCTATTACAGGATGCATGTAAATCAACTGAAGTATAAGAAACTAAGAGAAGCCACTTTAGTGATTCAGAAACACTTCAGAGCTTACCGTATGAAAAAATCCCAACGTGCTGTTTATCTGGAAACAAAGGGAGCTGTGTTAGTCTTGCAGTCTGCTTACCGTGGAATGACAGTGAGGAAACAACTGAGCAAACTGAACAAAGCTGCTACAACTATACAAGCTGCCTTCAAGTGTTACCTGGTCAAAAAGGACTATGAAAGACTTAGATCCGCAGCTATAGTAGTTCAGAGGCATTACCGTGCAGTTATTCATGCTAAATGTCAAAAGCAGAAGTATTTGTCTCTAAAAAAAGCCACACTCAAAGTGCAGGCAATTTATAGAGGTGTAAGAGTTAGACGACGAATTCGTGGCATGCATCAGGCAGCTGTTTGTATCCAAGCCACATTTAAGATGTATCGCATGAACATAAAGTATCAGGCAATGAGAATGGCAGTGATTATAATTCAGAGACAATACAGAGCATTTTGTTTAGGCAAAATACAACGTAAAAAGTACCTGGAGATAAAGAAGTCAATCATCATCCTCCAGGCTGCCTGTAGAGGCATGAAGGTCCGACGAGACTTAAGAGTCATGCATCAATCGGCAGCAATAATACAGTCTTACTATCGAATGCACAAACAACAGAGGGCTTTCAGAAAGCTGTTGCTGGCAACTAGGCAGATTCAACAGTGGTTCCGTGCTTGTAAGGAGCGTGACACACAAGTTCACAACTATATGGTTGTGAAAAATGCTACGCTTCGTATCCAGGCTGCGTTCCGTGGTATGAAAACAAGAAGACTTCTGAGGACTATGAGAGAATCAGCTGAGCTTATTCAAAGAAGATTTAGAACTTTTCTCAAAAGAAAACATTTTCTGGCCATTAAAACAGCTGCTATTGTAATTCAGAGGAGATACAGAGCAATAAAGCTAGCAGAAATTCAACGACAAAAATATCTCTCTGTCCGTAGTGCCGCTGTTATCATACAGTCTTCTTATAGAGGCTATGTCATAAGGAAAGAAATGCAGCAGATGCATCAAGCTGCTACAGTTATTCAAGCAACATTCAGAATGCATAAAACTTACATTTCTTATCAAGCTCTCAGGCTTGCTTCAGTAATCATACAGCGACACTATCATGCTTACAGGGAAGGGAAGCGTGTGAGAGAAATGTATGTAAAACTGTACAATTCTGTTTTAGTTCTGCAAGCTGCCTATAGAGGAATGAAAACAAGATGCTTCTTGAAGAAAAGACAGGAGGCAGCACTTACAATACAAAGAAACTACCGAATGTACAGGGAGTACCGCCGTTACAGAAAAGTTCAGTGGGCAGCCCAGGTAATCCAGGAGAGATACAGAGCCCATAATCTAAGGAAAATTGCAGTACAGCGTTACTCTTCATTAAAGAAAGCAGCCACTTGTATTCAGAAGGCTTTTCGGGACATGAGAGCAAGAAAACACCACCAAGAAATGCACCGTGCTGCTATTGTCGTTCAGAAAAATTTTAAAGCTTTCAGAGAACGCCAAAGATACCTTTCTCTCAAGGCAGCTACTGTTGTCTTTCAGAGGAGATACAGAGCTTTGATTCTGTCAAGACAGTATGCTTTGGAGTATTGTTCTCTTCGCAGAGCCGCTGTGCATATACAGGCTGTGTACAGAGGGATCAGAGCGCGGAAGAGTATTGAGCGTATGCATTTAGCTGCTCGTACAATCCAGTCAGTCTACAAAATGCACAGGAACAGAAGGTCCTATCAAAAGAAAAGAGCTGCTGCTATCGTTATACAGAACTACTATCGGTCCTATATTAATGGGAAGAATCAACGAAAGGAATACCTGAGGATGAAGAGTTCGGCTCTTGTTATTCAAGCATCGTATAGAGGCATGAAGGAACGCCAGAAACTGAAACTCATGCATGCTTCAGCGGTCATAATACAGTCTAGTTACCGCGTGTACACACAACGCAGACGTTACAAACAGTTGTGCTGGGCTGTCAGAGTTGTACAGCAAAGGTTCAGAGCCAAAATGGCCAAAAAGGCTGACATGGAAAACTATGCAAAAATTAAAAAGGCTGCAATTTGCCTTCAGTCCTCCTTCCGTGCTAAAAGAGCTAGGCAGTGGTACAAGCGCAGTGTGGCGGCACGGCGCATACAGTCGTTCTTACGAATGTGCATAGAGAGGAGGCGTTTTCTGGAAAAGAAAGCAGCAGCAGTAACGATCCAGTCTATGTTCCGGTGCCAGAGAGCAAGGGCTCGCTATAAATTGATTCAGAGATCAGCAGTCGCTATTCAGAGGTGGTACAGAGCGTGTCACACGGCTCGTTTGCAGAGAGCAGAGTACTGTGCTCAAAGACAAGCAGTAGTAGTTATTCAGTCTGCCTTCCGTGGGATGAAGGCAAGAAAAGTAGCAAGACAAATACGAGCTGCAAGGAAGATTCAGTCTTTTCTCCAGATGGCTGTGCAGCGTAGAAGATTTGTTCAGCTTCGCACAGCCGCTAGTACGTTACGAGCCTATTACTTAATGCATAAAGCTAAATCACAGTATACCCGCTACAGAACAGCAGCAGTCGTCTTACAGCGATGCTACCGATCCCACTTGACTGCGAAGAGCCAAAGATCAGCTTTCTTACAAACCCGGAGGAACATTATCATTGTACAGGCTAGGGTGAGAGGATTCATTGAAAAGAAGAGGTTTCACAAAGTTAAAGAGAGCACAATAAAAATTCAGGTACTTTTGAATGTATAGTAATGGTTTTGCAGGGAGAGGGGGTGTGGGTATGGTGGTTTTTTTCTTCTGTAGGTTTTTGAAGATTACTTGGTCTTTCAAACAGCAGTTCTTATGTTGAAGTAGAATCAGTTTCTGAAGCATACTCTATGGCAGGTGCATAATTTTGGCTAGCACACTGCACAGAAATGAGTCTCACTTCAGCTTTGTTTTGTCTTTCCTTAATTTTTCTTGTTTCTCTCCTAGAATTTTACTACCTCAATTGAGTTCTGATAGGTGTGTGTGTGTTTTTCTTTTAGGAATATTTTTGTACTACCTGGCTTCCACCCATGTCAATACTTCTATGTACATATTTTCTCCATGTAGCAAGCTACATGTCCATCCAGTATGTTTTCAGAGAGGCTTAGAAGACTAGTTACTCTGAGTTGCTTTTTCAATGTTATATTTCTTAATTTTTCAGTATGAGGGAGACAAGTATATTTTCTTCTATGTGGAAAGTATATATTTTTTTTTCCCTCTGGCAAAATCTTTAACTGACTTCCTGTGGTGGCCTTAGTTGTTTAACAAAAACGGATTTGTTTTCACTAAAAAATTAGGGAAGAAAGGAAACTAAATAAACTTTCATGATGTTTTCTTAGGTTGCTATTACTGTCTTGGAGAGCCCAAGCTGTACATAACAGATAAGAAAACAGGTGTGCCTTCCTCACCTCCATGTTTTGGGGGGGGAAGGGGCAGCTGCTTAGTTATATTCTGAAAGTTTAACTTACGCATCATGAACAATATAAGTATATTGCTTTGCTTAAAATATAGAAGAAAAGTATTAATTAGGAAATCAGAAATATATTTTTTATATTGTTGTTTTACTATCAAGCCAATAAGTGACTACAACTGTACTTAAAAACATGGAAACATCTTCTCAGTCAATGCCATGCAAGTGGTGAAACATTCCATGATCATGTCTCTTTCTTTCAAGGCACTTTTCCGAGGATTTATTCAGAGACAGAAATACCTTCAGTTCAAGTTTTCGGCTGTGTTAATACAGCAGCGCTACAGAGCTCATCAGATGCGAAATATTGAGCAGCAAAGATACCATCAAATGAAAAGATCTGCTATTAGAATTCAGGTAATTATCCTGGAAGAAAAAAAATTACCCTGAAAAATCCTGTAGCCGGAAGATGTTTTCTGTTTAGTTGGAATTTTTTTCATGTATATGTTTCTTTGTGACAGTTGTTTTTACAGACACTGAAGAGAGTGACATTTGTTTCCCTGAATGCATTTCACTTTAGAAAACATAGATGTGAAGAACTGTTTGTAATATGTAGAGATATTGTTCCAATAAGCAATAAGAAAATCAAGTTTTGAAGTTTTTTTTTTCCTTTTTTATATCATTAATAGGCATCATATAGAGGTTATAAAGCCAGGCAGTGGGTTCACAGAATGAGAGCAGCACAAGTAATTCAAGCCTGGTTTCGAGGCCACCGAGCGCGAAAGGACTATGCCTCTATGGTAAAAGCTGTACGTGTTATTCAGAGTCACTTCAGGACAAAACAGCAACGGACCTGGTAATACACAATTTCTTACAAACTTCTCTGCTTTTCAAAGCTTTTATTATGCAATTACTTGGCACTGTTATACTCTCTGAAAAATGCCTGTAGATTTACAGGCTCAGACGCTGCAGTATGTAGTGTGCAATAACATAATTCTTTTGATGCTGGTGAAATTATTCTTTTGCACAGGATTTTTCCTAAATTCAAGTGTTTTTCTGGATTGGAAGGTACTTCTCAAACTTAAATCTAGAAAGAGTAGGCCTTGATTTTCTTTTTTCCCCATTCATTTTTGCAGGAAGGATGTTCTTGATGTTGTTAAAATTCTGGCATGAAACTAACAGGGTGAAAAGCTATTCCATTATAATGGATAATGGAATAGTTAAGCTAGTTTGTGTTTGTTTTGCTGTGAGATAACTTTACAATAAATGTTGTGCTCGATCAGTCTGATAGCTTATCTCATCTGCAGTTGTGTCCTCTGCAGGTACCAGCAAGAGATGCTATTTAGGGAGAACCACTGATCACTTTCTAACATCCTCCCTTAGCATCTATACCTGTTAGGTTATGGACGGTGGAAATTATATTCTTGCCTATTCCCTGTGTTATCCTTTTATGGACCTATTGCATGTCAGTTTGTTTGATGTCTCCCTACCCAGACTACTTTAGTAGCAAGTTCTGGAAGGACCTACTGTGTGAAAGCAGAACAGATCTTCTATTTGAAACTGGTCTTTCTGCCCACATTGCTGGCTTTCCACTTGTTCTAAGATCTGACTGATAACATCTCTGCTTTCACAGTATCTACTTTACTAATTTTGCAAACCTTCACTATGTCCTTACTTCAAAACTGCAAGTATTCTTAACTTCTGGAAAAAACCACTAAGATACATTTTCACACTAGGTTTTTGAAAATGAGGTTCTGTGTGCTTACCATTCAAAGAAGATGGAGAGCAACCCTTACTGCACGAACGATTCGACATTGGTTTCTGGTGACTAAGAATGCTGCAGTTAAGATTCAGTTGGCTTATAGACAGCACAGGGCTAGGAGACTTTTAAAAGAGGTATGTTTTTACTTGCACTCTGCTATGTCATGGTTATTGTAAAAGCTTTCAATTGATTTTTTTTTTCATCAATATGCAGAAGTAGAGAAAAGAAAAAAGGTGGGGCCAGAACAAAGATTGTTCAAATCAAAACTGTTGATTCTCCACAATACTGTTTCCTTTTTTCTTTGAGCAATGAGGTTGGTTCCTGTTTTTGAACCGTTCCAAGTGTTGAATTAACCCTGTCTGTACCGATAACGGGTTAAAATGCAAAAGTTTCTGCTGGCTTTACTGTGTACAAAGGATTAAGTTAAATTGCCCATATTTTGACCCCATTTAGGTAAGCAAAAAGATAAAAGACTTTGCAAATTGTGAGATTGCATTTTTATATGAATGCAGTACATGAATTTGCTTGTTTTCTATTATATTCTTGTTCTTATTCTTATGGAAAATAAGAATCTAGAACTAAAATATAAAACATCTGTTGACCGTGACAGGAATGAACAAAAGTTTAATCATCAATACATTCTTTTAATCTTTTTCAGAAGCATCAAGCTGCATGTCTAATACAAAAAGCATACAGAGGTTTCAATGTAAGAAGGAAACTTGTTCAACAAAAAGCTGCTGCTGTAGTTATCCAAAAACATCTGAGGGCTTGGCGGGAAGGCAGGATTAAGCGTCTGAAATACAATGAAACTAGAAGAGCTGTCATTAAACTGCAGGCATTTATCCGGGGTTATTTAGTCAGAAAAAAGGTTAGTATACTTCAAATTCAAATTACACTTTTGATGTAAGTTATCTCTAGAGCTGTTTTACTATTAATTCTGGCTGGCAAGAAAAGGAAAGCATGGTCTCTTGTTGAACTAAATTCTTGTTGACTGTTTTGAGAATGAGTGGTCAAAGTAGATCAAAATAGTTTGACCTTTTTCTCAAGCATTTAGTGCTAAAATCGGTTTTCATTGTTGGATATTTTTTCTTAGCTTCTGAAATCCTTATGACTTGCCTGTAACTGAAACTTCTGCACACAGAGCTTACAATGGAAATGTTCTCTGCCATATGTCAATGTTGTTGTTTACAATCACTTCTGTTATTTAGATTAGAGAGCTGGTACTGAAGAAAGGGAGCTTGCTTTAGTTCTAAGATAATGGTGTTCTGAGGCAAGTCTTCAGCATCTGCCTGTATACTGAGGTCTTTGCATAGATGATCACTTACCTCTGAAAATTAATGATCCTTGTTTTGATTTCCTTCTGCAGATTTCAGAACAGAAACAAAAGAAGAGACTGCTTTATTTTACAGCTGCTGCGTATCATCATATCTCTGCAATTAAAATTCAGAGGGCATATAGGAATCACCTGATGTTAAAACTTGCACAAAACCAGATCTCGTCTGTTCTTATAATACAGGTTAGTCTAATTAAGGATGAATGATTTTGTGTAGCATAGTCTAGTTTCTTTTCTTTCAGCTAAGATTTAGCACTTAAACTTTGTATGTGAAAATACTCATATGTGAAAATAAAGCTAAATTATGGAGACTGTGATTTATTAAATAACGCTACTTATACCGTACTAAGCATAACAGAGTGGATTTCAGCAGCCTCTGCATGCTTAAGCACTTCAAAGCTGAGAGGGAGGTGCTGAGCTCTTCTCCCTAGGATCCACTGATGGGACTTTTGGGAATGATTCAAAGCTGCATCGGGGAGATTTAGACTGGATGTTAGGAAGTGGAATTTTTGCCAGGAGGGTGGTCACACACTGGAATGGACTTCCTGGAGAGGTGGTTGGTGCCCCAAACCTGTCAGTTTGAGGCATTTGGACAATGATCATAACATGCTTTATCTATTGGTCAGCCTGTGATTGGTCAGGCAGTTGGACTACATGACCACTGTCTCTTCCAACTGAAAATACTCCATTCCATACAGAATGCTTCCTTAACTGTTTCTAGTAAAGATTTTGTTTTAGTCTTGCATTGCAGCTCCCCCATGGCCAGACAGAGCTGTGTCATGGTGTTTATAGGAGTGCTAGTGATGTTTATAGGGTCTGGATCTGCCAAAGCTCAGGTTAAAATACTTCTTCAACTTTTACCAATGCTTGTTTAGGATGGGAAAATTCTTAAATAAATGGAACAGTACTTTAATTTTAAACAGAGATGGTTCAGAGCAAAAATGCAGCGGAAGAGATTTCTACGAGATTATCAAAGAATTGTTCAGTTGCAACGTGCGATTCGAGGCTGGCTGAGACACAGAAATGATGCAGCAGTCGTTATCCAGAGAAATGTACGAAGATTCCTTGTCTGCAGATGGCGCAGAAAATTTGCAGTTGGAATAATTAAATTTCAGGTAAATATCTCCCGTGAGAAAGCTACAACTTCTATGTATTTGTTTTCTCTCTGAGATGTTTACTTTGGTTGGTGACTGTATCATTCAAATTGCAGGCCAAGTCACCTTTAGTTTAGACATCAAAGCTAAATGCAAACAAATCACAAAATCATATTTAGCAGTTACTGGTTGAGGTGATTTATGTGGGAGTATGCATGAAGTATTGTGTGCATGTTTTTTTTGGAGTTTTTGTATCTTAAAAATACTGGATTTTCAATACTGAACGGTATTACATAAAAATTAGTAGCTAACATACATTGTCAGACAAGTGTAAGATTGATTTGTGTAATAATAGAATTTCTGTTCTATTGTCGATCAAAACTTTTCTTCTCTGAAATGCCTTTTCTGCAGGCATTATGGAGAGGATATTCTTGGAGGAAGAGTAATGACACAGCAAAAACAAAAGCTTTAAGATGTAGTATTGAAAAGGCCAATGAAAATAGCAGAGAAGAAAACAAATTGTGCAACAGAACTGCAATTGCTATTGAATACCTTCTGAAATACAAACATCTCTCTTACATTCTTGCAGCACTGAAGCATCTTGGTCAGTATTTTGTTTTATTATAATGATAGATTTCTAGGATAATAAGAAACTGGAAGTTTTCAGCTGAGAAGAGTTCATAATGTTATTTATACTTTTTGTGTGATTGTGAAATGTGCACGTTAGTGTAATGAGGAGGTTTTCCCAGTCTAAAATTATTCATGTAAGAACATTATTAAAATAGGTATATAGAGAAAGGAAATCCTATGATTGCTCTGATTTCTTGGCAGTCCTAGTAATACTATACCTAACATAATTATGATTATAATTAAAAAAATATACATTCAGTTATATATGTAATCAGTATATGTTCTTTGTGGATTGTTTGCTTAAATTTTAGTCTAGAATATTAAAACTATTGCTTTAGAATTGCTTGTTTAATTCAGTAAGTGTAGTATTTTGCACTTCTACTTCAAAATAAGAGAAAACTGGAGCTTCAGAGTTTTGTTTTTTTTTCCTTTGGTTACTATAGAGGTGGCTACCAGGCTGTCCCCACTCTGTTGTGAAAATATGGCCCAGAGCAGAGCAGTCTTCACTATTTTTGTTCTGATCCGAAGTTGCAACCGGAGTGTCCCGTGCATGGATGTGATCAGATACTCAATCCAGGTTCTACTTAATGTTTCAAAGGTAACTGCAGTGGTTTTCTTTTTGCTGGTTTATAAGCTGTAGATTACTTTATTGTAGTTTTTATTTATCCACAGAATTTCTGAGTAAATTTGAAACAACAAAATTAAGAGTTTTGAATCAAACTGTTTCTGACTTGTAACTGTTGTTTTGAAACTGTTTATCTACGTTGTAATAGTTATGGCTTAACTTTCCTTTATGGAAAAGAAAATTGTTTCATGGTCTTAAAGCAATCATTTTACTTTTAAATTATGATGATGTGAGGCATCCCAAGCTTTGCATAAAATTGTGTAGAAATATAAAACTCTAGTAGTTAGGATGAGCTATGAAGTTTCTTTAAGTTAAAAATGTGTATGTTCCAGAAGACTGGCTACTTTTCAAAATTCATGTCATAAATAGACTATATATATGCTCTTTCTTATAGAACTGATTATTTTCATAAATCCTTAAAGCTGCTTCAGTACTGTAGTATTGCTATAGTTTTATAACTATTTGTTAAACATGATTTCTGATCCTAGATCCATCCTATGGGATTTACACTCAAATTCTTTTATTTCAGGAAAAAACCCTAAATATTTAGGTTAAACTTTCAATTCCTCTAAACTTATTCCATTTTATTATTTTTTTTTTTTCATTTTAAAGGTAAAAATCAGATTCTGTGGGTCCCTAAAGAAGGGGAGGGGAGTACAAGGGGTAGCTTTCTGCAACCTATTACAAGGGTGTAACATACAGAAGTGATTTTTATCACTTGGGTGCCAGATCAGGTCCCAGCTTAACCTGGGGGAGAATATGTATTTTGCTTTTTCCTCTCATCTGAAAGGTATTTTAAAGATCTGTTTGTATCTCTTTTTCTTATGTAACAGTATGAAAGAACTACTCAGGCAGTTTATGATGTAGAGAATTCTATAGATACGTTACTGGACCTACTGCAAATGTACAGAGGGAAAGCTGGGGACAAAATCTCGGAGAAGGGAGGAAGCATTTTCACAAAGACCTGTTGTTTGCTGGCCATCCTGTCAAAGGATTCGAGAAGAGCTTTGGTAAGACTTTTATGTTTTGAGTCAAATAATTTAATGTAATACGTTTTGCCTGCTTTGGTGGTGTGTGTTGGGGTTTTTTTTACTTTATTTTTTTTTAATCTTCCTTTCTACCATATCTATAATAGCTGTGCTATTAATTATGACTAGATGCTGATTTAAAAAAAAAATCCAGGCTGGTGAAAGCACTCATTATTTTGTGCTTTGCATGCTGTAGTCATAACACCCAGAGTTATTCAATAAGATCACGAGGTTTGGATCCTGCCATACTTGCAAGATTGTGATACTGAAATTCCTACTTTCCAAAAGGCTTTGGTGATTTCTGTTACTGTTTATTAATGTTTAGCATTAGATGCAGTTTAGTTTATTAATGTTTATTAATGTTTAGCATTAGATTCAGTTTAGTTTCCACTTAAGTTTTTTTTCCATTTCTGAAAGTTTACTGATTGCTTTTTAGAGAAAGTTAAGATCTTTATTGTCAGTAACAACTGGCAATACAATTGTCCATGACTTTGTGTTGACATATTTTATTATAACAGTGACAGCCTGATTCTGAAAGAGTTTTCTAGATATGGATAGAAATAGATAGAATCCTTAATGAAGTTATTGGGCTAGTCTGCATTCTGTGCTATAGATTCACTACCTGTTTATCCATCAATATCAGCACCGAAGTCACCCAGTCCGCTCCAACCTTTGTACTGAATGAGTACAAACACTAATTTGTGTCTGTACTGATCATTGAAGGTATATGCCAATGACATACATCAAACTTGGTTTTAATACTGCATTATTAAAATCTGATATGTAAGAGCTTGAATTTTCCTCCATCTGCAAGTTGCATACCAGTTGGTTAGTAATTTGAAAGCATTAGGCATCTGACTTGCTGTAGGTGTGCTGGCTTTAAAATGGTTTTGCTGTCCTTGTGGATAGAAGTTTAGGTTAAATTATAAACATCCAGTTTTCATTGAATGAAGTAGATTTCTTGATTAGCTAATTCACTTTTGCTCTTGTTGTATTAGCTGTGTGCTATTTTCATTTCTTTCTCAGGAAATCCGAAGCATACCAAGAGCTGTTACTTGCATTCAAAGCCTGTATAAACTCACAGCTCGTAAACAGAAAATGGATGCAGAAAGAACACTTGTGAAGCAGAAAACAAACACTCTCTTAAGTGGAACACACTCTGTTCCAGTAACTCCTCTAAGAATAAAAACAGTTTCAAGGTAAGAGCTTAAAAATTACTCTGCTGATTTTGCTGTGGAATACAGTATTTTAATGACAAGCCACTAATCTTTTCACAGAATCAAACCAGACTGGGTTTTGAGGAAAGATAACATGCAAGAAATTGTGGATCCTCTGCAAGCAATTATGATGGTCATGGACACACTTGGCATTGCCTGCTACTGATATGTAAATGATGTATATGAAAATATATTTTTATTGCTTTTATGTTGTAGACAGCTAAATGGTTTTGAAAGAAAGCAAGTAAGTCTTGAGCTACCCTTGAAAATGTTTTATAAAATTTTAGGTAATATTAATATTTCTGTAACTTTTTTTTACTGTATACAGCTTTTGAAATCCCATTTTGTACTACTACCAAAAGAAATTGTGGAATAAAATAATAAGCACTGAAAACTTACTATTGTGTTAGTGTGTGTTATTATACAGCGGTGGATCTTACAAATAGCTTGGTATCCCTCACTCTGGCCAGATACTGTAGAATTCTATTGAAAACAGCATGGGACACTGACAGTTGTCAGCTTCTCTGATCTGGAGAGGGATGGGGAGGAAGACATAGTCTGTGTATTTCAAAACTGGCTACTTTTTTTGGGGAGCTTGAATTTACTTTCCAGTCTGGTTTTGAGGGATTGTGACTGTAGGAGGAATATTTCTTTATGGTGCACATTTTCTTTTAAAATAGAATCATAGAAAATACTACAAGATCATGATAGAACAATGGCATGTAAGGTTGAATTTAGAAATTCTGACCAGATATTTTAAAGGGGGATGATTTCTGAGTACTTTATCTCTCATCTAGCTGAACAGGTAGTGCTCATCATAGCATCTCCTTTAAATTCTGCTCTCTTGAGCCTTGGAATTATACTCTCTTAGAGCAAGGCCAAGAAAAGGTGTTACTAGATTTAGGCCATTCAGGCAACTTTTAGGGAATTTTGTGTTTAGGTATAGGGAGCCTTGTTAGCCAGACATAACACTAGACATAGAAAGAAGCAACATTGTACTTGAGGTTCTAATTTTTTTCTTCATTTTTAAAAAAGAAGACTCAAAAGGTGCTAAGCTCTAGGTAGTAAGTTCTAACAGACAGATATATGACTATAATATATAGTGACTATATGCTTAATCTAAGATCCTCCAGAATTAATAATATGTAGAATGCAACTAACTGGTTATCTGGGTTTAGGCTGGAGGAGGGGGGAATTTTCTTTTCCTCTTCTTTGAGCCAAAGTAAATAATCAAATAACAGAATGCCCTTTAAACTTGGAACCCAGGAGGTTCTGAGGGGAACAGTGTTTAGATTGTTCCATAAGGTTGTTGCCTGGTTTCACTGTAAAATGATAATTCTGTCCTCTTCACTGATATAAAGTGCTAAATAGAGTTCTGCTGGTTTAGGGTATTTGGAGAACTAAAATAAACAGAAATAGTGGTTTCGGTGAAATAACTTGTTACAAAATACCATGGATGCCAAGGCATTTGTGAATGCCTTTGAAAATCCAGTTAATTATTTACAAAAGTAATACTTAGGGAGTTTTGACAAGTGGTGGAAACTGTTGATGGGAGACAGTAATGAAGATGAGATCTAAAAGTTGTTTTTTCTTCCTAGTTGTGATGTATTCAGGCAAACTCCTTGCAGAAGGTAAATATGCTGAATTCTGTTGTTAATAAATGTGCATTGAATCTATAACATACAGTGTAGGTAACTTAAGTGCAGTCTTCTGTATCTTTTCCAAGAGTAAACACTGCTTTTTGAATACAGTTTTGCTGTGGGATGGCTGATGTTCATGATTGAACTGTTACTGTAGTTCAGGGCCACAGATCCATGTTTAAGCTTCAAAGCTGTAATATTGAAATTGTCGGGCGTCCAGTCAGAACAAAGTTTCTTTTGAAATGTATTTGAGCTGTTCTGAGGCACAAGCATAAATATTGATTTCTGACTATATAATTTCTTTAAATAACTTAAAGCAGTTTTGTTGAATGTGACATTTTAATGTTTTTAATTACTGGTTGGTTTGGAGTTTTTAATTGCAGTTCTGCTTCTTCTTTCCTTCACCCCCATTTTTTTTTTCTTTTCTGTTGACTGTTTTTAAATGTCTTGTCTAGAGGCAGTATAGGAGTTAACTTGCTGCTGGCCATACTGCTCTGATAATGTTTGCTGGATGAGAAGCCATGGCATAGCTAACTGTGACATTGTCACTGGATTGTAGAGCAGGTGTCAGGATGTTTATGCAGCAAAGGGTGCTCATGCTTACATCTTCAGGACTAAACGTGTCTTGCATCAGTGTTGCCTGGCTCACTTTCAGAAGTTTCCTTCTACAGCTGACATTCCTGTGAATCAAAATCACAAAAGCTGTTATAAATCTTATCTTGATTTCAGTGAGTCTTGTGAGACCCTTCATGCATGTAAGTATTCAGAATTTCATTCACCTCTTTGGAAGCCTGAATCAGTCCCACTGATAGTGAATAAATATACGCAAAGACAGCTCACACCTGGGCTGAGACTTTTAGTGAGAAATATGCATTCCTCTCTTTGCAGACAAACCTTGTGATTTGCCACACATAGAAAATGGACAGATTGCCCAGTACTATTACAATTTCAGAAGTTACTATTTCCCTATGCACAAGGAAAATAAACTGCACTATTCTTGTGTGGTGGGTTATACAACTGAAACTGGGACTCAAGATGGGAGAATAACTTGTACAGCGAAAGGATGGTCTCCAGCACCACGATGCTACAGTGAGTTTAGCACCTCTAGCAGGAAACTTTTTCATCTGGAATTCCTTGCACATATGGGAACAGAAGCTGCATAGCAGAAGAGATAAAGTGTATAAGTTAGGAGAGTAGGGTAAAATCAATCCTTTATGTATACAAACTACAAATATTTATATATAGTATATTTTTACAGTAGCAGATATTTTGAGGGCTTTTACCACATACCATAGAACTGTGTCCAGTTCTGGAACCCCCAACGCAAGAAGGACATGGACCAGTTGGAAAGGGTCCAGAGGAGGGCCACAAAGATGATAAAGGGGTTGGAGCACCTTTTCTACGAGGACAGGCTGAGAGAGTTGGAGAACAACTGTTCAGCCTGGAGAAGAGGAGGCTCCGGGGAGACCTTATAGCGGTCTGCCAGTTCCTCAAGGGGGCCTACAAGAAAGATGGGGAGAGGCTGTTTAGTAGGGCCTGTTGTGACAGGACAAGGGGTAATGGTTTTAAAATAGAGGGAGGGAGATTTAGATTGGATATTAGGAAAAAGTTCTTTACTGTAAGAGTGGTGGAGCACTGGAACAGGTTGCCCAGAGAGGTGGTGGATGCCCCATCCCTGGAGAAGTTCAAGGCCAGGTTGGATGAGGCCCTGAGCAACCCGATCTAGTTGGGGGGTGTCCCTGCTTCTTGCAGAGGGGTTGGACTAGATGACCTCTGGGAGTCGGTTCTAACCCTAATCATTCTATGATTCTATTATTCTATATACTGAGTTTCCTCATTTTGGGAAAACCTATGAGCAATTTCCTCTCAGAGGTATATCCCCGAGAGCCTCCCTAGCTCTACATCCCTTGGCTAGTGTGTTTAATGTGCTTCCCATCGGTTTGGGGTTTGGATGATGGCAGTAGAGTTCCTTCAATAGGTCAAGACCCTTCTCTGAATTATCAGATAACAGAAATATTCCATTAATTCTTTATTTTCATAAAGCTGCCTCCTTTCTTTTAGAAAAATGTAACAAGCCTCTTCTGGAAAATGGATTTTTTTATGGTACAGAAACCTACTTCAAAATACAGGAGAAACTGCAATACAAATGTAATCTGGGCTACCACACGCCAAGTGGTGGCACTGAAGATACAGTGGAGTGTCGGCCAGAAGGATGGTCCTCCCAGCCAAGCTGCGCTAGAAGCTTGGGTAGGATTCTGCCTTTCTCTCCTTTATAATCCATCTTACATGCATATAATTCTTCCATTCTTGCTGTACCTGTAAGGCCAAGATGTCAGTTATCATTTGAATTTTTCTCTTGCGGTGAAGTTGTCACATGGTGCTTGTTTTATGAATTGGTATAGATAAAAATATATGTGGAGGGAATTAATATAGATGAAATCTCATCATTTCAAATAATCCATTGACATTCAGACTTTCTTCCCAAATGAAGACTGGAAAGCTTATGTAAACTGTTGCGTTTTTCCTAATTCATTACTTGCAAAGATTTCTGCTTCAGATATGACCACTTTTAGGGAAAGTTTTAGATTAATAACTTGAAATTAAAAGAGTCATTCATATTGTGTTTATGCTTTATTTATTTAAGCATCCTGTCAAGTACCCAATTTACGTCACGGCAGCTACTTCACAGCCCAGCAAGAGCTGCGGGTGAACGAGACCCTTCTGTACAGATGCGACGAGGGGTATCATACTGCAGGAGGAAACACTGCAGAGGCAGCAGTGTGCCTCACACATGGGTGGTCCCGGACTCCAAACTGCACTAGTACGTAATGGGCTGGCAAATAATTCTCTTTGAGATGTGATTTGTTCTACAAATGAACAAAGGTTTACAAAAAAGGCATGTTTTATAAGCTGGTGGTGGTGGTGGGGAAGCCTTCCTCAGCTGGCTTTCACTGCTCTGTGTTTTCTTCCTAGAAACAACCTGCTCTTCGTTGAGTGCAATAGCACACGGAGGTTTCTATCCTGTGAAGAGTACCTATGAAGAGGGAGATGTTGTTCACTTTTTCTGTGAGGAAAATTATTCTGTCAGTGACTTTGACCTAATTCAGTGTTATTATTTTGGATGGCATCCGGACCCTCCCGTGTGTGAAGGTACCTTAGTTTTGCAGTTCTTAGTGAAATACTAGCATGTTCTTTCGTGAAGTGCTTTATAATACCAAATAAAAATCTGATTTTTGTACCAGTTCACAGACTAAAAAGGGGGTAGCCCTAAATCAAGGGGTAACCAAAAGACATGGACCTCAGTCAGCATGGGGGAGGCAATAACTGGAATTGGATTTTCATGGTCTTTAAACAATAGAGCAGACACTGCCTCTTGCTGTGTTTTCTCTGTATGCTATAACCTTGAGATGGGTGGATCATCAATTACAAGGGAGGTTGTTCAGGGAAGCTCAAGTTAAGCCATGTTCAGGTTACTTGAAGGTTGAGTCAAGCATGTTTGATCCTGCCTTGTGAGGAACATGCCTTTGGAGAGGCATTTAAGGAAATCTGTGACAAGTTTGTCTGGAGCTTGGGGACTGTGGTACTCTTCACTTTTACAGCCTCACCAAGCTGCACATGTTTTCAGTAGAATTAACTAGGAGGATTATCCAGAGTCTTTAGGAATTACTGCCACTCCCCTGATCATTGGAGGATAATGTAGATTCTCAGAAAAGATTCAAAAGAGTGAAAGTTCTAGCAAACCAGGTGAGAGATGCTATGTGGAGAAAACAGTACAAATCAATGTTTAAGCTAGTGAAGAATTTATAAGGTTGTTCAACATACCTTGACAGATGTGGGCCACTGTTTTATCTGGATATTATTCTCTTTATAAGGATTGCTCCTAAGCTTTAGGATATCTCAGTGCCCACTGTAACAAATTCTCTGCTTTATACACAAGAGATGCCAGGTGTTGATGACAGAGGACACATCAGTTAATTCTATTGGTTCAAGCTAAATCTGTGGTATTCTTTTCCTACATATTTTTGCAGAAATTTTTCCTATGAAGTGTGTTTTCTAAAGCAAATTGAATAATTGGGGAGGGGGAGTGTGTCCTTCAGATTAAGCAAAATAAATATTTAGCCTTTAAAAATATACATGTGTTAAGCACAGTTCTCAGTAAAATTAATGTTTTTTAATTTCTTTAAAGCTAATTTTGTAGAAGACTGATTGAGTACAAAGATGAAATCTTACTTTCCTAGAAGGTGGAATAGGGTCTAAAATGCCCTGGAATCTCTCAGTTGAATGGCATCTGTTAGGACCCCAGCCCCACATTTATGACACGGCAGGATTTTTTCTTGAGTGCAGAGAAGGTGGGGTGCTCAGGAGCATGAAAACATGGCCTTAGTTTAGTTTTGAGGACACAGTAATCGCAAACTGAATTTGGGGATAGGAAGCAGGATATGATTATTGCTGGTTTGAATATTGTATCAGTGGAGGGTATGGAAAATTTCCACTTCCTGAAATCCTTTAAATAATGTTTTGTGGAGAAGTTACAGATTTTTTTTGTTTGTTTTAATAGCAGTGCAATAGCATAATACTTCTTATTTTATATTTGCTGAATGTAAAATCACTTTTTGTTCTGGTCTCCCATTTTGTTAAGAAAATAGAGTAAGCCATTACTCTGGATCAGCCAAAAAAGTCTTTTGAGTGATAGGCTCACATGCTGTATAGTAAAATTAGTTGTGCACACAGCTTTGATTAGTGAGAAAGCAACACACACTTTTTATGTTCAGATATAAAGAATAAATGTCCTCCACCACCGGTTCCTCCTCATGCCCATCCCATGACAGTCAGAAGAACATACCGTAATGGAGACAAAATTCAGATACGGTGCCAAAGTACCTTTGAAAGGCGAGGACCTGAGGAAATCCAGTGCAAAAAAGGAACATGGACATCACCCCCTGTTTGTACCGGTTAGTACTTTTGGGAGACTGATAACTGAACAGAAACAGCTCAACAGGCATTTGTGTCTGTCAGTGTTGGTATTTGAAAATCAGTTGTTTCTGAGGAAACTTTTTCTGAGTTTTTCCTTTGCTTGTAGGAACTATGGATAAAGAGGAATCTGAGGGATCACCATCACTTGAGGCAGATGCAGCCATAAAGACAAGCAAAATGTCTCACAGTGAGGATACGAGTAGGTGAACGTTGCTCTTCTATTGAAAAATAAGAGCTGCCTCAGGCACGTTATGACTGCCCGAGGTACTCCCTGGCTGTAGCGCAGCTCCTCACCCTTGAGAACGTCTGTGTGTGCTACAGGTATCAACGTAGCCGTCCGACTGACCGAAGGCCCTTGTTGCTCGTGTCTAGCAACCATTCCATTCGTTGGCGTTTACCTTGAGTCGATTCCCCTACTGTTAATGTTGTTTGAACATGCAAGTTCGGGAGTATTTTGCTCATCCTTTGGTTAATAGTGAAGTTTGTTTGGTTTGAATCACATGTGGACTAAACATTTCAAGCAACAAATAAAGACTCATCACAGTCTCATCAAATAGTCTTGTCACAGAGAAAGAGTTAATCTATATTGCGTGTAAACCAGCCATAGGTGAGGAGCGCAGAGGGAAATGGAATGCCTGTCTGCTGTTCAGTATGGCAACATAGAGGTTTTGAAAACAAAAGTTGCAAAATAAATCATATGGGTTTACATTTAATTTGTATGTAAATTTTTGCACAACATGTGGCTAGTCTGATCCTTTCAACCCATGTTAATGTTCTTTTAACGATCTAATTACCAATCTCCCTATCTCTCACTAGAAATGCAGCAAAACTGTACCTCTCCACCTGTGGTTAAGAATGGTATTATTTTTGGTCCATTATTGACAAGCTACAAGAATGGTTCCTCAGTAGAATATGGTTGTCAGCGTTACCATTTTTTGGATGGACCTAGTACTGTTTACTGTGAGCAGGGAAACTGGACAGAACAGCCAACTTGCTTAGGTAAGTTTTGTATGAGAAGAATGTTTTACTGTATGTGATAAAGGTAAAACTGGAAAGAACTTCTAGACAATCCTTTCATGATCACCTTTTCTCTTCCATTTAAGCTTGTAAAGATTCAAGAAATGTGAGGAAGGACCAAAATCATGTATAGATAGGCTACTCCTGCTGGAGTGTCCTCTGGTGTGTTTTATAAACACCAAATTAAACAGCTGCCTGTTTTCCTGAGCGAGATAGTCTAGAACATCACAATCCCTGCTACCCTGGAGCATTCTTCAAATTCTTTCTTCCATACTCTCCATCCAGTTAATTTCCTCCTGTCCCTCAATTGGATGTTTAGAAAGAATGATGGTGCCATTGCTGGAGTGGCTTGTGGAGGTGATTGAAGGAATGCAGAGACGTCCTGGGCTTCCATTCTTAAACCTTCAGCCTTTGTTTTTGTTATGTGTCTGTATCTATTTCCACACTCTGTACTTTCTCATGTACATGTGTGTTTGTGTATGCTGTGTATGCTGTTCAGAACAATGTCTAGAACCCCATTAGCAATTTACCAACACCAGTGGGAATACTGGTGATCATCTACAGGAGTTGTTTATCCTGCAATTAAATAATTTTATTTTACTAGCATCTTTTGTTAAATTTACTCACTTGGAGTTTGTAACCTATTGTGAAAACACAAATAGATTACCAGTTTAGTTTTAATTGCTTATTTCTAAACAAATAAACAGATCAGCATCCTTCATTCCAAACAGTGAAATTTAACATATCCTGGGAAATAATGAAAACTAATTTCTACTAAGCATCCAAATAACCATCGTTCTTTCTGTCTTTTCCGAGGTTTCCTTTCAACCCTTGCCTAGTCAGACCAGAAAGAGCACCCACAGACTCCAGCTAGTCTCAGGAAAATAGCTACACCTATTTGTTGTTATGGTGCTCTCATCAAAATGTGTAGTAACAGATTTCCCCTTGCCTTCCCCTCAACAAGGCGTTAATAAGCACCTCTATCGGGGACGTGTAGAAACCTGTTTTTGTTAAGTGTCCCTCTGTCAGGCTTTGTTGAAGTTGAGCACTGGTTTTAAAAGTTAATGATGTTATCTGCCTAATGGAGAGCTAAGCTGCCTGATGTCATCCTGGCAGTAAATGTTAAGAAACCCTTCAGAAAGCAACCAAAAATAATATTGGCCTTGAATAACCTGAAAAGCCCAAAGAACAAAACATCCAGAAGGTTTTTGGAATATCTCTGTGTTCCTTTAACAATGACAAAACAAAGAATAAAAGAAAAGAAGGGGAATGGCTAAAACACTTCCTCAGGTTAACTGTTTAAATGTGCTTTGCTTTAACTTCTGCTGTCAGCCAAGACTGACACGTTAATTTTTTGCAGATGACTATTTTCTTTATAAAAAAAAACATTTCAGGTTACAGTAAAGAAGTTCTCTTCATCTTCAGTGGTAAACCCAGGCTGCCACATATTTACAGACTCTTGTAGAAAACAGATTTTGTCAGAAATGCCTTTTCTGTAATTTGCTGTTCCCAGTTTAGGGATTTCTATGCATATTATTTCTATTACTTCAGCCCGTTTCTTTACATTTGCTTTCTCTTTTTTATTAATCTCTAGTTCTTTTTCTTGAGATTCTAAAACATTTTAGAAGTGTTGATTTAGATTTATCTTTCCTGTCTCTCACAAAAGGGAGGTAGGAAATCCCTTAAGGCTGCTATTTATGGAGGTACCTTCTATTTCCTAGAGCCATGCAGTCTTACCATTAGTGATATGAACAGCCACAACGTAGAGTTGAAGTGGAGGCAGGAGGAATTAGTTTTCCTGCACGGTGATCTCGTGGAGTTTGAGTGTAAGCAGGGATACGGTTTTCTGCAGACCACCGATCCGTCTCCTGGGAGGACACGGTGTAACCGCGGCAGACTGAAGTACCCAAAATGCATTGTGCAAGGTAAAACTATCCTTTTTTGGTTTTGTTTTTAAATTGCCTGATTAATTCATCAATCTCAGGCCTATTTAGAAACACTTTGCAGTGGTAGTACAGGCCTGGAATCTGTTGTGAATAACGTACGGTCGGGATTTAACAATAGAGACACACATGTGGATCCTTGCATAAGACAGCTACAGTGTTAAATATGTGGATATATTGCCTTTGATGGGGAGGGCTGTGGAAAGAAGGGAGGAGCTGTTCTCCAAGCCGAGGGACTTGCATCTCTCCTGAACAACAGCTGTAAACAATTCAGTGCACACGAGGATTTGTTATGGTTACAATTAAGCAGAAGATTGCATTTTGATCAGAGATGTAATGAAGTATCAAGAAAATATACTCTCTGAGCACTGATAGGTTTAATGAGCTTCTGAAACTGAATGTTCCTCAAGTGTTTGTTAATGTTATTCCAGCTCCTAAAGAAACATGCGGCTCTCCACCTTCCGTTGTGAATGGAGCTCTTACTCTCCCACCCCTGACCCAGTATGACAGTGGTTCTTCAGTCCAATATAGTTGCTCTGACTATCATGTTTTGCAAGGATCTGAGAGAATCTACTGTTCTCAAGGGCAGTGGACTTCACCACCAGTTTGTATAGGTAGGTGTGATAAGGTAGATAAGCACTTAGTTACTTCTCTCTGTAATTCGCAGAATCACAGACCCTTTTGGGACCCCAAAGCCCATCTGGTCTCACCCCCCTGCCATGGGCAGGGACACCCTCCACCAGCCCAGGGTGCACAAAGCCCCATCCAACCTGACCTTGAACACTGCCAGCGATCTGGGGGCAGACACAGTTTTTCTGGGCAATCTGTGCCAGTGCTCACCACCCTCACAGGGAGCAATTTCTTCCTCATATCTAATCTCAACCCTCCTCTCCTTCATTTTAAACCCATTACTCCTTGTCCTATAAATCCCTGTCCTAGTAAGGAGTGAGTCCCTCAACAGCTTTCCTGGAGCCCCTTCAGGCACTGGCAGGCTGCTCTGAGGTGTCCCCGGAGCCTTCTCTTCTCCGGGCTGAACAGGGCCAACTCTCTCTAACGTCAGATATTCAGAATTTATAAATTTTTTAAGATCTCCATATTCTTTTATTTTAGTTGGAGATCAGTGTTTTAACAGAAGAAAGTGCAAGTTTGTCTGGTTTGTTTTTTTTTTCCCCTCCTTACATGATGTGCCTGTTGTATCCAAAGATCCAGTGATTTCATCTGTAGTATATTAAGAGAGTGGAAAATAATCTACAGTTTTAGTGTAAACTGCTCAAAATGATGCCATTTCCAAAATAATTGCTTTATTAACACCGATTATGTGTCTCTCCTTTAGAGCCATGTACTTTGTCAAAAAATGAAATGGAGAAGAATAATGTGCTGTTGCAAGTCTTCTACGAGAATCAAGTTTACTTCTACCACGGGGATTATGTTGGATTTTACTGCAAACAGAACCATTTTGGAGCAGAATCTGGTACAACTTTATTTCATGTGCAGTGTCAGAGAGGACAGCTGATGTATCCAAGATGTGTTGAAAGAGGAATATAAGATGGACTTCAGGTAAAGACTGTAGGAAATGTTTGTACGTGTTCTCTATCTGCTGTTAACATCTGACTTAAGTTAAGTTGGCCTTGTATTTTCAAGATGACTGCAGTCAGCTCTGAGAGATGAGTGTTGGGTGGCATTGCTGGTTCTGAGCTGAAGGGGGGGGGAGGGAAAGCACTTTGTGGTGCCAGGCCTGGGAAAGCAGCAGGACAGTGCAGTATTGGCATATGCCTGGAAAAACGAAGGTCAAGGTGATCTGTGAGACTTGCAGTGATGGACTTACTTAAGGATGCATCACAATCAGGAGGACGTGGGCAACATTCCATCCAAGGAGACTCTGAGCAAGTAGCACCCTGTGAGGACATTGGTAGTTTTGGTAGCAGGAGTGCTTTTGTGACTACAGCATGTGGTTACACTCAGCTGTAATTTCATGCCCAGTCATGCTGTGATGTTAGACTCTAGTTTTGGAGAGGGAAAGGAGTGGTCTATATTCTTTACATCTTTACAGCGCCCGCGTCTCCTTTCACAGGTAAGAAGCCTCTAAAGGACAAGGCTTCAGGGAAAAGAATAAAAGGAAGCATTAAGAAAGCGAAAAATTCTGTTTAACAGATGTACTGAAATATCTTTAAAGCATAAAAATATACAGTGGTATTTGCTGCCGAAATGATGTGTTTTATTGACTTTCTTGTGTGTATCATTTCAACCATTTTTGCTGCAGCATGAAAAAATATTTCCCCAAAGGTATGTGACTTCTCTCTTTTGCTAACATTAGGCCTTGAAAGAGGCTTTTAAACAAACATTTATTGACTGTAGTGGATGTCTGAAAAGTACAGGATTGAGGATGACATGACTTAGATGTCTCTTCGTGTTCTGGGTGCTTGTCTTTTGAATGACTCTATTAAACTTTTGAATGTCTCTATAGCATTAACTAATATCTTAAGGGCAGGGTCCATCACTAACAATAGCACATTTAAATCTGTACCCCAAATACTCATCTTCTCCATTTCAGTTTGGTTTGATCAACGTCCCACCACGTGTTGTTAGCCGCACATTGTCTTTACCTGGTGATGTGGCTGGTGGTGCACACTAGGGTTAGAGGTTTCAGCTCTGCCATTGTGTTCTTGTTTGCTTGAGTGTTACCTTCTGGCCCTGGTCTCTTTGCAAGGCACCTTTATAAGCCACTTGTCCATTTTGTGAGGGTCAGTTTGGTTAACTGCACTTAACTGGGCCCACACAAGCTGCGATATGCTGGAAGCCAACAACTGTGTGAGGGTGCCACTGCGACCACTTCCACATCCTGGAGCACCCCTTCCCCCCCAGGACACGTTGCTATCACATGTGACATGGAACCCCGTGACACACAGGTCAAGTGAAATCACTGCTGTCAAGTCTGAATATTAAATACCAGTAAAGATCTTTTAGGTGTTTTTCTTCTCACACCCAATTGGCCCTGTCTTCACCTCTGGCTCCCTCTTTTTCAGGTCTCTGCTCAGGAGTTAGCTCACCTCTGCTCTCACATCTTATTCTAAGAAAAATAGGGTCAGTTATGTGGTTATGGGGCTGCCAGAGCAAAGCTGATTTAGCTGTTCTCCAGCAAAAGAAATACCAAAGTTCTTCTGGCTTCGCTTCCTCAGAGAGAAATCAACCCCTCTTGCTACCTCACATAAGTAGTACGGTGGGCTCCCTTAACTGTGTGCAAATCAGGTGTGCTGCCCTGGTTCCCATGGGTGGAGTTAGGTGAGGTTAATAAAAAACCTCTCTGCAGTGAGGGCTCCAAAGTCCAGTGCACGCTTACCCCTTGCTGCCAGTGGGCTGCTCACCCTGGCTTCCAAAAACCTCTCAGAAACTGTGTATCATCTACACTGCCCAGTGGGTCAGAGGCAGTAACACCCCCTCAACTTCCTCAAAGCCAGCTGGACCTCAGTGACACGTGCCATAGCTCTTCCCATACACCAGCTGCACTGTGCTGACATTGGATCAGCCACCCACAAATCAAGAAGGTCCTGGCCCCATCAGGACACTGTCACAAACTCTCCTAGGAAACCAAAGGATGACAGTTCCCATGCCAGGACCTAGAGTGAGAAGTCATCCCTGCTTCTAACTAGAACTCCCAATTACTTACATCCCAACATCTGGTCTTTCCAGCAGGTGCTTCAGGTACCCCCTAAGACCTGGATCTGAGTCTAGAGACTTCCTTGAGCTGTGTAAAGGAGACTCCACTCATTTGCTCATCCTGATCAGGCAGTCAGGACCCTGGGTTCTGCCATGACACCGGGGTGGTTTCCAGGCAAGCACACGGAGAATAAACTAGGAGCAGACAAGGCCACACTCCACTTGCTGATGATCAGTTTACCCATGAGCTTTAATTCTTGCCTCGGTACATTGCCAAAGCCAGCCTGTTTCAGGACATAATTGTTAACAAAAATAACAGTGAGATCAGTATGGAGCAGATAAAATGTTAGCATACCATTCAGATGGATAAAATGTAAATACATTTACAAAGAAAAATGAATAAAATGGGGTTAAGATGTAAACACTTTCATTCAATAATGAAAATAAACCAAACCACACAAAAATAAACCCCAAAACCAAATCACCTCACACCACCCTTCCCACCCACCCTCCACCTTCCAAGAGAGAACATTGGCAAAGCACAGCGAAACAGGAAACACCAGGAAAGATGCAGCTGGGATCACTGGGTTGGTTGAGGGATCTTCTATTCCCAGAGCTCCTCTTCAGGCCCTTTCCTTTTATCTGCTCAGCACTGCAGCATAAAGAGAAAGGCGGGGGAAAGGTGTGAAGACCAAGCCTGACGCAGTGCAGTCACTCATTCCTCGGAGCAGGGGACAGGTAAGTTTGGGAAAGTTGCCTCCTCCAGCCCCACGTCCCCGGCACTGGGAACTTACATTCACGTGTAGGATCCTGCTTCATTCACATCTAGGATACTTTATCACCCCATCCAGGCACTGTGCTCTGAAATGCTTGGGTTTCAAAAATCTCTGATACAAAAATCTGCATTCAAATAAAATATATTCCCCAGAGGCATAGACAGAAGGGGTCGATGAGCTGGATGACTGTATTCGAATGCTGTGCTCGTCCATGATCGCCTTGTTCACTGTGCAGTTCCCTGGGACAAAACCAAGTAGTTTGGTTAGCTGCCTGAAAGCCTCACCCTGAACAGCTGATGCTCTGAATGGGTTAGTACCAGCTGAGAGTCCCCAGAGCCCTTTCCCAGCTCAGGTACTTCTGCCCCTCAGTGCCTGCAGTTTCAGCACGTTCCCGCACCCTGGACACTGCTAATACCTCCCCAGGTGCTTTCTCTGCAAGCTAAAAACTTTCCCTTGGCTTCAGCACTAAAACCCAATGCCCCACCACAGCCATTAAGCTGTGGCTGAAGTGGAGGTGACTTACTGCCTGGTGTGCACCATGGATATTCTAATGTCCCCATCATACACTGTGCCCGGAAGGGGGGAGAGGCTGGGTCCACCAGGTAGCCACTTTTACACCGGAATTCAATGAAGTCACCCGATGTGGAATACAGCTTTCTTTCTAGGACCCATTTCAGCTCAATATTGTTTCTGTTCATGTCTTCTTCAGCTGCTGTGCAGGCCACTTAAAGAAAGGAAACAAACAGGTCTTTGCATCACAAAATGCTTCCAGCTATTTGCTTGATCCCTCTGTTACTTGTGACAGGACAGACACAAACTTTACATCCAAGCTAAATGGAAAAAGACCACAGCTGTGCCCCACCCAGGGCTTTGGAAGAGCCTTTTCACGCTGACAGGCGCGGGTGGAGGAAGTCACCAGGCACCAATGAACCCTTCAGTGTCTTTTTTGAGATCCCATCTTCAGCTCTGCCCAGCGCCTCTCTAAAGTCATTTCCTCATGGCTGTGCCATGGCTGCACCCCTCAGATTCCCCTGCCATGCACTCAGACCCATCGTCCCCGCAGCAGGGAGTCCTGCACAGTGATGGAGATCCCCTCACAGAGGAGGGTTCAGCCGAACCTCCCCACCCTGTTGTGGTGGCAAGAGACAGCAGGCAGCAGAGGGGACCAGACAAAATAACCAAGAAGAAACTCCTGGAGAACAGGCCTCTGTTCTGCCCCGCTGGCATCACAGCCTCTGCCCGAGTGCTGCTGCACAAGTGCTGCCCCAGGACCTGGTCACAAGGAAGCCCGCGGGAACAAGCGCGTAACCTTCAGGCACAGCACGTGCTTCACCCTACCTAGGCAAACTGGGGGGCTTGTCCACTGCCCGTCAGTACACTTGATATACCGAGATCCTTCCAGGACATACAGACTTGGGCACTTGTATTCCAGAGTTGTACCTTGTGGGTAGTTTTGTAAGGGGAAGGACAGAAGGTCTCCATTTTCAATAACTGGAGGTGGGCCACATTTCCCACCTTTCCCTGGAAAAGAAATTCCCAATCAGAGAGACAACTTTGAGAGTTTAATTGCAGCAGAGGCCTGGCCACAGATAGTACCAGACAGTATGTTGGCACTACTTGGAGAGGTCTGGAGGGAGGCAGAGAGACAATGGCTCTGGGCCAGGCAGCTCCATGACAGTCTGGCTGCTGGGTGACTGCGAAGAGAGAACTCACCTTTGCACTTGGGCAGCTCTGTCCAGGTCCCGTTCTGACAGGCCACAGTGTCCTCCCCGCTCATCTGAAACCCCGGCCAGCACTGATAGCGAGCGCTCTCCCCAGGCAAATACCTCGACTTTTTAACACCTTGAACTTTGCCACCAGCAATTTCTGGAGGAGGTTCACAGGTCACATCTGAAAAGAGACAGTGCTACAGTCATGTTTGCATACATGAAGAAAACGGGAGCAAAAAAAGGTAGAATCTTTAGGTTGGAGTCCCCTCCATGGTAACAGCCAAGATGAAAGCACAGATCCTACCTCTGCACATTGGTGCTTCTGACCATTCTCCATTTGTACAAGTGACATAATTTTTACCCATCATTTGAAAATTCCTTTCACATGTGTAATGCACTCTGTCACCAGGCAGATACCTCTCCTCCTGAGTGCTTGTTACATAAGCATTGGGAAGTTCAGGTGCAGCTCCACAGCTGACATCTGCAGGGAGAGGTGTGTTTAAGAACGGTAGTGTAGCAAAGCAACAATCAGAATACTGCATTTTGGAGCACCGTTACTTCTGATAAGCGAATGCAGTTTGTGTAATGCATATCATTTTCCACGGGTAGAAAAGGAATATATTATGAGCTTTATACTGCACTACATCAATCAATATTATTTTTGCCTACAGTGATTAAAAAGAGACAAGGGTCCCAGAGATCACCTGAAGGTGCAGATGGATGCTGTACAACATTGTGTGCCAAAGGGCTGGACAGTGAAGCGCTTTCTTTACTAGCTGCAGGTAACTTCCAGCAACTGACATTCGTAGCGATGTGGAAAAGACACATCATGCTACCCAGTCTCTCCTTTGCAGCCAGAACCCACTCCCCCATAACCTTCTCTCTGCTTGGTTTCAGCAGCAAGCAGTTTCAGCTGCTAGCTTCATCCCCCCAGGGACACAATGTCTGCTCATCTGCACTGCCTCTTGTTCCTCAGGAGCCAGAGAAATAGGTGTTGTAGCAGCCCGTGCAAAGCAGGACTCACCTGCATGCCTGAGTTGATGTTATTTTAATTAAGAATGTGAAAGCCTAGGAAGGAGCATAGACTACTTAGAAGTAGAGTCTGTACCTTCACAGAAGGGCGGTGCTGTCCAGTTTCCTAGTCTGCAAATAATTTCAGGGGAACCGATGATGAGGAACCCTGCAGCACACTGGTAGCGGATTGTTTCGCCAGGCTCATAAATTTCCTTGTTTCTGCCTTCGACTTGAGCATTGGCAACCTTTGGAATATGTCCACATGGTATTTCTGAAAAGACAGAGGAAGCTGATGCTTGTGCTAACGTGGTGGTACCTGTGGAATGAGTGAGTGTGCTGTTTCCACAAAAGAGATGCTTTAGAGAGGTGTTTTTGAGCATCAGCATAGTCATCCACGGGCAGTGGATTTTTACATAAAGGGTAGCATACAGAAGACTCACTAAGTCATTCCCCTAAACAGACATGGACTTTGGTCACAGAAATGTTTAGATCCTGTTTCTAGCAATGCCAGAGAATTTTAATGAAGGCTTGTGTCCCTTACTGCACAGGAATCATTTTCATCACTGAAGCTTGAGAACAACTCTCCCAGTCACTAGGGCACTCTGTAGGAAGTAGATCCTGGGATTATGAGGATGTGCCCTGAACTCACCTGGCAGCGATACAAATAAAGACAGTAATAATACAAAGGAACATTAAAAAAACTAAACTGCATTCAAAAAGTCAGCCTTGCATCCAATCAGGATTGCACTGAAGACATCCATGAGGGCGATTGATAAGATTAAAAATACAGTGTTACTGGCTCTTACTAGTCAACCTCCAGTTTAAAATTCTTTCCATTTCACTGCTAAATGCACTTCTATTTTTTTATATTACCCAAGCATGCAGGAGCTGGAGTCCAGTTTCCCATAGAACAGCTTATCTCCAATGATCCATTTAATGTGTATCCAGGACGAGAAACATACTTAAGTTTAGCACCAGGCAGATAAATTGTTTTCCCCTCTTTTTCAATTTTTAAGTTTTGATTTTCCAGCTGGGGAACTTCAGCACATTCTAAGTGTTGTGGTGGTGAACATGGTCTTTCTATAAAACACAGCAAATACAGATAAAAATTAATACAAAACAATTAATATTCCAATGACAGATGTAGTCTAAAACTGAAAAAGCTTCTACAGAATAATCCAAACATAATTCAATTGCTTGAAAGGAAGAAGAAATATCTAAGATACACAAACCAGATTTTTTTCTGTCCTTTCTGTCCTACCTGGTGTTTCTTTCTTTTCCCTTGATCTAATTTAAAGCTGTTTTCCTGGTCATACCAAGGAGATATCATTCCAGCTTAGTATCAAGATCAAAGAAAAATTCATAGAGAAATAGAAAAGATATTATCTTGTCTTTGGATACTGATAGTGAGTTAATAAAGATGTACTGATGTCCTAAGGAGTTTTGTAATGACATGATGAAAAGAGAAGTTATACAGCATGATAATGTACTGCCTAACACATACAATGGATGAAATCTCTGTGAAGTCCTTCTGAGTCCTAATACTTTCTTTTATAGTGCTTTACAGTGGGTGGTCTTAGGGTTTATGTGCACTTCTTGTTAATGAGTAAATTGGGTTTTATTAGTTGGCACATTGAGTTGAAACCATATGTTTGCACTGAATTCCACAATTACTGAGGAAGATCCTGTTCAGTAACTGGGATTGGGAATTTTATTTCCAGAAAAGCAATTTTACATACAGCATAAGCATTTGTGGGGTTATTCTTCTCTATGTCTGCCACTTACAGCAGAAATGGAGACCCACATGCAATGTAAAAGAAGAGAAACCATGTGGCATCAGAATTTTGCAGCCTAAAGATACAGACGTGGTTGGCATGTTGTACATCTTTGTCACCAGCTGTGACCTCATTTTTCCCAGGTTTATCTGTATTTCTGAAAACATTTTAATCTGCCTCTTAATGAACTTCTGCTTTCAATAGATCACTGGATTGGTAATATTTTGGATTACAGATTCCTCAGCATTTCTTAGAATAGATTGCCTGAGTGTTACATTTTGTATACTCATAGTACAGGTAAAAGCCACAAAAAAGAAAAGGAGAAAAATCAAGAAAGAATAAAAATGTCAAAAAAAAACCAAACCAACCCTAAACCCACAGTCCAGAGGTTGCTACTACTTAACTAAATAATACCAATCTGTTTTTCTGTTAAAGGGCCCCAGTCAAACCTGAGACACCATTCTGCAATATGCTCCACAAGCAAATGAATACACACAGCTCTGCAGGGGCTACCTGGGAGTTTTCTTTACCTCTTAGAGAAGCTGTGCAATTAAAAATATTTACTGTTGGTTAACTGCACTTTCTTTAGCAACTTGTATTTATTCTTTTCTACAGTTACCAGTTATAATGATACGTAATTTCTGTTATAATAACAATATATTAACAGGAAAAACCTTAACATAAATATCACCCTTCTACTAATGATGACTGCAAATGCATAGATCAGAAATTAATAATAAAATAGAAAAAAAAGCTCCTACTGACCCACGCAGTAAGGTGGTGACTGCCACTTCCCATCTATACATGCTATTTCCTCAGGACCGATGAGCTGGAAACTCTTCAGGCATGAAAAAGCTATTTTACTCCCATGCCTGTAAGTTCTTCTAACCGTTATCTGTTGAGCATGAGGCAACTGAGGTGGTGGTGGGCATGTATTCTCCTCAGCTAAGGACACAAATACATGTTGTAACAGCATGTAAGTGAAAATAGAACAGTTCATCACAGATTAAAAATTATCAACCAAGAAAACAATGGCAATGATTCTTCAGTAACTATTTTGAACTTTAATTAAGGACATGATCATTTTGTTCTGTTTCAGAATTGCTGCCTCCAGATGCTCATGTGCTGTCTACCTCATTGAAATACAGTCACAGTTGTCTACACCAGTCTAAGTTGGAGCTTTTTGTAGTGCCTCCTCTCCCCCACACACAAGCTGTTTCTTCCTGTATGTTTTCCCTGTTTGTTTATCTCTCTTTTTGCTGAACTGCTTTAGGAAAACTAAACCAACTTCCAGGATTGTTGTTTTGTTTTGCATTTATTTGGTCAGACTCGGCAAACGAGAATCACAAAACAGATTTCCCACTCAAGCAACAAAGGGTCAGAGTTAGATCTAGAAAGAAGACCTCAAGGGCTTGGTTTACTGCTTCTAGTGGTTCTGGAATACTGGGCAGATAGGGAAGAGAATGTTGGTTTTGGAATAGAATGCTCCCTCCAGTGATTGCCACTCTATGTACTTCTCCAGTTTCTATGCACCATTTCCGATGAATCTGGCAGGCACCGAGGTGATGATTGATTGTTTTACAATCATGCCTTCTACAGGCACGCTCAGCTCGACACAGAGGCAGTTCTGCAGGCTTCTGGTCTTTGGTGTCTATTAGACAAGGGCAGTCTGCTCTAGGTCTGTGGTTTGGAGTTGGCCAACTCAGATTTTTTTTTTTAATTGTTTCACTAGGGAGCAATTGGAAGGAAAATCTCAGGAATAGAAAAGTGTCAAAGTTTATGGGAAATAGAGGAACTTTGGCTGGAGCTTGAGGGATTTGCTTCTCTCCTTTGCACTAAGATAAAGCCCTTCAGAAGAGCAAAGTTTAAATTTATCACTGAATCTTTCCTCACCTCAGAAGTGACAGTGACAATGGTTGGGTCCAATAGTCAGAGATTATTAATGGTGTCTCTAAACCTACGGAACTATTCACGTTTCTATAATTATTCATTACTATCCTTTAGCACATAATTAAATGTGCTAGCCACATAGATGAACAGGCAAGAATGTCTATTTTAGACTAGTGACACAGCTTTAATAAAGAATGTTTAGCATTCCTACATACAAAGAGGAAATCATATGCAAATCTAAAAACATACTTGCACATTCAATCTCTGGTGACCATTTTCCAGAAATACAAGTTGCTTGTTTAATAGTTTTGTCAGCTGATGTACATCTATACTGAATGACTCCTCGGAACACAGTCTCCTTGTTTCTTCTGCGAAAATTACTGTTTTTCACAAGCTCAACATCCCTTGGAAGTACACACTGAGGAGATGGATCTGAAAAAACAATAAATCAACAGGCAAAAGCGAATCAATTAGATTGAGTTCAGATAATAGCTATGCATTCACCAACATCAGTTTCCTAATGTCTGTCCATGTGAAAATGCTGTTTGGGTTTTTTTTT
>VXBZ01012537.1:632731-664761 GCA_013399135.1 Heliornis fulica | reverse complement strand
TTTTAAAATAAAAAAACACAATTACTTCTTTTTTTTTTTTTTTTTTTTTTTGTCCCTTCTGTGTAAAGCAGAGACTTCTCCCAGTCACAAAGTGATTATTTTGATGTTGACAGGATCCCTTTTTCTGAGTGCAGGAAAAAAATGAATATAAAAACTAAGCATTTTCTTATTTTCTTCCCCCCCACCCCTAAAACTACAACAAGGTAGTAAGATGAACAAGAAGAGAAAACTTTTTTTGCTTGTGGAAACAGGAGCATAAAGGAAGCACCAGTTGACACCAAATCTACCAGCTATCAATCCCCTGTGGACGTTAGTATCTAAGTCTTGTGTCCCTGACTGCTGATTCCGAGAGGCTGGACACAACCTACGTGTAAAAATGAAGCAGACTCTGTTGTTTTGTGCCAGATTCAGTCCTCAACATAACTGTAAATAAAGGTGCAGTGTACTCAAGTCAAGTCACTGATCAATACAAGATCACTTCTAAAGAAAGGGGGAACAAAGAATTGGGCATATCATAAACTATATTATAAAGCTAAGTGCTGGAGTAATTTATCCCAGACAAGACACTCCTTGTCCAGTATCACTTTTTTTTTCTTAAATTACTGACTTCAATGCATTTTTTTCTTTTCTTGTTAAAAAACTTACTTTGTTTTATATCTTTTAAAAATATATGACTTTAATTTATGCACTGCAAAACTAAATGGGAAGATGAGCAAAGAGAAAACTACTTACTCAGAAATGAAAAGGACTAATCCACATATAAATTGTGAGAATGAGATAAGCCTATCACATTGTGGCTATTAATATTTTTCATTCTTAGTAAGAGTTTAAAAAAGCAACGTACTATATAGAGACATAAAACTAATTAATGCAACAGGCACGCTACTTCATTGCAGGTATGTCCCAAGGCTTCTGAAGGGTTTTTACCAGAGAGGGACAATGGAAAGTGGGTAAAAGCCATCATACCCAGAAGATGCATCCCCACAGTTGATTTGACCCATTGTGCAAGTGTTCATTTCCTTCCACAAGCCTACTCAGAGTGCTTACAGAGTTCGTAGGCGTGGAGTCTTTCCAGGATGAAGGATATGGTCACATTTAAAAGAGGTGTAAATAAAAAATAAACAACTTAGTTGAGTGTCCTGAAACTGTAGTACCTCTGGTACATATTGATTGCTCAAGTCCTTGACATTCTGACTAGAACTATGTTACACTTCTATTGAAATATTGTGGAAATATTATGGAAATAGATTACCGGCACAAAGAGGGAAAGGCTTCCATTCCCCATTAAGACACTGTATTTTAATTTCCTTAGAATTGCCAGAGCTTTGTTTACATCCACAAATTACTTCATCACCGTGTGAAAACTGGGTCTGGTCTTCCTGATGAAGAACAACATTTGGAATAGAGGAAGGTGAGCTACAGGGCATGTTGTTTTCTGTGGAAAAGAGCAGAAGTATTCCAGAATAATTGTGGAGTCATATTCATAAGTATATGTTTGAGGCAGTTTACTAAATCCCTCTCCAGTCTTTCCCTTTCCTTTTCCATCACTATAGAGCATCCCCCATAATTAGCTTCAGCAAACATTAATTTCCCAAACTGTTGTTTCCTGGTACATAAACCCTTAAGTGTAACAAAACTTTCAATGGATCCAGCTCACTTGGAACACTGAGTGGGAGCAATCCAACTCACCTAGATTTCTGATCAGTCAAAATGGTACTTGATTCTAACCTACTATTTGTAATATGTACTTTCAATCAGTGTTATTCTGAGAACTGAAATCCACTGTAACATCACTTAGAGGGCTGCAGCGCCGTCACCCCTGCGTGATAACAGCTTTGGGCTGTCACGCTTGCACAGATGAGTGCAGCATGTGAGTGGTTTCAACAAAAATATCTGTGAAGTGTTAGCCTACAGCAAGTTATAGACCCCTCACAAGCAAGAATTATATTGATTACCAATGCAAGAGGGAGGAGATGACCATTCTCCATCAACACATTCTATTTCCTTTGATCCAACCAATTTAAATTTGATGTTGCATTCGTATTCCTTTCTGTCCCCATGCTGATACTGTTCCACAGAGCTGCCAACAACACTTCCATTGTCAATCTCAGGTGGAGGTCCACAGTCTCTGATGTTCACTGAAATCAAGAGATCAACTCTATGCTCTGAACTCAGTACTTTTAGCAGTTACATGTTAAGTGCAATACAAAATGATATGAACATGTTGTTTAAGACAAATCTAAGAACAGGTTAAACCGGTTTATGCCTTTGAATATCTTTGTGTTGTGCTGGAGAGCACAGGCAGATATGTTTGACCCTGGCTTGCTCTACTCTCTTACTTCCATGCACTATATGATAAAATGTATGATTTCTATATTCACAGTATGATTTCCTGGTGTGATAAAAGAAGTGGTTGATAAAACCAACCTAGTTTTAAGAGGAAAAACACGTTACATGGATGACAACAAGTGGGAAGAGAAGGAGATGAGAAATATGAGATTCCTTCATCCTCTAAAGCTGCCTTGTGGAAGGGTGTAAGATCAGCAAAATAAACTCCTTTCAGATGCCACCAAGTTGTGTTCTGTCATTAAAAGGATGAGAAAAATAGGGACATGTATCTTCCCTTCTGCATGAGTTTGTTCATTGTATCAGATGAAGCCCAGCAATTTTCCAGGGAAAACACTTCACTGAGTCATCTTTGAAAGGGTTGGGTTTTTTTTTCCTTCAACACCATGGGATCAGAAAAAGGAACATAGGTTACAATACCTGCTGGGTTTTGACATGAGACAGTGGCAAAACTTAGGACTTTTAGGGTACAGAGAGGACATATCTCAAATTAACCACTCCTGGGTGCCATATGGCACATTATTTATGCCTTTTTGAATCATAACCACTTTTCCATACATTACAGTCAATAACCAGAGTGACATTTTGCGCAAGCCCTTTACTAGCTCACTTTCTGGTATTGTAAAACACCAACTGGCATAACTAAAGCCAAGAGAAAGGTCAGCACTGGAAGTTCAACTGTTCAGAATCTTGCACATAAAATAGGTGATCACTATGAAATGAGCTGAAGCGGTCCAATTCCTGCCCTTTTAGTGATGAAGATGGGATAATAGTTCTTGGGAGCAAGACTGGCTTATAGAAGGTGTCCCCAGGTCTTCAGGACCCAGGCATTTCCATATGTTCCCTACTATGGTAATGTTAACAGAATTACCTTTGCACACTGGTGGTGGTGGAAACCATCCAAAGTAATAGCACTGAGTAGAGGCAGATCCCACTCTCACATAATTGTTTCCACAGGTAAATTTCACAACATCTCCATTGCTGTATTTACCCTCCTTGGGAGAAAAATCTCCATTGGGCAATGTCAACATTTCACACTCTATTGCTGCAAAGACACAATATTTTAATGTCTACTAATGGTTAGAACAAACCCAAAGAAAGAAGGAACAAGCTTCACAAAGTGTATACACAGTTACACAGATCAGCAAGCACAACAGTACTCACCAAGACACTGGGGCTTTGGAATCCATTCTCCGTTCATGCCACACCTTGCAGTACCAGTTGGCATATTATTTGTAGTTTTATATCCCTCCAAACATGCAAACTCAATGGTATCTTCAAACAGGAACGTCGTTCTACTTGCAGGGTAGTTCAGAATGTTGACACGAGGTGTTTTACATGATTCTGGGGAACAAAACAAAGTCAGTGTATCTGTGATCTAGAAACACTGTCCTTTGGAGCCACCAGTTCTGCAGGTGCTTCAGTGTGCTCTAGTCTACTGAACTACTCAGCATATTTGAAACATTAAAAATGCTGCATTGCCAGAATATGAATGTAGAATATTGTATGTAGCACATTCACATAATATCTATAGCATTAATCTTCAGAAATATGTATATAGAAGTCTAGTGTAAATATTTCTTCCTTAGATTAAATTCCTTTCTACTACATCATCATTATTAGTGTCATAGCAAAGAGTTTGTACTCCTCTTCCCCATCGTGTTTGGGAGTGGGTCAGAAAAAAAGCTGCAAAATCCTAGGTAAAGGCAGTCTAAAATAAAAGGACAAGATAAAATATCATACAAAGTTGGTCAATATGGTGAGACTAGGAATGAGGCATAAATGAGCACAAAGCCATGGTCTTCTCTACTGCACCGTGCAGGATTTATTAATGTATTACTTTTATCTTGGTTCATTTGAATTATTGTAGCTTCATATTTGTTTTATGTGCATAGATAACTTGAAGATTCCTGTGTGACCTAATCTAGATATTCTGCTCAGGCAGGGAGTTGGACTAGATGATCTTTCAAGTCCCTTTCAACTCCTGACATTCTGTGATCCTGTGATCCCATAACACTGGAATTAACACTACACCCCTGTTCAGGAGAAGAAGGAGATTTTAAGATGAAAAAGCAAACAACACAATGGAGATATTTTCAGGAAAAAGCACTCCAGTGTTTTTCACAAATGTTCATTTTAACACCAGGGCAGACACATGCATAGTGCTTTTTATGTAGAGTGATAGCTTGTTTCCAAATAATGAATCCCATTTTTCTCTAGCTTGGTCACATTTAAAGAAAGTTCTTGGTAGAATCCATTAGTTCTCATTTCTTCATAAATCTTCCCTTGCAAGTGTAAAAGGTGGGAGAATTGGGAGTAAATTTGGCTATATATCCCTTGTATCAGGTAAGAATAACTGGAGAGGTCAGTGATTAACCTCTACCATGCCCTACAGGTTCAAAAAGATAGCACTTTTCTTTAGATAGATATTTCCTGCCTCACTTCCTTTGTTTTCTCTATTTCTTAGGTTACATATAGGTTAATCTCTGGAGGATCAGTCCTCTATTTAGGTCTCCTTCTGTCCAGGAAGAAACTCTACCAATTAGATGACAAAAATCTGAGTACGGAGGGTATCATCTCTGCATCAGTCACAATGATAGGGAGCTCTGAAACCTTCATGCTACTCACTGATGCACTTTGGAGATGGAGTCCAGCCATTCTCGTGACACTGTATCACTCCTGCTTCTTGTCCATCTGGAGTTACAAAGCCAGTATAACATCTATAGGTGATGACCTCCTGTAAGCGAAATGTTCTCTTTCCCGAGGTGAAATAACCATTGTCAACATTGACACTCTGGCATTTTTCTGAAAGAGATAAACACAATTTCTTCCAAGTAAAATGCTGCTAAACTATATGGTTATAATACACAGAAGATGGGCAAAGGAACAGCAGCAGTGTTTAGAATATTTTTTAAGAGCACATGAATTTTTGCTTCTGCATTGTGCTGTGTTCCTGGGGGATAACTGGAAAGTGGTAAGCCAAAGTACACAGTTTCCAACCAGTGCAGCACAAACAGAGATGGTCAGGGATTTGATTTGCAGCATGCTTGTAAGTTTCCCAAATTGAACATCCCCATCTGGTCTTCACTGGAAATAAAATTCCTGTTGGGCATGCACTACACTGTGCATACATAAAGAGGACCTTCTGTCCTCACAAGGGCGAGGGAAACACCACAGTGTGCAGGTACCACCTCAGTTCTAACCAAGAGAATCCACAGTGCACATACTACAGGCCTAAAGTAAACAAACAAAACAATTTCACTACTGAAAACAGGACTGTGGCTCCATCTGAGAGTTTATGTTCTAGGTGATCTGCATGAGCCATGTGTGGACATTTCACAGGGTTACATTCTGCATCGTTGTATAGTGACTGATTCCAGCAGCATACAGGGACCCCAGAACTGCAGGGGGCAATTGAAATAATCACAGCATTGTGCTTCAGTTGTAGAGCATCTAATTTTAAGAGTTAATACAAAGTGGTGACAGATTAATGTAGGTGATGTGATGAGGGATTTACTGGGTTTAGCTAGAAAACTCAAAAACATATAACACACTCACTTTTACGGATACATCTTGGAGGAGGTGACCAGCCACCCTTTGTGCACATGACTTGCCCATCTTCATGCTCAGTATAATAGTCATCTTGGCAGATATATTTAACTCTTTCACCTTCCTTGTAAAACATCTCCCGTCTATATAAGAAATAACCATTTTCCACATCTGTGACATAACACTTTTCTAAAGAAAGAAGGTAAGTACATTTAGGCACGGTAATTTGTACAGCAGGAACTGAGGCAAATGAATTCTTGGGAAGACAGTAGAAAAGGGCATCCTGGCACTTTTCTGTACCCTTTTATCCTAAAAAGATGTTTGTGTTCAAACCTTAATGAAAGCATGTTTTGTATCCCTGCTCTGAGATTAACAAATCCCATGAACAGGAGTGCATTTTGCTACAAAGAGGGCTAAGAAGTGGTCTAGGAAGCAGCATTGCTTACCTAGTGTTCATAAGCAAAGCTGGCTAACTTCAGTGCATCCAGCATCACTAGCACCAGCTCTGCTTTGGTCTGCTATGTCTCCAAAATGTTGATGTCTGACCAGAGTGACTTTTAAGCACTTGCTTCCAGATTGTATCTTCTCTGTGTAAATGTATCAACCTCTAAAACCAGGTTCTAGCAACATCTAAATACCATCATTCTGTGTGCCCAAGAGTCCAGACACAAGGACTGCAGCTAAAGGAATGCTACAGCTGTGTTACTTGAGTAACTAGTCCTTTCCCTCTAGGCAGGACAGGGCATGTCAGGTACTGAGCACCACTCCACTGAGGGCCACAGGAAAAGATCAACTTTTTGTAATCCACTTCTAAGGCTTACCATTAGGTAGAAATCTTACTGTAACTGAAGATGTGTGTTATGAGAGAAATCAGCTCGCTGCTTTAAATCTATTCGTATAGTTCAACCATTAAGCCAGTGTATCTGGATCTCTTACTGATGCCATGCTCAATCTCAACAGACTGCAACAGTCTGCCACCCTCTCAGCTCCATATATTATCCAAAGGAACCAGGCAATGGATCTCAGAGGAACTTCCAAAGTCCCCAAGCCACAGAAGGAAGAGTCAGAACTCTCTGCATGTGCAGCTGTGTGTGCAAATGAAAGTAGATGCAGGCACATGACCCAGAAGTCAGCGAAGAGAAAAATTTCCCATGTATTTCTTAATCTCATGGATAGTTTCAGTAGTAAAGCATCTCCAAAATCCAAAAGCATTGTTTCAGCACTTCAGAATGTCACTTCCCAGCTGAGAGTTTGAGCTCTGCAGATAGAATGATAGTCTGGGTGTAGTTCTACGGTTCAACTGAAGCAGTTCTAATTTAACAGACTTTTTTTAGTTTGACATGTGCTTCATCAGCTCAATTTTGTCTGGAGAGGTAATTGTAAGTGAATTGAGCATGCAGTGGGAATATACTTACTGAGACATTTTGGCTCTGGAGTCCATCCCCGTTCAGAACAAACCACTCGAACATAGAGGCTTTCGGTCGGGGTTGAATAACCTTCATTGCAGTAGTAATCAGCATGCTGCCCAAATCTCATTGGAAAGTAATAGTGCTTGTAGTACTCCAGTGCATAACTTAACTTGCCATTTTCTATAGCTGGGTAGTCACATGGTTTCTCTTGAAACAGAATTTAACAGCATCGATATCAACACCTGCATGACAAAAAGCTCAGGACACATGCAAATTCAGCTTCATGAGCTGAGTGTTTTCTGAAACTGCCAGTATCAGGACTGCACACCTTGTCAGGTCCTCAGGAGTCCAGGAACAATGGCACTCTGCCTCTGGTGTTTCTGTCATTACCTGTAGCTACACTCGTTTCTTCTATTTCCATTGCAACCAGCAGAAATCCAGTCGATATTCTCAGTGAACTCCAGAGGCTAATTCATGAGACCAAAAGTATTTATTCTGTTCTGGGAGATCACCCACTGACAGACCATTGAATAATGAGTGAGGTGGTCTCAGAACGATACCTGAATTTTAGAACCCACACATACACAGAGGAAAGATTAATCTGGGTACTGTTCAGTGCACTTTTTGGGAACAGTTCAAATCATCCAAAGGTCCATTTACAAGACAGATTTCATGAAGGTTTCTCTCACATCTTGTTTGCTAAGTTTTTCTTTTCAGTGACCAAAGATCAAAGAGTGCTAGATTATTAAATTAATCACTTATTTGTTTACTTGTTAATTCTGTGCCTATTGTGCAAATCTGTGTACTCATGGGAAATTTAAGCCAAGAAAGAACTCAGCAAATAACAAAACAAGATATTCTTGTTTGTTTACAGGTTATAATAGATAGAATGAAATGAAACTGTGATTGGTCATAATACACCAACATACAACTCAAGTAAAAATGTAAAGCTGTGCCAATTGTGAGGAAAGACATCTTCCAACCATTAACTAAGGTTTTCTTTTGATTTTTACTGTAACACTCACTATGTTCTCTTATCCTGACTGGCAGGCTGATCCTCAGGTGGACCACAAACCTTCCTGACAGGCAGCTGGCTATGGCACTTTTTTCACACATCCTTCCATAAATACAGTAATAGATAATACTTGTGTTTATAAACAATATAAATGTAGATCATACCAATGTTTTTATAGAGTGTGTTTCTAAACCATGAAATTAACCTTTACAGCATGAAGAAACACAAACGCTCACATCTCATGCTGCTTCTCTCTTGACCTTTTCTTCACTGAGATATCTCCAACAACCCTACATGTTCTCTCTCCATCCATGAAAGCTACTTACGAACGCAAGCTGGATCAGGCACCCATCCATTCTTGGTGCATTGAGCCGTGTTTTCACCGGTCAAAGCTTTAAAATGATATCCATAATCACACTCTACTGTAATTGTATCACCTGATACATAGTTTTCTTCTTGAGGTCTAAACCTCCCATTAGGAATTCTTGGAGGAGCACATAAAACTTCTAAATAAAGAGAAAAAAAAAAAGAATGCTAATTTAAAAAATATTTTATATTTCTTGCAGAAATTCTTGTTTTCATATAATATTGACCCTAACTGCATAAAATTGGTCAAAATTTGTTTCTTAGATCAAAGATTTGTCCTAGTTTTGTGAAATTGCATTTCACTCCCACTTTAGAAATGTACAGTCTGTAACAGAAGAATGACAGCTGTTACTAATGTTGTGCTAATTAGAAGATTAAAAATTAATTGCAAAGAGAATGAGCAGAGCAGGAACTAGAGGTCATCAAACTTAAACTTTTGCTAATCTTTATCGTTAGGTCATTCCATAACTGGAGTTCAAAATGACCTATGCTGGGCTCACCTCACAGCTCTCCTGTGCTGGTTTACTGTCCCAAAAGAGAGCAGGTTCACTGACAGGTCCTAAATAGAGAAATAACTATACTTAACTAGGAGCTGATCATTCAAAGGCTGTGTGGTTAAGGGTCCTGCTCTGACATGAGAAGTAATTCAACAACAGAGAAAGGAACAGAATGCTATTCTAAAAAGCTCATGGTATCTTTATGCTCAGATAAACCAGACAAACATATGATTGATAATCTGGAGCCTGTCTTTTATTTTTGCCTTTTTTTTTTTAATTCTGCTTCCACTTGAGAAAATATTACCAGCATGGTCAGGGCTGGGAGGGGGCAACCATAAGGTACTACAGGTTGGTTCTGCTGTGGAGTGAAGGCGGTTGAATCAGCTGTATACACATGCTGATGAATCATCTAGGTTCAGTGGTCAGTCAAGTAGGATCCAGAATCACTATATGAATATGCTCCAAGTATCAGAGTCCAGTATATCAGAGCCTGGTGCAATGTTTTGTTTGGCACTTCTCAAAAGCAGTGTGTTTCTAAGCCATAGGCAATGCATATTAATTAGTATCATTACTAATCTTGAAGCAGAAAGGTCAAGAACTGAGTGGGCAGTGACTTCTCTTTATTTATAAAGGAGTCTTTCTGGAAGAGGTCCCAGGAAGGTGGGTGGTACATAAAATTCTACAATATTGCCCTGCTGCCAACATTTTTTTTCCAGTATCAAGTGTTTGGCAATTTTTTGAAGACAATTCAAGGCACTAATGGCTCCCCCAAAATTTATATTGAACTATTTCAACTGGGACATAACGTTCATATTCTGTTTATGGGATTTGGAGGTTTAATTATAGACTTTAATTGCTAAAGTTGAGTGAAACTTAAATAAAATCCATGACCCAAAGGGCTGTTGTCACACTGGACTAGCCTCAGAAACTATAGATTTGTCTTCTTAACTGTTCAAAAAGCATTTGGGAGTTAGAAAGTAAGAAGGATTTTCAGCATTGTAAATATATTCACTTGAAGAAATTCTCAGACTATTTCTGATGGGTAGTTTGAACACCATGGACAATGAGGTTGTGAAATAACAGTTCTGATGACATTAAAAAAATTGCTGTCTTCATCCTAGAATAAGGCTCATGGACAGTGGCAGGATCCATGCATACTGTGTTAGTTTGGTCTCTTTATACATGGAAAACTCTTATCCAGCTGTTCAGTCCCTTTAACAATTCTTCCAGATCTTCATGGGGTGGGATCTGGATGAATTTCTTTTTTAAGAATAATTAACTTTGGTCATTAATAATCTACGAGATTACTTCCAAACAGAACAAATGTGTAAAATAACTGTAGGCAAGGCTAACCAATGCAATAGGGGGTTGGACTCCATCCCGATTCAGTACATTTTACATCTGCTCTTTCACCATATCTGTATCCATCATCACAGGCAAACTGGAGTTTTTCAGATTCCTTGTAAGACCTCTTTGGAGAACGTACACGTCCATGTGGAATTTCTGGCACAGCACAAACAATCTCTGAAATTAAGAAAGACAAAGTCCTTATACTTTTGTTTATTTGCTGAGGACAAATGCTTACTGGAGTATTTTTTTTTCCTTTTGACTTTACAAAAAAAATTTGCATTCATAAATGCTTTGAAAGTTATTTGAGAACTCTTCAATGTCCTGTTTGTGGATGCCAGGTATAGTACAGCATGGAATCAATAGAAAATTGGTCACAAGACAGATTTCAGGGCTTTGCTTTGGATTTTAATGGATTTCAGAATCAGTATATAAGGTAGGGGACATTCCAAAATAAGCGACCAGGCTAGCTGAAATTTAGGATTTTCCATTTTTCAAGTAATTTCACTTCCTTGTAGTTTCCAGAAAATGTAAATCTCACAGCCAGTAGACGATCAGTTAAATCATGGTATCACAGGCAAAAAGCATTAAAATATCTGGAGAACTGACACTAGAATGCTGCACTATCTGTAAAAGAATCTCAGCTCCTTGCCAAACCAAATAAAACCATCGAGATTGTGCAGTTTCCAAAATATGCATTCATAAAGTCAGAAAATATTCAAGACTTTGTTTCCTAGGCCACAGAACAGGACAGCCAATGGTTCTCTGGATTCCTTTCCTGAATTTACTTTGTGTTTAGGATGAAATATAGCTCAGTGAAACTTCCATTGTTTAATAAAATTCACTATATTCTGAAAATATTAAAAGCACGTGTATTTAATCCCACCTTATGCTATTCAAATGAAAATAAATGGGTGTTTCAAAACAGCAAAATACAGCACTGATATTGTGGAAAAAAACCAAAACAAAATACATGTGTATCTGACATCCTGACATATGTACCGTGCTGTTCTAAACACATACTTCCCAATCGGGTAACATACCCATACAATCCCTATGTGCAAAATGGGAAGAATAGATAACCCCATCCACCAGTACAAGTTGGAAGGAGACATGGGGTGGGGTGGACTGACCGAAAAGTAGTTTTGCAGAAAAAACCCTTGGCAGTCCTGATGGACAAGTTGAACAGGCAGCAAAGAAAACGGGGTCCTGGCCTCCACTGGGAAGGGTGTGGACAGAAGTGATCCTTCCCCTCTACTCAGCACTGGTCAGACCACCTCTGGAGTGCTGTTTCCAAATCTGAGCTCCCCAGTATTGGAAAGACTCAGACATACTGGAGCAGGTCCAGTGAAAGGACATGAACATAATTAAGGAATTGGAAAAATAGACAGATAAAACTGGGCTTAGAGAATCTAGAGCAAAGGAGGCTTTGGGGGATGAGGGGGAAGGAAGTATAAATTCCTGACTGTGGTGGAGCAGGCAGAAATAATGATGATGAAGCCAGACCCTTCTCATCAGCACCCAGTGAGAGGCTGAGAAGCAATGGGCACAAATACAGAAGATACCACTAAAATATAAGAAAAAACATCTTTACTTGAGTGGTCCCTTACTGGGCTGCCCAGAGAGGATGTAGAGTCTCCGTCCTTAGAGATGTTAAAATGCTGACTGGACATGGTCTCAAGCAACTTGCCCCAGCCAACTGCTTTGAAGTACCTTCAGAGGTCCTTTACCTCACCTATTCTGTGGTTTGGTAAAAACTAAACACGAATTAACCTTTTAACTTGTTGAAACATGTAAGTCTGAAGAAAGAAAAATTAGCCATGATCTTATTGTGTTTTATATAGCCTAAGAATATGGGTGAATTAAAATCATACTTTTAAAAAAAAACTTGTTTCATATAGACTCAAAACTACTTTGATTACATCAACACTACTTTGATTGAATCTTATGTAGATATTCAAAAGCTATTTTTAAAGACATTAACTGCAGTCTGACAAAACACACAGCTTGTAGTGAAAATGTGGAACAAACAGATGGTCCATTATGACTATATTAGCATCAATATTCTCTGATTTCTCTTTCTTATCCTAATACTTCTGCATATATGCAGTGGAGGTTGTTTACAGACAAACTATGCTTAATTGCTGTGGAATAATGTAGTTTGTAGTTTCCCATATGATAATTAGTCCTCAGAAGGCTACGAGAATACCTCTTTTAATTACAGATAATAAGTAGTATCCTTTTTTACCTTGGCACTGAGGCACATCGCTATTCCATTTTCCATTTGAAGAGCAAATTATTTCTTTAAGTCCAACAAGCTTGTATTTTGGATTACATTCAAAAGTTACAACCTGGCCAAAGGAATATTCACGGCCAAGCTCAAATGCACCAGTCATAATTATTCTTCCATTTTCTGGTGCTTGTACAGGTAAACACTTTGCCACTGAAAAATAAAACAAAACAAAATGATAGAAAACAGCCATTTTGAGGTCTCTTCTGTAAAATAAACTGACACACAAAAAAGTTAAAATACAGAAATTTACTTCTGTAATTTACTTACACATTTTAAAACTATACACTCCTATGCAGTCCTTTTACATGTTCAGAGACAATTTGAAACAAATAAAAATACAAAACATGAAGCAAAAAGACAGACTGACCTAGAAGCAAGCTTGTATAGGCAGAAGCTTGTAGACTGGCTCTTACCATTCTCTTCTTTGGCCTTCAAAATTAAAGACAGGACCCACTCAACTAGAATGACCTCCTGAGGTCTCGCTCAATCTAAACTATCATACAATCCTATGTATTCTATGGATGATTAGATGAGCCTTGACTGACCCCATAGGACCATAAAACTTTGTCAAAATAAGCTAATTTACTTTAAAGCTATGTCTAACTGAATTTACTATAGGCAAAAAGCTGTATAAGTGATGAGTTTTGGACTGACTGCAACAGTTCAGTTACTAACTAAACACCCTAATTAAGGATAAGAGAACTATTATATTACTAAAGTAAAGAAAAACAATGACAGACGTAAACTTAGAGCTCTTGTATTACTTAACTTTGTTACTACAGTAAAAAGGAGAATTAATGTATGTCATCTGGTATTTCTTACTTAGGGGGAAATGACTAAGAAAGCTCATTCTTAAATGTTCACATAGATATCACTGAACATATATGAAAGTGTCTGGTGTTTTGCTTACCATAGCTCCCACTTCTCTCTGAAAATAGTCCCCATCTTGTAAGTCATCTGCTTTTTCTATAAGCTCATATTCTATTTCCTAGGATCCTCACAATTAGGCCATTATAAAGACAGGCAATCATATTTCAGCCTAATGAAAACTCCTCAAACATAAAAGAAAAATCCAGTGAGGAGTTTGAAACTGGAGTATCTTGGTGACATGTGATGAAAAATACTGGAAACCATTGCTCTATATCGTGCAGATAGAGACCTGTATGCTTAAAATTGAGGATACTAAAAATCCAGTAAACTAATTGTGAAATATTTGAGAGCAAGGGAATGTCCATTGTATTAAGCACTAAGTCCTGAGGTCTAGCTTTCTCTTGCTCTCATTCTTATGAAGTTCTTCAACAGTATGCTGATAGGGAGAAGAACTCATAACAAAATCTTAATGGCTAGAATATTTGTGAATGAAAAATTAGCTAAAAACACACATGATTTCACATACATCCAAAACGCCTTGTCCCAGATGTCCTTTGCAGGTGTGATTTGCAGACATCTACTCTATCAGGGCCTTCAGGAGAGGCAAAGCTTTAAAGCAGTCTGTGGGGGGTGACAAGAGCCTATTTCATGAGTGCTTTTTAACAAAACCTGGAGTACTTACAGGACCAAAATAGCTGAACAGTCATTGTAAAACTTCTATTGCTTCATAACTTGAATTTAAACATATGTGAATTAATACTAGTAGAAACAACACACATTAGTTCTAGATAGTATAAGACAGAAAAAAAAAAAGGACAGTTTGATAAAGAATCAAATGTCAAACTCCATTATTTACCTTCACAGTGAGGGATGTCATTGCTCCATCCATCTGCCTGACACTCACGGTAATTTCTTTGGCTGAGCATCTGGTATCTTACCAAATAAAAAGTAAACAATACTAAAATATGGTCTCGTTATGTGACAGAAACAGCAGTGCTGATCTTTTTGAAGCAAAGGAAGTGGGTCTCATATGTTCTAACACAGGCTAAACAAAACATGACAAAGCCAAGTGTTATTGTGGCCTGCTTCTTCCCTGTTCCTTTTAATTGCATATGGCAAAAAGTATGAAAAAAAATCAGAAAGTGGGAAGTAACCAGTAAGATGGTTTCTTCATTGCAGAGAGTTTTGGCTACCTAAGAAATAATGTGGGAGTAATTAGCAAGCACAGTAAAACTGCCATTACCTGTGCTCCAGTATGACTGAAAGCCACGTGAAGCACCGAAACAGGACTTAATCCAAACCATATGTATCTCATGCTTTGATGGGCTAGTTTTATCTTAGGTTTGAGGGCAGCATGGCCACAATTCCATGGCTTCTGATTTGTCTGAAATGTAGTCAGGAGAGGAACAGCTAGTCTGGAAGGACAGTGAAGCACTGTCAGAACTTAAGGGACTAAGGAGAACATTGATTTTGGAACCCTTTTTGTGGAACACAGGCTAGATAGCAGCATTAAAAGGGTTGCAAAAGCATGCTGAGCCACTGGACCGTGCTCATTGATGATTTTCATTTCAAGAGGGAAGAATCCAGTCATAGGCATTAACTAAACATAGTACTATGTATCTGCCTTGCTGCAGTTTTCATTGGAGTAGATGAATGGAGGAGGAAGAGAGAATAATTACTCCAAGCAGTGAGTGAAGATATGTTAGTGAGTCTACCAGTAATGTCTTACTTCAAACATTTTTTACAATCCATTTTGCTACATAATGCACAAAAATTATTTAAGCTAGAATGATGAGTCATGGTTCTGAACAGGTTCTGCTGAATGGCTAAATGTTTTTGTTGACATAACTGCATCATGACTTCCTACTGAGAGCACAGATTCCAGCACCAGAGCTGCATTTCCATCTGAACTGGCTGGCTCGTGGAGTCATGAGGCAGCTTTGCACACAGATTATTTTTCCTCTCAGACAGCCATGATTTGAAATTAGCCACACCCTTATATATTTTAGACACTTCACATGACAGCTTCAGGTGCATGAGTTCAGTTACTCCAACAGCACCACACATGAGAAAGAGTTCTCTTTAGTTTTACTGTAATTATAGAAATTCAAATTAAACAATAACCGAGCATTGAATATGAGTAAATTGCAGCCGTATTGCAGACAACAAATCTATAACTGACATTTAACACCCTAAGTTAACCCCCATATATGGAATTAAATAAGTATTACCCATCATTACATCTGTACTCAACTCGGGCACCAAATACAAATTCACTTCCCACGGTAAGTTCAAAGGAACCAAACTCTATATCTCCAGGATGTCCACAGGGCTTATCTGGTTAAAAAAAAAAAAAAAATTAAAAAAATACATAGGAAGAAACAACTTGCTCCAATGTGATTCAGAGACAACAAAACCCCACATGATCAATTCTGCTGTCTAGTATGGCCTATTCTGAGAAGGAATGTGACCACTTAACCTGTAGCAGACCATCCCTTTTCTTTTTCCACCTGCACCATGCCATTGCCAGCATCTACTCACAGGGTGGTAGTATTTGCTAAAATATGTTACTAAAAGGCAACACCAACTTTTGTATCATTTGAAAGATCTATGTACGCTGAGTAGTTATAGAAGGACATATAAAAACTGAAAAGGTGAATTAATAAAAATTGGAAAAGAAACTAGTAGCATCTTAATCTTTACTCAGTCTTTCTATTCATCTGTGTTTGAATGACAGCTAGGACTTAAATTTTTATTATCAAACCAAACATTTATATTCTAGCAAAAATTTTGCAGGTTAGATATGTAAGGAAAAAAGCTTGTGTGTCTAAAATGTCTTTGTGTTTAAAACAAATTTATTACAGAAAAGAACAATCTGCTGACTAGCAATAAAAAAGTTCAATTTCTTCACTAATAAATTCTATATGATAGATACTTTAGATGTGTGAGATACTTCTAAACTCTTAATGTAGTTTACTAGAGATAATAAATAACAGCTTTCATCCAAATCATGAATTTACCTTCACAGATTAAAAGAGAAGGCAAGAAAAATATTTGTCCAATTTCTATGAAATTATATATTTCATAGAACTGGTAAAATAAACTGAAAAGAAGATAATACTGTCTCTTGACTCACATTCAGGTTAGTGCTTTAGACTGTAAATTTCAGCTGCATTGAACTTAGTCTTAAATTTTGGAAGCAAGCTCCTAATAACTTAGTAACAAAAGTCTGGCCTAGAGCAAGATATTCTCCTGTTAAGAAAAAAAACCCAACTCATTTGATCTGGAGAAAAAGAACTTCCAAAAATACTTCCTTATGCATACTTTTCAGAATAACTTAATGGATGGTGAAATAGGTTAGTTACAAATAAATATACAATTGAAATTTCACACTGACATCAATGGCAGGGAATGTGACCTGTCAGGTCAAATGTTTGCATATATTTTGCATAAAAACCTACTTCTGCATTCTGCTCCCGGTGGGTTTTGCTTCCACGTTCCGTCCGTGCACTCAAACACAATCCGTCCAAGTTTCATATATCCAGGCCGACATCTGTATGTTGCCTGAGTACCATGTGGATAGGGAGGTTTGTCCCATATTTCAGTAGGCAATTCTTTAACCCTCCTAGGAGGTGGTTCTGTACAATCTAAAAATTGTAAATAAAATATAGGTGACTGAAGTGCATACTACAAAAGTTAATTTTATGGTAGAAAATGTAGCAAGAAATTCTGGGGGTATTTGTGATCAAATGAGCATAATTTTGCTACCTTATAATCACAAAATTCGTATTTGCCAAAAAATCCACATTTTGGAGGCTTATGAACAGTCATTTAGAAGAAGTCACATGAGTGAATGCCAAGAAACCACACAGGACAGTCATATTTAAAAAATACAGTCTGAGATTAAATTAGTGCCATGGTTGTAACAATAGTCAGTCATCTCTTGCTCTTCTACCTGCAGGAGCTCCATGCTGGTCCTTCCACTACTATGGAGAACATCTTTGCATGCTCTGCAGTTTCTTTTCAAACTATTTTCTTCTGCAGCCATCACCATCCTTACTGACAGTAAACTCATGTACCATTTGGTCAAGGTCTGCCAAATTTCCTCTCACCCTTACATTGCCTAAACTTTCTCTCCAGGCTGGGATCACATTATATATTCCAAAACTTATTTCACTTTGCCCATGAAATTATTTCTCATAACAAGTCAATTATTACAAGTTATGATTAATTCTGGGTATTCATTTTGACCTTATTTTATCTTCAAAGCATTTTGTCTCTATATTTGACTTCTTCCTGGGACATCTCCAGTGTCCAGCCACAGAAATGCACAGCCAAACGCGTATGAATTACAAGAAATTCTCCTGAATTCATTTTAAGAAGTTCCTCGATAAGTTGAGTATGAGAAAAATCAGACTAAATTGTAAAGAAACAAATGTTGGAAAACTATATGTTGGGATAGTATAAATTATCTTTGTTAAGAAACATTTTGTATGTGTGTGTTTATAATAACTGATCTAATTTCAGTGACTAAATCTCTGTGCTTGGGTAACTAAAATGTACTTATTTTAAAGATTTTCATTTATATATATAAAGCTTTACCCAGAGTAAGAGACAGTACAGTTAGATGCAATGAAGTGTGTTTCACATCTGAATATTGAAGATGAGAATTCATCAAGTACCCTCTAAGAAATGAAGCTTTGGAAGAGAAATGAAACAGTGTTGTAGAAAATAAACGGGAGAAGAAATGTCCACCAGGGAAGGAAACTTCTTGGTGAGTAGATTCGTTATTCAGAGACATGGCACAAAAGTCTCCTCACCAGTTTAGTTCTAAGGCCACAGGTTTGAGAAAGCAGCAATTCTCCCACTGAAGCTTTCCTATGGATTGTCCAGGTGCTGCCTGGAAGTGGCACTACAGTAAAAATACTTAGGATCTCTCCTCATTCAAGGGATGTGGAGTTATGGCTTGCTGAAATCCTCTGTGGAGATCACAACCACAGGTTCAACAGCTGTGATTTCTAATACAAAGCAAACAAATTAAATACATGCTCTTTCACATGAAAGATTGCAAGGCTTATTTCAGAAAAGTGTTTACAAATGAGGAAAAGGTTTTGTTATCAGAAAAAACTTACAATTTAAAGTGTCTATATTTTCAAAATGCCATAGCTATAAAGAAAAGAACATTAATGTGAGATCCAATAACTATTTTGGCTGTCTTAAGTAGCCAGAATCAGCTTTGACGATACTGCTGAGGTGCTTAAGGAAAAGTATGCCCCTACATTCACTTTTTTCCAACTATAAGAAGTATTCTCCCACCTATGGATTATTACATCCGAGTAAAAGCTATTGCTTCCGTCCACTAGAGGGTACTGCCCTACTATCAAAAAGGTAGTAGGGACTTCCACTTACCAAAATTAAGACACATTTGCTCATTAACAACGTGTTTGCAAATTGTAGTAGAAGACGACTCCTCTAGCTAGTTCTGTCTTTCAAATGTGTTTAAAATGGTTAGTTTATCCCCTTCTTTTTAATGGTCAGAAAAGGATTTTTTCCAGTTCTGTGTATTTTCCATTAGAGCTTGTTAAAATCGATGCTTTGAGATTGCAAGCTGAAACCACACTGAATTCTGTGTTTTTTAAAAATAGGCTATTTAGTATAGAGAAAGCTTCTCAGCTCCATGCCTCCCTTGCTGCTGAGTTAGTTGAAGTACATTTTTATTATCTGTGGTGCAGAATGGGACCTCTTAACACCTCCTTGTTTACATAAAAAAACCCAACACAAAACACCATGAAACACAGTCTCCTGATGGCCTTTTCAACATTACTGAGCCATTCCTCTTTCTGGGTTTTATTTCAGCTCTCTCTGATTGTTCTTTACCACTTGTGTCCAGATGTCTACCAATGTGTTAGCATCAAGTGTCACAGTATGTATATGTATCTCTGACTACAGCTGATTTATTTTTAAGTACAGTTTCTTAATAGCTTGAGAAGAAATCTTCTGATAGTATGTACTTCACAAGCACTCACTGTGTATACTCACCAAAACTGGGAGTATTTTATTTTTACATTAGAAAGTATGCACAAAATGGATACCTTCCAATCCTTTAGTGAGAGACCAGGAGAGCTGGAATTGTTTGGTATTTATATGTGGCTCATTCTCGATTAGAAATAACTCAAGCTGCTTTCTTGATGCTGTTACAATAGTTGCAACTTTCACCGTTTCAAGCACAAACTACTACTTGGTGCAGAACTATTTCTCAGCACTTATGCAAAAACCCAGCTCTTGAAAAACTCACATAAACTTTCAATATGACACCTGAACTAAGAACCCTGCATGACCCATGGTAATAGATGTTCTGGATAAATCAAATATTGCTACATTCACATTCCTTTGCAATCTCTCTGATCTAAAGAGAGCATTATTAAAAGGAACTGCAAATTCAGAAAAAGTTTCTTTTCAAATTCTAGGACTTTTCTGGACTTCTTTGCAAACAAATTAGACTGTATTAGTTGTTATGGAGCAGTATTTATTATCAATATACATAAGAGTGTACATCAAGTGTTCAAAATCACATAGGACCCTTTCCACTACATTCTATGTAAAGAGACCTAGACACTAAGCAAGAATTATTAAACATACATCAAATAATAAAAATACACTACCAAGAAAAAGAAAATTGAACTGAGATGCAGAAAATATCAGGCTTCTGAAAAGATACCCAGAATACTACCTACCTCTTTAAACATGTACAAAAAGCATACCTGTATGTATTTATCTCATTTACTTGATTAAAAAGTTTTTTCAGTCAACAGATATATTGTAAGCTTTTCAGTCAATTTAGTAATCATTCTTCTTTCTCAGATTATCTCGTAGGTTATTCCAGACAGAAAGAAATACACATTTATTAAATATTTTCTATATTAATGTACCAGCTGTTTAAAGGTTTTGGTTGTTAGATTAATTAACAAACATAATTAGTAACAAATGAGTTATCTGGCTCTAGTTTAGCTTCTAGTGAAACTAAGATTTAAAATGTTTTGTAACAGGTTAATAACAGCAGTAATTATCAAAATAAATAGGTGAAATAATACATATAACAGGATATTAAATACTAAAGGTGCTAAATACTGCCAGAAGGAGTCTCAGTTAGTGTTGTCAGTTCATTAAAATAGACTACAATGCCAACATTTTATTTACATATAGTTTTAGTTACCATCTTCACGTACACCTTAAGCAAATGTGTTGTTTGGTTTTTTTTTCTGCATTAAAGCTTACCTCTTTCTGCAGTACAATACATCCAACACAAGAACAGAGTTGTGTAGCCCAGGAACAACATCCTAGAGATTCAGAAACACAGCAAACACATTTAGTATCAGAGCTTTTTTTTATTATTATTATTATTACTTTGTTTAATTTCCACTTCTGTTTTACTCTCTAACTGCTCCAGGGACTGACCTTGCAAAGCATTTATACTCCAATTTCAGCAGTCACTTCCCCTAATCCTCTTGCAACACACAAGTGGTTTGTTTTCTCTCCCTCTCCAAACTTTGCTAAATGAATAAATAAATAAATGTCTGGCAGTTTTGGTTCACAGAGTCCTTCCCTGTGGTCTACTTGCTTTTACATTATGCCTCATTTTTTACGCTAATCCCTTCCATACTCAGATAAACTTCTTTCTCTTGCAATCCCAAAAGAAACTGTATAAATAAAATCCTTGTGTCTTATATGCTCAGTTAAAAAAACCAAACCTGAAATTCACATTAAATGTGTACCAATGAACTTTCTTCTATACACCTATCATTCAAGATCTATGCTGAAAAGAATTGAAATAAGCAGACAAAAATACAGAGTGACTTACTAACCCATTGGTTCTTGTACAAGATAACCAACTACACAGAACAAAGGAAATGTCCTTGATCAAATAATTGATTAAATAAGTCTAGGTGATGTTGAAGCACTTATTTCAGTATCACATAAGAAATAGTAAGGTGAGAAAGACATGAAGCAAGATGCAAGATGCATACTCAACTATCCAAAGAAGAATAATAAAGATTGTGCTAAAAGCAGAACTACATGGCAAACAGAGGCACTCCTCATGGATTCATGTTAGCAACAGTTTTATTAATATTTTCATTAAATGTCTTGGCTTTATAAGTGCACTCCAGTGGAAAGGTAGATCGTATGAAGAGAATTATTTGATACTGAGCATTAGGGAAAAAAGTATAAGAGTGCAAAGTGCTCTCAGGAGACAGACGCAAAACAGCTGCACACCAGGTACCCTGTAGTGCTGATGTCTGACTGGCATGGAATATACACACATTGACCTTGTATATGTTCCCAAATGACCAGATAATATACCCTTAACATTTCTGGCTTAGCCTACAGATATAAAGTAAAAAAAAAAAAAAAAAAAAGCATGCTTAGAGCATTTAAAGGACTGATCTGGAATCAAATCAGAATTCCAAAGCAGTTCAAGCTTTTTTTTTTCCTTCTCAAAACATAGCTGGAATGATTTTTTTAATCTTTTTTTTAACCTGGGGTCTGTTCTTAGTTACCAGTTCTAAGAAATGATCTTTGTGAAAACTGGCACTTGGCTGTTTCGCTGGCAAGAATGCTTCCAGATCGCATAACAACTCTTCCTTTCCCTCCCCCTTTCTCTTGCCAAGCAACTTGTACGTGAAGACTGAACTCTCACTCTGCTCCGTGACTCTGCAATGATCACTCTGCATCCATTTTGCAGTTACTGGTGATCAGTGAAAAGACTGTTTCTGCACCTGCCTAAGCTGAGTTATAAGAAGCAGCTCCTCACAGAACCTCACCACTCAAATCCCTAATTCCTTTTGTTCTGTGGTAGAGAAACATGTGCTGCTGCAGACAGCAGTGCTGCAACTACTGAGAGAGGCCCACCAACCTTACAGCATTACCATCTGTGCATGCATTTCTATACCAAGACAACAGCTCAAACCAATTATCTGGAAAAATCCATGCTGCAGGCATGGGTTCTGTAATTTCTCTAATTTTAAGTGTCAGATGTCATGAAGCTCAAAGTGATTCAGGTTTTGTCAAACCACTTTTGAGTTATTAAACCACTTGACAAATCATTATGGGTTTGAAACAAAGTCAGACACTTTCAGCTGCAGCTGAACCATGTCTGGAACAGAACTGAAAGTTTACCATAAATTTCCCAACTGTTCTCTATGAATACAGGCAATGTTAAAACAGCCTATGCTAAAGAAGAAAACCCAACCTGTCAGCAGAAAAGAGCAGATAGGTATGAACTCCTTATGAATATATTTAAGCTGAAATTTAGAATTACCTAAGTAGTGAGGCTTTGAAGTAATCTTTGTAGAAGCATAATGTAGGCCTACATAAAGAAACCATCTTTGATCACAAAGCAAGGGACCAGATTTGGTCCTTTCCAGTCTTGTGTTTGTGATCTTCTTAAATCATCCATTAAACTTACCCTGACCAAATGGAAATAAAATCAGGACCTTACTCTTTCTTTCCTTCCTCTCCTATTCCATGGACTATCAATTACTTCAAAACTCAGGTCTTCAGTCATGTCTGACTTCCCTCATCATCTCCAGCTGGTAACAAAAAAAAGAGTACATAGGCCTCATGACCACTAAGGCAGCCAGAAAAAGTAATCTCTAGCATACCCTGACCAGCATTGATAAGGAAGGTGGATACATTTAAGTAGCTACACAACCCAAGGCAGCTAGAATTTTACCCACAGAAGCAGAACTATTGCTTTGGGAACTGATATGACTGCATTCAAATACTACTATGGGCACAACCAGACAGACAAAATATCTCAGGAGAGATATCTCAGGAATCTCAGGAGATTATCTTGTCCAAAGCTTGTATTTAAGGTAGTAGTTATGATGAAGCCAGAGGAATTACTCAGAACTACACATTTTGTACTCAGTATAGGGGCTTAGAACCAAATTTCAGTGTTCAAACCTGAATAATTTTGAGAACAGTTCTTGGAAACCATTTTGTGCTGAGAGAACTGAGAAAGTCAGTGTGTTCCAGTAGGGAAATAGTAATGACTAGTAACAGGAGCTAATTAGTCTCTGGTGGATCAGAATCTCAGACCAGTAGAATTTCAACATGCTCTAACAGCAGGCAACAACACCTGACTTCAATGATTATTACTAAACCACACAGAATTCTAGAACCAGTCACTGTTTTGCCCCCAAAACTTCACAAAAGGGTCCTATCCCACTACATTAATGATGAGATTATATTTTCATTATCACCAGCTGTCTCTCCTCCCACTAGCAGACAACTTCTTTAACTCATAATGACATTACATAACACATAATACCTACCATTGAAACCTAATGGTGAGACAGGGAAAAACTGCACAGTTCCCTTTGTTTAAACCAAATCACAATTAAACAGGTTTATTTATTTGCACATAATTAACTGGCAATCAGTGAAATACATATTCAGGTTCAGTATTGGTGATAAAACAGGTGACTGTTAATATACAAAATACTAATAAACACCAAACAAATTTCTAACTGCCTTTTCTTCACCAATGGCCCAAAATTCTAGCCCTGCAAAATTGTGCACCCACACACCCTCAGCTATACACACAGTCCCCCTCTCTCACATAGCTTCTACAGAAGAGATATGGGTGCTTGACATGTACCTGTGCTGTGTACTACAACCTGCTAATGCACACACTGAGAAAAAGAAACACACAAGGTCACATACTCACACCCAGGGGTGAGCCCCTGCCTGTTGCATCCCACACTACCACTGCCTGAGCTGGATGCTGGTAGAGTCAGGTAGGGAGGATGCTGTGCCTGGCCCAGACACAGGTTTTGATGCCAGTGGTTGAACACACAACCATGATAAACTCAACTCTTCTGGTTTTTACTGTTTGCTCTGATCCCACTGTTCTCCTTATCGCTAGAAAATTTCATTTGTCCCTTAGTTTTCTTTGTAAATTGGCACCTCGTTTCAAAACTCACTCTGTAACTCCCTGGTTACTGTTTAATCTGACTGGTGGTCATCATCCCCTTTCATACAAACAGCTGTAACATGTATTCTTGATGCATGAACTTTTGGATGCTTGAACTCCCATTTCTATCTGCACAGCTGTTGATGTTCAGGCCATTTTACCAAAGACAGACCAGGTGAGCACCCTTGCAAACAAAAAACACAGCATTTTTAAATATTCCTCCAGCTTTTTCTAATGCAAATTAGTTAACAGTATGTTCTCAGGCAGGGTTTTGCAGCAATGACAGGAGACATATTCTGTCCAATTCTAAAAGTATTTCATACAACAGTTCTTATTACTCTTGTTTAAGTAAGTACCATGTCATTCTCCTGCCTTGGTGCTCTGTACTTAACAGTGAAGTTAAAATTACTTGAAAGAGTGTTCTTTGCAAAAAAAAAAAAGAAAAAGATGCTGCTCTCCCATATAAAAGCAGCTGTCATTCTCTCTAGTTTTAAATGAAGTCCTCCTACTCACAGCCAAGTGGAGATTTACTGGAAAGCAACTCAGAGGTTATCACCATTTCCTGCCAGCTCACTCTCCCCGGCTCTAGTGTTACTGTTCCTCTTGATCTAAAAGTTTTTATCCAAGTCACCACAGATATCAGAGGACTGTGCTGCACCAGGATCGTGGGTAGCCCCAAAGTGGGTACTGTTCCTTCTTGGATTTGTGCTAAGATGGTTTACCATAAAATAACACAAAGATTGGGTCATATTGTGTGTCCTGTGTCTGAAATAGCCTTATAAGGGTCATACTTGCAGCACAGAGACATGTTCATCCGGCTATGGAAAGCCTGCATTTTACCTACCAAGATATCACTTTGATTCCTCCTTTTTTTTTTTTATTTTTTTTTTTAATGCTTTCAGAGGAATTATCAGATTGGAAATTTGTTACATTTCTCCTTCTGCCCTAGCTTTGCAGCTTTATAATGACCTTAAAGCTCTGTTCTCACTTTGGGCTATTTCAGTCTGTTACTGTTTCTGACTCACTATCAAACCTTTCACGCCAGCAGAACAACCTGCTACTGCACAACCATTTAAAAAATAGGCACCAAGGGGAAAGACAGGAGGACTCCAAGAATTCTTTTCTCCCTGAAGATTAAATAATTCCAAACACTGCATCACTGTACTCTGGAAGGTGTATCAGACAGTAAAATGAAGAGATATGCAAAATGCACAATAGAAAGTAAATAGGATCATTAAAGACTTAAAGGTATGTTAACAACAGCAAGATTAACACGGAACAGTCCAGAGCTTGTGCTGCTGCTTGTAGAAAATTATGATTACTAGTGTGGTTTTTTTTTTTTAATTTTCATTATGTATCAGCAGTATTCCCCAATTGGCTGTGCTTTCTTAAAGGACAGCTAAAATTTCCATCAACTGTTCCTGTTGCTGCTCCAGCACATAACCCAGCTACCTAGCAAAGTGCTGACATAAGCATTTCTTTTTGGAGAAACACTGTAGAAACTTACCAGACAGCATATCTATTATCTATGCTATGCTAGTACTCAGACCTCCCTGCCCTGTTCACAGTCTGAGTTGTAAGATTCAGAGTGAATCAAAAATGGGCCTCAATATGAACAGACAAGAATTTAATAATCCATAACAAACGTACATTTAAACTAATAAACAAAAAAAAGGACAAAGACGATATGTGTGTGTTGACCTAACTCACTAGTGAGTTCTTTTTGAGAAAAGGATGTGAAAGAATGGCATGGCAGTGGCAATTCCTTTGCAGCAAGGGAGAAGTAAGAAAATTATGATCTTTTCATATTATAATGTGCAGGAACAGGGAGTATTATGGGACGATGCAAGACAGAAATAATAATAATCTGAATAGGAAACAGCACAAAAGAATAAGGCAAAGTCCAGGTAGTCCTTGGAATTCAAGTGGAAATAAGTAATCAATCTTTGATCTAACAGTTAGCTATGGTGCTATAGTCACAAAAAGGCTGCCTTTACCCAAGCAGTAACTGACACACAAGTTGATGGGCCTGAGAAGAAATGTATGCTAGATTATACAAAATAAATGTTCAAGAACCTGATATTGTGGCTGCAAAGACCTGAAATTGCAATCCCAAAGTGCTGCAGGCTCAGCAATACCTCTTTGCTTTCCATCAGTCTCAAGAAGCTTAAGTATTGGGTAAAGGTAAAATGGAAGGCTGTATGATTTAAAGGTCATTTTGCCCTTGTGCAACTCAACAGGAACCCACTTAGGCATCCTGGCCTGAGCATGTCCATTACTAAGTTTTACTAGCATAGCGTGGTGACATGTGCTTTTTACACACGTATTTTAAAAGTAAAAAAATGCAGTCAACAAGCTTAAATGCTTAAATCCATTAAGGGATCCTCTCAGTAAACATTTCATACTTAGGCAGTTTATAGTCATATACTCCACATCACTAAATAACAGTTCTGTATCACCACAAAGAAGGAGAGCCTTCAAAATATAGCAGGTTTTCCTGTTGGTTTGATTCAGCCTCTCAGTTCCATGCAGACTGCGGGATGCTCTGACTCACAGGGCAGCACACCTAAGTTCCGTCCTACAAGGATCTGTGTCCCGCAGTTCAGAGACTGCTTTTGTGAGTCAATGCTCTGAAATATAGGCTAAGAAGAAAAAAAAAGAATTGTATTCTGAGTAGTATACCTTGTTCAATGCTGAAACTCTATTTTCTGAGATAAATTATATTAATTATCAAGGACTCTTAATTCCAGAATTTCATTGAGAGACATTTCGACAGAAAATCCAATTATGCTTTTTCCTGCAGAAGACTCCACCTTTGCAGACTATTTTGGAAGTGAAATAGCAGGTAAAATTAATTGGATATTGCTTAAGTACAGCTTACTAATCTAATTGTGTGAACTGTGAATGCTGAGTCCCTAAATTCAACTGGCAATGCTGCAGAACTGTTTCATGCACTTTCCAGTGCAGTCAGTACTCTAGTCCCTAGCAATAGCCTCAAACCCAAAACCACACAGAAACACTCAAGTGAGAATTGATCAATTTCCAGAAATGTGAGGCTTCCAAAACTCATCATTAGTGACATAAACATCCAGAGACTTCTTAATTATGGGGAAGAAAAGAATCAAAAAAGTGAGCACCTGGGAAAAAGCTCCAAAATGAGCTTGGGTGTTATTAATTTATTTTTCTGACAGTTTGTCAGCTTGACTAGCCCTTTACTACCACCAACAGACAAACAGCAGAAAGCATGGGAACTCTGAAAACAAGGCATTTCCACTTGTTTTCCACTGCAGCCTAGACTATTTTTGGTGACTCGTGTATGTCTGCATAACGAATTAACCAAATCCCATTCAGATTTGGTTAATAAATAAAGGCTATTTCCTTGAAAGGAAACTATGTACAAGTTACTTTACAGAACCTTTTAAAAAGATTTAGTGTGCATCTGCTTCATAAATGCCTCATTCTTCTTCACCTTTTGTTTTAAAAGTTTATCTTTATCGGTGTTCTTTTTTACCCTAACTATAATCTCATAATCTTATTTAGCAGAATACAAAGAACAGTTAGGATAAGATCATCAGTTGGGGAGGACAACTCTTTGAGTCATGGTATATGACTGGAAAACAATGGAGGGATGAAGAGTAAGAACTGTGTCTGGCAGAACTATTTCAGCATTCACCAGTTGGTCATGTGCAAGATTCTTCTCCTTTTGTAGTCCTGTTAGGTTTTGATTTACCTGAGTAATTTTACATGTCAATACCAATAGTAAAGATCAATAAACTGAATAATAAATAAAACTTAACAAGCTTTTTCAGGAAAATATAAAACCTTAACCTGATAATCTGGTTTACTTTACTAGAAGGCATAATTCAGATTTAGAAAGAGAGGCAGAACAGCTAGAATTAAGAACAGTGTTGTTAACCTATGTGTACCTCCATACACAATGCAATTGCTCAAAAAGTCCAGAGGCCATGTACATGACTCCAGTCTGTTCTACCTACACACCATCAAAAATATAAGTAACCTAAAGGGGTGATCTAAATACTGATTTTGTTCTTTCTGTACCTCCGTATGATGGTACTACTCTAGCAATAAACCTAGTAACACAGTTATCCCCTTTCTCTAACAAACTTCTTAGTTATGTAACTTGGAAAGAGTTACCTACCTATATTTGGCCAGTTAAAAAAGAAAAAAAAAAAATCAAATCCTATTTTCAGTGCCCAAGTCAGGGCCACAGATGCTTCTGACACTTCTCAGGGCCAAAACCATCCTGAGAGTACAAACCTACATTTACTCCTCAAAAGAATTGAGCACAGCTCACAGCTTTTCTTCAACACACAAACACAGCAGAAGGAACACCTAGCTTGAGCATGGTGACCCAATATAATAGCTGATTTATAACAGCAGCTGTTTCCAAGCAGTTGATCCTGTGTCTCCTCAGCTTGAAGGCATGCATTTCCCAGGTGTTCTGAGTTGCTGATCACAATGCTAGATTTAGCTAAGTAAAACCCCGTTTTTTCTCATTTTATATATCTAAAGTTTTTCACAGTGACTAGACCTTCTACTGTCAGACATGTAAAAACACAGCTAATTTTATACTGCAAAGATCTTATATGTTAATTAGGAGCACAAAATTAAGCTTATGTACAAACTGCACAACTATAGTCTGTTACAAGTTTGTTTTCTACCTGATTTGCTCAACTATTTCCCCGGTTGCAGGTATCACCAGTCAGAAATGCATTTCTGTTGTAGAAAAAGTGAAAATGCTGCTACTTAGCTCCTCAAATATGAAAACGAATGTTAATTAATTGAAGGGGAAAAACTAATGAGGCTTCTAGAAAATACGGTTAAAGCACCATTAATTTCCCCCCAGATCTGTGATTCATAGACTTCAGAAAAGGACTACAGTTAGCCTATTTTACTGTTGTAACAGACCATTATAATATACAAGCTCCACCCCAGTTCAAGTCTTGGCCAGATGGAATGATATCCAGGCAAAGACAGGAAAGAATATTTTCTTAGAAAAGACAGTTCAACTTAAGCAGCAGAGAAAGAAAAAAACTGGCAGCACATAACAAATAGCCTAAAGAAGAAAGATCCTGATTTTTTTTTTTAATTAGGCTTTTAGAGAACTCTGACCTCAGAACGCAGCATGGTGGTAAAACCATCAAGAATTTGGCAGCAGGGTAATTCACTCTTTCATTTATTCCTGTATCAACCAAAATAAAGAGCGAGTTAGCTTTGAACTCACATACCTGCATCTGTTTTGCTTCATCTAACAAACCTTACTGAGAAGCACATTGCAAATGCTGAATGCAGCGAGCCGTAAAAAAGGGTAAGCACTGTACCCCAGTGATCCCAGGATTTCAGGGCACCCGGGATACAAGGTTCTGTTCTCTAAAGAAACAGTCAGAGAAGCTGTGCTTAAGAACCCTGTACTGAAGAACCTGGAAAAATGCACTGTCTGTAATAACAGTGCAGATAATCCAAGTCCTGAATCATAGAATCATAGAATTTTAAGGCTGGAAATGACCCCTAAGATCATCTGGTCCAACCATTAACCCACCGCCACCAAGTCTACCCTTAGACCATGTCCTCAAGCACTGCATCTACCCGTCTTTTAAACACCTCAAGAGATGGGGACTCAACCACCACCCTGGGTAGACTGTTCCAGTGCTTGATGAAGTAGATTAAGTATTGGTTACCTGCAAAAATCTTCACCATGGCATGAATCTCAGAGCTGGATTCTCAGCAGGGTACACTATTATGGGGAACAGTCCAAGCTGCCATACATAAACTGATACTTGTATGTGCCGTATCAGCTTTTAACTAGCTTAACTTCTGAGCAGAAATCTAACTGAATGACAAATAGAAGGTTCACACTTCAATACACGGTGTGGATGCATGCACCTAATGAAATATGTGGTATTTAAACCACATCTAGGAGATAACTTCTCATTATCTCTTAGCCAAAGAGCAGCAGATTTTATTCATCAAAGTCTAAAATCCTCATCCACACTTCAAAACTGCGCTAATGTTAAGACTTCATTCTAGGAAAGAAACCCTACAAGTGAGTAATTTAGGTGAGGACTTAATCTGGGAAGGCAAACTGTGACAGGCTGCAAAAATGCAGCAATTTTTGTTTACCAGAACCCAGACATTACATGCCAAATATGTCAGTGCAGAATACCACAGACCTTTAAGAGCAAATCCAGAAAACATTATTTGCTGTTTCAGTTTGGTGTTAGTGAATTCAAACAGGTCATTGTGCTGGTAATACAGGCTTCATCAGCCACATAAGGAATTGAAATACTTTCTAGAGCATCTCCCACTTTCACCTTCTGCCTACAGATCTCAATCACTGGAACAGTTCAACTTCCCTGTGTTTGTACACATTGTACCACTCCTGACATGTACAACAAGCCTTCCCTTAACTAGAAGTGGAAACTGACCAGTGCCTTACCATGTTTGCACCTGAGATTCGGAAGAGTTGAGTGAAACAGGACCAGGTACGAGTCACTGACCAGATCTGCCTGACTGACCAAAAGGAGCAGGAGGCAAAGTTCAGAAAGCTCCGAGGATATTCGGGTGACCACCATCAGTGACAGGCAGAGGCTACCTGTGGCTCACCCAGATAAACCACTGCATTTGGTCGAAATCCCCAGCCTACAGGAAATGCTTCTGAAGAAGGCCCGGTGGGACAAGAGGGGGTTGCTGGATGTACGAGGTAGGCTTGTGAGGGAGCCCCGTGAACGCCCCCAAAACAGGGGCTAGGGACGAGCTCGTCGTGTGCAGCGACACCTCCAGTCAAGTGCCATGCTGAACGCCCCAAGTGGGTACTGCAGGGTGTCACCCCGCGGGACCCCCTGTCCTGCCGCACCGTGCGGGACCACACGACAACCGCCGGGACGCGGCGAGGCCCGCCGAGACGCCGCCGCCGCGAGGGTTTAGGAGCGCCGCTTCGCTCAGCCGGTCACCTCGGCGGGCCCGGGGATGCAACGTGACGGCTCAGCCGGCGCGTCACGACCGAAGCGCGGCGGGAGCCTGGGTGTCTCCGCCTCAGAGGCCGCCTGACCCCGCTCCCGCAGAACCCGAACGCACCCCGAGGAGCGAGGAGCGCCCTGATCTCTATGCTAATCAAGGGGCTTCCATTGGCCGGCAGGCAGGAGTTCCCGCGCCGTCACTGGAGTATGATAATGAGCTCCCGTCCCATTGGCTCGCCTGCCAGCGGCGGCTCCAAACAACATTTGCATGGCGCTGGACAGCTCTTTGTTGTCAACCGCGGCAGTCGGCGAGCGGTGCGCGCGCGGGGTGGGTGGGCGAGCGAGCGAGCAGGCGGGCGCGCGCCGCCGAAGCCGCCCCACCGCCG